>JAYEPQ010000008.1:49985211-50347711 GCA_036321105.1 Dracaena cambodiana
AGGTGACGGTTAACGTATTTAGGCTTAGAATTTAACTATCAGAGGTAATTGTTAATTTGATAGGGAGATGATTTTCGTCAGAGGTAATCTTTAACTTAACGATATCACAAACCAGTTCATCAGAGGTTGTAATATTGGACTTGATGAAGTGTGAGTTTTTTTTTCTGTCAGGGGTGAAAACTTAATGTGACAGGAGATTTGGTTGGATTTGTTCTCATAGAAAAAATTGATTCAATATTCTGTTCTGATGTTAGATGTATGATCTTAACTTGATAAATATTTTGGAGTGTCACTAGTTCTGCTTGATAAAAGTGACGAGAAATGTCTTGCTGTCAGAGGTAAAATCTTAACGTGACAGGAGATTTGATTTCATTAAGGTTTTTAGCAAATCCCTAGTTATCAATGGATTTGATTTACTTTTACCAACTATCATTTGAGTTGGGCTAGTAATGCTATTTCCCTCAGAATGGTAAGTTGTCGAGAATTTCGTTGGGCTTATATGCCAAACTTTTCCTCTTCCCTTTATTTCAGCAGCTTCGGGCAATGGTGTATCCTTATAACCGAATAAGGAAATTGTTGTGACAGATTTGTCATAGGATTTTTAGCAAACTCCCAGTTATCAACGAATTTGATTAGCCTTTACTAACTACCATTTGAGTTGGGCTAGCCATACTATTTCCCTCAGCATGGTAAGTTATCGAGAATTTTGTTTGGGCTTATATACCAAACTTTTCCTCTTTCCTTCGCCTTAGCAGGTTTTGGCGATGAAATATCCTTATAATCGAATAAGGATACTGTTATAATAGATTTGTCATGGGATTTTTAGCAAACTCCTAACTATTAACGGATTTGATTAGTCTTTACTAACTACCGTTTGAGTTGGGCTAGCTATACTATTCCCCTCAGTATGGTGAGTTGTCGAAGGTTTTGTTTGGGGTTAGATACCAAACGTTCCTTCTTCCCTTTGACTTGCAGCTTAGGGTAATTCATGCTTTACCCTCAGCATGATGGATTTGGCGAGAAACTAATTCTCTTCCCGTTACCTTAACAGTGTTGGGCAGTTCATGGTTTTACCCCAAACATGCTGGGTTGGCAAGAAACTAGTTCTTTTCCCGTTACCTTGATGGTATTGGGCAGTTCATACTTTTACCCCAAGCATGATGGGTTGGCGAGAAATTTATTCTCTTTTCGTTGCTTTTATGGCATTGGGAATTTCATACTTTTACCCTCAGTATGATGGGGTTGGCGAGAAACAATGTTGGACAGTTCATGCTTTTACCCTAAGCATGATGGGTTGATAAGAAACTGATTCTCTTCCCGTTATCTTGATGGTATTGGGCAATTTATGTTTTTAACCCCATCATGATAGGGTTGGCAAGAAATTTATTCTCTTCCCGTTGCTTTAATGGCGTTTGACAGTTCATGCTTTTACCCCAAGTGATGTGATAAATTACTGCATGCATACAGTGTCAGTGTAGCGCTATACAGGTCGTCCCACAGAGTTCTTAGATGTTTTGCAATTCTGTAGAACAATAAAATAATCCGGATTTAAAATTCGAGTCCGAGTCCGGATCTAAAATTCGAGTTCAAGTCTGAGTCCATATCCAAAATTCGAGTTCAAATCCAAAATCTGAGTTCGAGTTCGAGTCCGAGTCCGGATCTAAAATTTGTGTTCGAGTCTGAGTCCGAATCCAAAATCTGAGTCCAAGTTCGAGACTAAATCCAAAATCTGAGTTCAACTCCGAATCCGGATCCAAAATCTGAGTCTAAATACGAATCCTAATTCAAATAATAAATAAATAAATAAATAAAAATAAAATTTAAATAAAAAAGGGAAGGAAGGCAGCGAGCCTCGCACCCACGCGAGGCAGCCTCGCGTGGATGCGAGGCTGAAGAGATCTCCCGAACAATTTAAAAAAAAAAAAAGCGAGCCTCGCACCCACGTGAGGCAGCCTCGCGTGGATGCGAGGCTAAAGAGTTCTCCCTACAAATTAAACAACGTAAAAAAAAAAGGGGGAGCCTCACACCCACGCGAGGCAGCCTCGCATGGGTGCGAGGCTCTGTTCATAAGATAAATTAAACAAAAAAAAAAAGGAAGAAGAGGGAGCCTCGCGCTCACATAAGGCTCCCAGCCTCGCGCGAACGCGAGGCTCCCCGTGTGTGTAATGTGCAGAAATGAAGGGGGGTGCTCAATGAGTAAAAATAAAAAATTAAATCTCTCTATTTCATCGGTCCCGTTCGGTCGCTCGCTCGTCCCGTTCGGTCGCCCGATTTCGCACAACAAGCTCCCGATTTCATGCACTCAATATATTTTGGTCAAATCTCCAATTGTTTTGCAAATCCAAATTTTAAATTAAAATCAAATTAATTTTTGAAAAAAATATTCTAAATTAAATTCAAATAAATTTTTAGAAGATAAATTGTAAATAATTTTATTAGAGTTTGATAATCATACAAATTCTAATTTGAGTTTAATTGATTTTGGGTGCAGAAACATGACTTGATTTAATGAATCTGAAGAAAATCAATCAAGAAAAGATTTGAATATCTCATCGAGATCACAAAGAGATTTTGATTCTATCTATAAGGAAACCGTATCTCGTTCTTATCTATAAGAAAACCTCTTCAACAGCCGGAGGCCTATAAATACCATCCAAGAGAACTCAGAAAGGATCTTTGGCAAATCGATCTACGTGCGAGAATCTCAAAGTCTTGCAACCAAAGAAGAGAAAACCTTGGACCAGATCTCTCTCCCGTCCAATCTTCGTGCTTCCTCTAAGAATCAACAGAGAAGAAGAACAAACTCGCCTCCAACCATCGACGTCAGATCGTCAACGGGGAAAGGACCAATCCCCATAACTGCCTCGAATCCCACATCTTCTGTACAAAGAGAGCGACGATCTATATGTTCTCTCTGTCTGTTTTTTTTATTTTCTTTTCATTGTAATTCAAAAAGAGAAATTTTTGATAATCTGTAATTTTTCTCTGTCAATGACAATGGAAAGATCAAACACTGTTTATACCGAAAACAGACTGGCGACCACAGTGGGAGAAATCTCCTATACTGAAGAGGAGATGGCGGTCCAATCTGACATCAACAGAATAGGAGAGACAATGGAGAAATTGGTGATCGAGGTCGAGATCGGCTCAAAATATTCAAAATCAGAAAAATATGACCTAATAATTTTGGATAACAAGGAGGCGTTGATCCCTCAACAGCCACTTGGATTTTCAAACTCTGGTCCATCAGAACTAGCTGCATATGACGCCAAAGAAAAACCTATCGCGGTACAAAAACGGACTCAAATCCGCAACCAGAATCGAAGGGTGCACCACAGAGCACTCAAAGCTCGTTGCCAAGCTCAAAATCAGCATGACATAAGTCAAGAAGGATGCCAGCTTCAAAATCAGCCTAGCATGAGCGAGAAGGATGTCAGGCTCAAAATCAATCTAGCATGAAGTCAGGAGGATGCCAGGCTCAAAAAAAGCCTTAAACCCATCAGCTTGGCGAAGACCAGCCTTACATCTATCAGCTTGGAAAGATCAGCCTAACACCTCTCATCCTGGCAGAGGTCAGCCTTGCACTCATCAGCTTGGCAAAGGGTAGCCTAGCACCTCTCATACTGGTAAGGATCAGCCTTGCACCCATCAGTTTGGCGAAGGCCATCCTTACACCCAACAGCTTGGCGAAGGCCAGCCTTACACCCATCAGCTTGGTGAAGGTCAGCCTTGCATCCATCAGCTTGGCAAAAACCAGCCTTGCATCCATCAGCTTGGCAAAGACCAGTCTTGCACCCATCAGTTTGGTAAAGGCCAGCCTAGCACCTCTCATACTAGTAAGGATCAGCCTAGCACATCTCATCCTGGCAGAGGTCAGCCTTGCACCCATAAGCTTAGCAAATGGCAGCCTAACACCTCTCATACTGGTAAGGATCAGCTAAGCACCTCTCATCCTGGTAGATGTCAGCCTTGCATATCTCATACTGGCAAGAATCAGCCTAGCACCTCTCATCATGGCAGAGGTCAGCTTTGCACCCATCAGCTTTGCAAAAATCAGCCTTGCATCCATCAGCTTGGCGAAAACTAGCCTTGCACCCATCAGCTTGGCGAAGGTCAGCTTTGCATCCATCAGCTTAGCGAAGACTAGCCTTGTACCCATCAGTTTGGCAAAGGCCAGCCTAGCACCTCTCATACTAGTAAGGATCAGCCTAGCACCTCTCATCCTGGCAGAGGTCAGCCTTACACCCATCAGCTTGAAAAAAGGGAGCCTTGTACCCATCAGCTTAGCAAGGGGCAGCCTTGCACCTCTCATCATGGCAGAGGTCAGTCTAACACCTCCCATCCTATCAAATGTCAGTCTAGCACCTCTCAACCAAGCAAAACTCTACCTTGCACTCATCAGCTTGGCATGAATAAGACCAGATGCCAGCCTGACACAAATAAATTTCAAAACCAAACTAAGTTTAAGCCAGCGCGCGATGCTAGTTCAACTAAGCTAGCATGCAAGGCTAGATCAACACGCCAAGCTACCCAGTAAATTTGTACAAGACATATCAAAACTAATAATGAATATCAAACCAAACTGGGAGTTGATAAATGTAACTTTCATGACTTCTCAGAGACACCTGTCTGGACAAACAGACCTCGCACAAAAAGCTAGCCTCGCTCGCAAAAGATAGTTACATCAGCACCGTATGAAGAAATTCCATATTTGCAGAGGTATCTCATAAATAAAAGAAGGGTGACACAACCCGATCAATTATGCTGTTGTGAGGAGTTGATTGCGGCAGTTTTGACTCACTGTCATTGTCAAGCCCCAAGACCATCTACATTTAACCAGTTGTCAGCACCGGAATCTAATATTCAAAAAAGAAGATGGCTGTAAAAACAAAACTCCGACTCAGATCAAGACTTATCCGCCTTCACGACGAATGTGGTGAATAAGGGCAAGAAACCAGTCGTCAAAAAGTATGCCTCTGATACGGAAACAGAGGAAACCTATCATCATACCCACATCAGGTCAGACGTGACGGCTCCCCACGGTTATGAAAGATTGGCATGGGGTTCTGATGGGGAATATGAAGAGTTTAGCGAGCATTCGGCCA
Organism: Dracaena cambodiana; assembly: GCA_036321105.1. Lineage (NCBI taxonomy): Eukaryota > Viridiplantae > Streptophyta > Magnoliopsida > Asparagales > Asparagaceae > Dracaena > Dracaena cambodiana. Next base: position 49,990,317 of record JAYEPQ010000008.1, read on the forward strand.
TAGCAATGCCGCGATCGCACCTTCCTCTTGGTTCGGCAGAACGACGGTCCACATGGTTGAACGGTCGGTCGAGATGAGTCAAAAGATTGAGGCGCAAGAACGCCTCATCCAAGAGCAGCAACGAAGCATTGAGGACCTCAAAATAATGATTGCGAAGGTCTTGGAGAACACTCAAAATAACATCGAAAACAGAGCAGGGGGTTCTTCCTCTTCTGATGAGGTCAAGAAAGAGGAGACTAAATCCAACCCAGATACCGAGGTAAAAGGCAATGAGGACAAATATTATGTTGACCCTCATGCCGAAAGAATGGAGAAGCTTAAAAGCCAGATAGAAGCCTTAATGCGCCGAAAAGAATTGCAGGAGGCAGGGATTACGAGACCCTACCCAATAGAGTGGGAGTCAAACCTCTCGAATTAGAGTCATATGATGGAAAGGGATCTCCGAACCAACATATGTACTACTTTCTTTCGCAGACCGGCCATCTCATGGGCAATGACCTAGTGATGATAAGAATTTTTGCAAGTACTCTGCGAGGGCCTGCATTCACTTGGTTTATGCAGTTTTCCCCTGGAACTATCAATGCATGGTCTGACGTGGAGAGGGAGTTCCTAGCTCGCTTCTTCGAAGATGATACCAAAGTATCTGTTCACTCTCTTCTGGCAAACAAGCAAAAAGAAGACGAGACGGTTAAAAACTTCGTTAAGCGTTTCCGTGAAATGTTAGTGCGATGCAAGCATGGCATGCCGCAGGAAATATTGATCGAGACTTGCAAATACAATTTCTAGACCAGAATATTGATCAAAATGGGAGCAGTAGAGTCAAAAATTTGGAAAGATCTAGTCAAATAAGGGCAGCAAGCGGAGAACATAATCCGCCATATTAATGAATACCATGCCCAAAGAAGAATGACCATGAATCGGTCGCAGCCTCAATCATCCATCTTAAGGGAAATGAGCAATGACCACCAAATCTGTTGCCAACAAAAAATCACAAAATAATTGAGATTCATCTAAATCGCAATGGACATACACTTTCAAGGATGAGCAAACAGTGACCCTGTTTAATTTACTCAACAAAAAGGGGATGTTCAGGTTACCTGAAAATCAGAGGCCAGAGGAAGTTGGAAGAACATATGATCCCAAGTATTGTCTCTTCCATTAAAACATCGGTCACCCAACCAAGAATTGTTATGATCTGAAAGATAAAATTTAGGCACTCGTTGATGCAAACATGATCCAGTTGAGACCTAAACAGAAAAAGGTGTCCGCGAATGCAATCTACAAAATTTGATGGCAAAATGCCCGTAAAAAAAAAGGACAAAAAATATTCAAAAAAAATTAAAAAAATTAAAAAAAACAGAAATAAAAAAAGAGAAAAGTGTATGAGTTTTTGTTGCCCAATGCCACCAAGGCAACGGGAAGAGAGTAAAACTCTCGCTAACCCTATCATACTGGGGGTAATAGTACGAAATCAAACAATCCAAAGTAAGAACGCGAGGTTATGCCTGCATACAACGTGAGGCTAAGCCAGCGTAAAGTCATCCAGACGCGAGACAAACTCAAGATTAAACCAGCATGCATGGTTATAGTAGTGTGCGAGGCTAAGCCAGCTCACAGAATTCACCAGAGTACAAAAGTGAACAGAAATACGATGATAAGTTTAGCTCCACATAGTCTGTTGCAAAAAAGAGAAAGTAGTCTGTTACCACATGATGAAACTCATGGACAGCCAAACAAGTCCCATACAGGGGGTGAGACTCATATCCAACCAAACAAAGATATTTATGAAGCCAACGCAAAGAGCACGGGGCTAATACCTGCGGGCAACGCAAGGCTATGCAAAGCCAAGCCAACATATATGACTCATTCAAAAGTGCAAAAACTTCAAAACGTGTGGCTAATTTGCAATCCTGCATAAAACAGTTGAAACACGAGGATAATATATACACGAGGCGAGCCCAGCCTCCGATTTGCGCGACGAGCCCAGCCTCCGATTTGTGCGACGAGCCCAGCCTCTGCTTTGTACGACGAGCCCAGCCTCCACTTTGCGCGGCGAGTCCAACATTCGCCTCACACGGCGAGCCCAGTCTTCACCTTACGGCGAGCCCAACATCTGCCTTGTGTGACGAGCCTAGCCTGGGTCTTAATAATTTCATTACTGGAAGAGGCATAAAATACAAGTCAATATTGCAGCCGGATATAAAAATTTCAATATGCAAAGATAAGCCCGCGTGCTACAGACATAGCGCGTGAGGCAGATCCAACGCATGAAGAAATCCAAAATGCAAAGCTAATTTTCAACCTCACACAAACTTCAAAGAAGAAGAAGGCGGCCAATTGAATTACACAGGGGGTGGGACCCACACCAATCGATATTGTGTGCAAGCCTATTGCTTGATCAATCAAGACGGCGACAAGATGATGATGCCGATCAATGGCAAACTCTAAGAAGTACTATATTTAGCCACCTTAAAAAAAGGAAGGGAATGTTAATGAATCAACTGTCCAATGCTGTTAGAAGTAACAAGAAGAGAAATCAAAAATTTCTTGCCAACCCTATTATACTGGGGTAAGAGTATGAACCAATTGCCCAATACCAAAAAGGTAAAGGGAAGAGGGAATATTTGGCATTTAAGCCCAAACAAAACTCTCGATAACTCATCATACTGAGGGGAAAAGTATGGCTAGCCCAACGTAAACGGCGATTGGTAAAGGCATATCAAATCCGTTTATAACTGGGGTTTGCTAAAAATTCCGTGACAAATCTGTCGTAATACTATCTTATAAGGATAAGTTACGACCCGATGCTCCAAAAGAAAAGGGGAGAGGAATTCAAATCCTCGATAACTCTCATGCTGAGGTAAAAGTATGAACCACCCAATGCTCCAAAAGCGAATGGGAGAGGAATTCAAATTCTCGATAACTCTCATGCTGAGGTAAAAGTATGAACCACCCAATGCTCCAAAAGCAAAGGGGAGATGGAACGTTTGGGATCTAAGGCCAAATATAACCTTCGATAACTCATCATGCTGAGGGGAATAACATGGCTAGCCCAACGCGAACGGCGATTGGTAAAGGTATGTCAAATCCGTTGATAGCTGGGAGTTTGCTAAAAATTCCATGAACCTGTCATGTTAAGATCTTATCTTTGACAACAAGATTCGAACAATCACAAATAATGCAATCTATGATCCCAACATGATCACCGGCTCTGTCTGTCAGTCAGGCGAGTCATCAGTTCTGTCTGTCGGCCGGACGAGTTAACTTATAACTTAAATCCAATCATCTCGGTATGTTTAACAGTACACCTCTATCGAAACTTCTTGGTACGTTTTCTGAACACCTCTGCTGAGACTCTATGGGTACGTTATCTGAACACCTCTGCCCATGGTTTTCAACCCTCATCCGGTCACAATCCAACAATTTATTGAATGGTTACCTATTATGATAAGAAAGAATGAGCAGACAGCCCAACGGCCTTGAGGTAAGGGGCAAGAGGTAGTTAAAATGCTCGACCGGTCTTATCATACTAGGGGTAGGAACAACCTGATGATAAAAAAAGCAAAGGGAGAAGGTAATCCATTAAACATACCAAGCAGTCTTGATATGCTTAACATGATACCTCTGTCAAAGCCCCATGAGTACGTTTTCAGAACACCTCTGCTCATGGTTCTTCAATCTCAATTCGAAGGTAATTACAGGCTGTCAGTCAGTCAGACAAGTCATCGGCTCTATTTGGTAACCCAAACGAGTCCCATTATAGTCAAAATACTTAACTTGTTAAAGTATCTCCGCACGCATGACAAGTTCTTTCTCTGTGAACTCATCCACCCATTCAAAAAAAATCCAAAGTATTTCAAAATTTCCAGAAGAGACAAAATTTTAAAAACTTTGGAGAGGGTCTTATAGAACAATAAAAATAATCCGGATTTAAAATTCGAGTCCGAGTCCGGATCTAAAATTCAAGTTCAAGTCTGAGTCCAGATCCAAAATTTGAGTTCAAATCCAAAATCTGAGTTCGAGTCCGAGTCCGGATCTAAAATTTGAGTCCGAGTCTGAGTCCGGATCCAAAATCTGAGTCCAAGTTCGAGACTAAATCCAAAATCTTAGTTCAAGTCCGAATCCGGATCCAAAATCTGAGTCTAAATACGAATCCTAATTCAAATAATAATAATAATAAATAAATAAATAAAAATAAAATTTAAATAAAAAAGGAAGGCAGACAGCGAGCTTCGCACCCACGCGAGGTAGCCTCGCGTGGATGCGAGGCTGAAGAGCTCTCCCGATCAATTTAAAAAAAAAAAAGCGAGCCTCGCACCCACGCGAGGCAGCCTCGCTTGGATGCGAGGCTGAAGAGTTCTCCCTACAAATTAAACAACGTAAAAAAAAAGGGTGAGCCTCGCACCCACGCGAGGCAGCCTCGCGTGGATGCGAGGCTCAGTTCAAAACAGAAATTAAATAAAAAAAATAAAACAATAAAAGGAAGAAGAGGGAGCCTCGCGCTCACGCAAAGCGGTCCTCGTGTGTGTAATGAGCAGAAATGAAGGGGGTGCTCAATGAGTAAAAATAAAAAAATAAATCTCTCTATTTCATCGGTCCCATTTGGTCGCTCGCTCGTCCCATTCGGTCGCCCGATTTCGCACAACAAGCTCCCGATTTCATGCACTCAATATATTTTGGTCTAATCTCCAATTGTTTTGCAAATCCAAATTTTAAATTAAAATCAAATTAATTTTTGAAAAAAAATTCTAAATTAAATTCAAATAAATTTTTGGATGATAAATTCAATTAATTTTATCAGAGTTTGATAATCATACAAATTCTAATTTGAGTTTAATTAATTTTGGGTGCAGAAATATGACTTGATTCAATGAATCTGAAGAAAATCAATCAAGAAAAGATTTGAATATCTCATCGAGATCACAAAGAAATTTTGATTCTATCTATAAGAAAACCGGATCTTGTTCTTATCTACAAGAAAAGCTCTTCAATAGCCGGAGGCCTATAAATACCCTCCAAGAGAACTCAGAAAGGATTTTTGGCAAATCGATCTACATGCGAGAGTCTCAAAGTCTTGCAACCAAAGAAGAGAAAACCTTGGGCCAGATCTCTCTTCCGTCCAAGCGTTTGTGCTTCCTATAAGAATCAACAGAGAAGAAGAACGAGCTCGCCTCCAACCATCGACGCCAGATCGTCAACGGGGAAAGGACCAATCCCCATAACTGCCTTGAATCCCACATCTTCTGTAAAAAGAGAGCGACGATCTATAAGTCCTCTCTGTCTATTTTTTTTTTAATTTTGTTCATTGTAATTCAAAAAGAGAAATTTTTGATAATCTGTAATTTTCTCTGTCAATGACAATGGAAAGATCAAACACTGTTTCTACCGAAAACAAATTTTTACTAATTTTATAGTCTAACGGACAAACAAAGGATTCTAAGTTGGATTTAAGAGTTATTCTAATTAGCCTAGGATCTACAATCCACTAGTTTCGAACAATGTTATTACTTCTATTATCTTCTTTTATCATAAAAAATTGATCTTTTAGTTTAATATTTATTTAAAGTAATCTAAGCATGTGTTATCAGGTAGTGTTCAAGCATAACGCATCAAAGAAACTAGTTTCATAAAAAAAAACTAAATCATTAGATAATTCAACGAAAAAGATAAAAATCAACAATCCCAAACCCTAACTAAGTATAGGTTATCAAGAAACTTAACTCAAGTATAACATATCAAAGTATTAATTTACGAGTTTTTGTATCTTAATCTTTTCATGGAAATATTATCTTTATTTATTTTAATTAGGAAAAAAAATATTAGAGAGAAATTACATGGTGGATCCTAGCTTCATCTACATCCTAGGGCTAAGCTAAATTAGCTACTCATAATTCTAGTTAACAAAATCCTATTTTTATTCATTAAAGTAATTAAATCTAATCTAGAAAGCAAATAAATCTATACTAGAAAGCAATTAAAAGAGATTTACCTAAGAACAATTTATATGTAGCAAAGGTTACTGGAGCACGGTATTGTGGCCGTCACCCCTCAGCAAAATCCTAATTTTATTAATTAGAAAATGAGTACAAAATATCTTCTACTTCTTCTATGATTAATCTCTACATAAAACCCTAGAATATAAGGATACGACAAATATATAGGTTTCGAAACTCAAACCATAATTCTAATGAAACTGAAAAACCACAAAATTACATCGAAACCCTCAAAGAGAAGCCAGCTTGTGGGTCCACCTTTGAGCCGCTATTTGGCGGCAAATGCAGCCAATTGGCAACAATAATATGTCCAGTTGTTCTGATTTTTCTCCTGCACGAGTCTCTTGTCTTTTACACTTGATTCTCCTGACTGTATTTGACTTTGACTCTCTGCAGTATTTTAATCTTGTAACTTTGTTATCTTTGAACTTTTTTATACGATTTGTTTCGTAATCCGACTCTGATTTAATGCCATCTCCTTGTATGAGTCGGATTACCTAAAAAAAGACACCAAAAATACCCAATTAGCATTTATTTATATATAAAAATAGATAAAATATGGGAGAAAAAATACAATATATTATACTCATCACACCCCCACACCTATTTTTTGCTAGTCCTCGAGCAAACCTAACCCTAAAAAGAAAAAGAAAAATCCTAACTCACTTTCGCAGGAATCGCGATTGCACTTATCACGTGCAACAAGCCTTTAAACCCCTAGGTTACTCTAGTGGACGAGTTTTGTCTCGTGAGGGTTTGCAGTGAATATACCCACAAAATTCGTGAAGAAAATAGATTAAGGAATAAAGGAGAGAAAAATAAGGATAACAGAAAATCAAGAAAAATTAAAAAAATATACAAAAGAAAGAAAAATCTTTTTTTATAATATTTTCATCAATTAATCTCACTAATATACAAACTCAAGAACGCATTTAGATTATCAATTTTAAAATCGAGCGTCATATCAGATACACTTATCTTTTTAATCAAAAATTTAAATTCTATTTTTCAATACCTACTAACAGATAATCCATTAGCTCCCATACATCTACGTACATGAGTGATAGCCTACTTCGGCCTTGGACTCCAACTCTAACTCATGATTCATCTTCTATCTCACAACAAATTTTTTTCTCTTTTTTTTAAAAGAATATTTCACCTTTCATGTAAATATTCACACTTACTTAAATACAAAATACCCGATTACTCGGATAATACTTTTTTTTTAAGAATATTTCATCTTTCATGCGAATACTCACGCTTACTTAGACGCAAAGTACCTGATTACTCGGATCATACTCTTTTTTCACTCTCGAGACTATTGCCTTAATACCAGGCGCACCCCATTATTTTATCACTCTCTTTCTTTTCTAATTTTTTTTGTCTTTTTTTTTGTTTAGAGAGGGAACACTTACCCAATCGTTATCATTTTTGTCCTTAGCCTAATAAACTATTGTGAAGTGAAAAACAGATGTATACTTGTCTCAAAATTACTATTAGCGGTATTTATTTTTTGAATTTTAATTCTTTTCATAAAATTCTAAGTGTATCGTCCAATCTACTCTCCTATCCAATTTCAAATTTAAATTTGTTTCTTTATCTGTAATTAATTTGATCTATTGATGAAAATATATAAAATCAAAGGTTTTTTATTTTAATTTTTTTAGTTAGTTAACCTAAAAACTATTCAAAGTGCAAAATAAAAAAATCCAAAAATCTAAAAATAAAATAAGAATTTTAAAAAAACTAAAAACTCTAGAAACAAATGAAGAAAATACCCTAACTCACTCCCCCATACATAAACTCGTATATGCCCTTATACACGAACTAAGGGTGGTAAAATAAGTATAAAAACTATTATACAAATACTATACAAATAATGAGTATCGTAAAAAATTACAATCTCAATATTGTCACCCTATTAACGCATGGAAAGCAATTATGACCTCTCGATCGCTTCCCACTGTGTGTGCATTTTTAAACGTGAAGTGAGTGCATTATTATATTTCATCATCCTCCTACAAATTACGAAATTACCTATCTATATTTTATGTCGTCCTCGCTTTTTCTTTGTCCACATGTAAGTATTAACAATTGGGTTAAAAAATTCTTTATTATAAGTCTGCCAATCATTATTAGTAACAAGCATACATGTAGAAATATCGTGAGGTGAGAAGAGTGCTATATGATCAAGTGAATGTAGTGGTGGCCCTTCTAACTCACGAAGTAATTCGAGCTCCTCTGCAAACAAATCCTCCAAAGTTTGCTCATAAATCAATGGCACACTTGCACAAGTATCATCATATATAAAATCAGTATGTGCCAATTCATCTAATAATATGAGCTCAACTTTGAATATTTGCTCAAATGAGGGTTCATCATCGGTGCAAGAGGTTGAATGAGAGTGCAAACTTTGAATCATGTTGACCTCAATGAGGTAGCTCGTTTTGTGCTCATCCATATTAAATATGTTCAATGCCACAGTCATATTCCCAAATGATAGCTTCATGAGGCCACTCCTGCAATCAATTAATGCATTTGATGTTGCAAGGAATGGTCTATCTAAGATAATGGGAATTTGATTCAGTGAATTGAAAATCGGTTCAGTTTCAAAGACAATAAAGTTTACTGGAAAGATGAACTCGCAGACTTTAATGAGCACATCTTCAACCATACAAACTGGTCTCTTGATCGAACGATCAGCTAGCTGTAATGTGACCATGGTAGGTTGAAGTTTTTCTAACCCCAGTTACTGATAAACTGTGTAAGGAAGTGTTCGTCGCAAAAGTTCCTTCGCTTCCTCCCATTGAATACATCTTAGATTACAACGGAAGTGAACAAGATATAAAAAGAGAACAAACGAGAGGATTTTATACTTCAATCTCTCTCTCTCTTTTACAATAGTTTGTGGGATCTGTGGCGATAGGATCTGTCAAGCAGCTCCTTTGGACGATCGGTACGTTGAAATCTTCTCTTTTAAAGATATCGGCCGAATATAGACGATCTTCTCTGGTTTTGATTTGTTCAAGGCTCTCTCGCGTAACTCGAACTTCTCAAGAACTCTAGAAAGAAGATGGTGATTTTCTCTGATCTTCACGAACTCAAGGCGCTGTGCGTAACTTGAATTCTCCAAGATTTCAGAAGATGATCAGCAAAGGCTTCAAGGCTCTCTCGCGTACTTGAATTGCCAAAGGATCGATAGGAGACTTCCGATGCCCAAAAAGAAGACTACTAGGGTTTCACCAAGAAGGTATTTATAGCCCCAGGTTAATGCAAGAGTTTCTATCTAAATAGAACTCGCATTCATCAATGATTCCAATCAAATATCTTAGTTTTGATGGAATTCTGATTTAGACTTGATTCGGGTATTTGGATAAGTCCAAAATCATAATCTCAATCAATTTGAGAATCTGGTTATCTGCTTAAGCGGAGCTTTAATTGCATCAAAACGCGACGCTAAATAACCAAAACGCGGAGCTAATGCGGAGCTATTGATCATCTCCGCGTTTTACTCAAACGCGAGGCTAATACAAGCCAGATTGCGGAATCAACGCGGAGCTATTAAACATCTCCGCGTTTTATTCAAACGCAGGGTTAATGTAACCAAACGCGGGGCTATTGAATTGGCTCCGCGTTCTGTTGTGGAAAATCCTTTTAACTTAGAAATTTTCACTGCCAACAGAACCCCCTCCAAAGTTTTCAAAATGGCTTAGATTTCAGCAGATTTTGAAATACTTTGGATATTTAAACTGAAACGCGGAGTTAGAATACCAAGTCTATCTCGCGTTATGCTCACTTACGCGGAGCTAATCAACTTCACTTCGTCTTCAGTGAAATGAGTAATTATGTCATTAATTACCCTGAGTTTCCACGCCGAATACCAAACGACGGAAATTCTGTTTAAATAGAGCTCCCGGCTCATCTTCTTCTTCATCTCATCTGAAGAATTTCTGAGAACTCGAGTGACTCACGAATGATCTTCAACTGATCTTCGTTCAATTCTCCATAGATTTTCATCATTAGGATGTCTCTCCTGAGGAGTTTGGCTTTTCGCAAGTTGGCCGGCGTTAACGGCAGCAGCCGTGAAGGTAGACGCGACGGCGAACCAGTCTATGCAGCGTCTTCCGAAGGTAAAAACCTCATCTTCTGGTTTTCTAAGAACCATTCTGAGATATTTTGGCTTGGTTTATTCTGGACGATTGCTTTGTCTTGTCGGCGAGATCGCTGTTTTATTGTGTCGTCCCTGCGCTTGAAGTCGCGATGAATTGCGAGGCTATCTTTGATTAGCAGTCGCTATGAATTGCGAGGCTATCTTTGATTAGCAGTCGCTATGAATTGCGAGGCTATCTTTGATTAGCAGTCGCTATGAATTGCGAGGCTATCTTTGATTAGCAGTCGCTATGAATTTGAAAGAGAAGGAAAGAGCAGAAAGAAATCTTGTCCCCCTTTACGCGAAGTTATCGCATCATCCTCTGCGTTTAAAGCGCGAGGCTATTTCTTCAACTGTGCGCGGAGTTAGCTTAGCTCCGCGTTTTCACTCATTTGGAAACTCTGTTCCTTTTGCAGTAAGTTCAATCCTTTCTGAAGAGGAATGTATGTGGGTCCATCGATCTTCATCAGCAGAAGTGACTCTAAGGAAGTCAGAAGCATATTCTTTACAACATAGTTGCAAGTTTCAAGCTCTGGCTCCGAGAGATAAACTCCTGAAGGGGCTGTAAATAAGGAGCTGCAGCACTTGCAGTGCAGAATTGCAGCACTTGCAGTTCAGAATTGCGCTTCAGTGCAGCACTTTCCTTTCCTCTCGTGCTTCATTTCGGATGACAGATCCTAATTGACATTTGCAGAGAAGATCTTTTGCATGTGAACCAGGAAACTGAGCTTCAACACCCCGTAGAGAAATCTTGAATTTCTTTTGCATGTGAACTAGGGAACTGAGCTTCAACACCCCGTAGAGAAATCTTGAATTTCTTTTGCATGTGAACCAGGGAACTGAGCTTCAACACCCCGTAGAGAAATCTTGTTGTTTGGTTATTGACAAGTTGATCATGTAAAAACTTTTGGGAGAGCTATAACTCCTTCTTTGTAATATCTTGCTTCATGAATAAAGATAAATTATTTTCCTCTGTATCTGTTGGCTTCAATAATTTTGCTTGCTCAACAAACAGATGGTTAATAATTTTGGTAAAATAATCTAAGGCTCTTCCGCGTAACTTAGATTACTAATCCAAATGATCGGACAAGGATCATTTTAACTTAGATGGAAGCGCCTAATTGCACTCGTCAGAAAATCTAAGTTTTTCCATGAAAACGCGAAGCTAAGGCATAGGCTATCCTCGCGTTTTGTAAAGTTGCGCGGAGTAAAACAACTTCGCGTTTTCCATCATCACGCGAGGCTAATAGCTTCGCGTTTTAGAGAGTAACTGACTAGTCACTTTCTCCGAAATTCGTGCCGAATTCCATGAGAAGGTTTCTTACATTTTAAATGAAATCCCTATTCCTTATCCTTCTCACTTTATTTGAGAATTTTTCAGAAACTTAGAGATTCAGGCGATCAGAGTTCAGGCGACCCGATCTTCTTCCGACCGAGTTTCTCCAGATTTTCAGTCGATTTTTCTCAACAATGGCACCCAAAACTCGTGCTACTTCTTGAGCGGCTCCATCTTCGGCAACTGGCGCAAGCAGTGGTGGCGGCGGCCAAGGCAGCGACGCGCCAGCCCACATTTTACCCATCGGGAGTAAGAATCTTTCCATCGAGACTCTTTAGAACATTTCTAGAGTGTTTTGGCTTAATTTTAACTGATCAATCAACTCTTTTACCGGCGAGATCGCCGTACTCCTGCTGTAAGGCTTGGAGAAGGAGAAAAGTTTCTGACTTTCTTCTTACGCGAAGTTATCGCGTCATCCTCGCGTTTAAAGCGCGGGGCTATTTTAAGTAGCAGTCGCGCTGAAACGCGAGGCTATTTTAAGTAGCAGTCGCGCTGAAACGCGAGGCTATTTTAAGTAGCAGTCGTGTTGAAATGCGAGGCTATTTTAAGTAGCAGTCGCGCTGAAACGCGAGGCTATTTTAAATAGCAGTCGCGCTGAAAACGCGAGGCTATTTCTGCGCGGTCTAATCTTTAGCTTCGCGCGGCGCTATTCTTAACTTCGCATGTTCTAATTTTTAGCTTCGCGCGTCCATACTTAGAGAAATTTTCTGCCCTAGAGAAACTTCTCTCATTCTGCTTTCTTTTTGCAGTAGGATATTCGATGGAGGCTCTTCCTCACAAGAACTACTTCGGCTTTGCTGGGGGTTCTGATCCCTCAGGCCAATTTCGCTTTACTACTATCTTGGCTTCATATAAGCCAGACCCGAAGGAGCACAAGGAGAAGTTGATCAAGTATCACTCCACTACTGCGCGAGAAATCATAACTGATGCAGCCTTCGAAACTTTGAATAGAGAGGCGATGGAGAAACCCGCCTTCCTCTTTGGAGACCAGATGGATCAATCAGATGAGATCCTTTCTGAAGAGGAGTGCGTTTGGTTATATAACTCAGGCGAAATGCTGATGTTTCTGCCTAGAATGGATCGTAGCTATCCTCTGGTCTATCTTCAGAGGCTGGCGATGCCTCGGGAATTAAAGTGGGGACTAACTCAGGATCAAGATGGCGTCCCAACAGGCAAATTTGGTGCAAAAGGGATTTATCAAGATGGTCCCCCCAGATGCATTACTGGCTTGCTTCCAGGCCGATTTGGCAAGGAGCTTCCAGTGGGAGAAGTCCCATCTCGTGCCCGAACTTTCTTAAGTGAGTTATTGGCGAAGGATGGTCAGTACCCGGCTAGCGACTTCAGGATGCCTGGCTGGGTTCATTCTTCTAACAATATGTGGTGGGCACGCCTTGTTCAGTACATGCTGGATTCCCACGAGCCCATTTTAAAGGATATTGGCTTGTATAAAGCCATCAGGAATGTCCAATTCGGGTTTTCCCAGAGTGCTTATCACTTTTACTGCCTTTTGGAGATGTATAACCCTGAAACATGTACTTTCTTTACTCCAGTGGGTGAGCTAGGGTTCGCTCTCCACGAGATGTTTGAGGTTTCTGGGCTCTCGATGGGCGAAGTCCCTTACGAGGAGTATATCCCTACCACCGATGAGTTGAACATGCTATTGGCGAGGGACGAGCGCATCCATGCCACATATTGGGAGATGATGTGCCATTATCATATTTGCGCTGACTTGACGGGTGCGCGTAATCACGGTATTGGCCACAAGAAGTGGGCCGAATATCTCTTTGCCAATTTAAATTCTAAGGATAGCTCGGCCATTATCCATGGTCATCCACCCATCTATGGCTCAGAGATTGATCACCGTATTGCTAAGGGCCGTCATCTATTATATTATACCACTGAATCCAATGAGAATGGATACGGTCCCGGTACTTCATTTAAGAGCTATCACTATTAAGCCCAATTTCTGATCTCCAACAGAGGTCTCATTGCCGGGTTTTTGATGCTGTGGCTCAAAAGATGCGTCGTGCCGTCGTTGCCCAAGGAAGCGATTGCAGTGACCGTGGTATATCCAGCGGTTCTTCTTGCATACGGCCGACCCCTTGGACTCCTTCCCGCCATGGTATGCAATTTGCAATATGGACTGAGGGTGCTCTGTCGTGATTTCCTCCCTACTATTAAAGTCAAGGGAAAGGAAAGGGCAAGTAGAAGGAGACTGCCCAGCCGAAAACTCCAAACCCTAGGGTGGAGATGCCCTACACCTATTTGATGGCGTGGCTCGTCTTGCACTGTCCCTCCTTAATGAGTGCACCAGAGCGTCGTTCGGGCGAAAAGTGCTTCCTTGTAGAACTGTATGAACGTTCTTCATGGAGGCAGAATTATTTGTCCCAGATTCGGAAGACTCTTCGTAGCTTTCAGAATTACGAGATCTTCCGGTGTTTTCCTGACTTTCCCGGCGGAGGATATGGGACAAGGCTGAAAGATGCCGTTGGAGCAGATAAGTTCACTACTTTATCTGCAGGAGCATTCTGGTGGCTTCTCAACATCCGTCCCGGGCACTTGGTGTATCGTCAAGATCTCCAGTGTCAGATTGAGCCATATACTCCGAGTCGCTTTGCTCGCCAGTTTGGATATTCTCAACTTTATGTGGGCAATCCAAATAAAGATCTCGCTTACGAGGGGAATTTATACGAAGGCGCTCGTGCCTGGTTCCATTTTGCAGCTGGCGGGACCGAGGCTGAATTCTCCTTGCCCCAGAAGGTGCCAGAATTGGCCATGACCCTCAGCTCCTGCAATTGGTTCAACATTGCGAATGCTGACGTGCCCGGCTTCTCTCTCAATCGCAGTTGTTGCAAAGAGATTGAAGCTCTCTATATTAGCCGCCAGGGTGCTTCTAGGATAAGGATAAAAGGAATGGAAAAATTCCTTGGCGCTGCAGCTGAGCCTTCGGATGTCAGCGAATCAGACGATGATGCCGGTGATGATGACGACAATACTGGTGCTGGTGGAGTTCCTCAGCCTGTTGTCAGTCGTTCCCTGAGTCCAACTCTCAAACGCCGCGGCGCTTTAAAGAAAAGGCCGGGTAAGAAGCAAAAACTAGCACAGGAAACTTTGATAGCCCCCCAAGAAGTGGCTATAAAATTTGCTTTCGACTTGTTGGCTTCAGCTGTACCCCCAGCGTTGGCAAGGGATGATGAACCTGCTAAAGCTCCAAGTGTTGCTGAGGTTTCGGCTCCTTCGGCCGTAGAGCCTGTGGCAGAACCTGGGGCGCAACTAACGGGTAGCGAGACGGGTACACTGCTGGAAACGACAATGGCTCCGCCTTCAAGTCCGACAACTGGACTTGTATCGCCTGGTATGGCCTTTAGCATTTTATCTTTTGCCCGTTATTATTTTAACGTAACATTGCCTTTCTGGTCTTCTGAAATGCAGGTGTTCAACTTCTCTCGCCAATGCACTCGACCACCCAAGTAGAGTCTGACGATAGAATGGACCATTTCGGCTCCGTTGGTGGTGTGGGTAGCTCTGCTGGTGAGTTTGCGGCTGATTATTCCACACCGGCTCCTGCCTCTATTTCCTCTTCAATTCCCCCAATTGACGAATTGGGAGGCGATGAAAGAACAGAAGTCATTATCGCAGCTGTTGTTAAGGAGGCCACACCGTCTCCTAGTATACCATCTCCAACACCAGTTTGCTCCACTGAGACATTTCCCACGGTCGTTGGCGTGCCTTCTCAGTCAGCGATTTTAACGTCGTCTGTTGTCGTGGCTGCTGAGATACCTGCAACTCTTCCGACTTCAAGCCTTCCAGCAAGGGAGGAGAATAATTTGAAATTCTCGTTCGAAGATACTTCTCCCACCGGAGGAGCTTCAGGCGAAGTGATCCCATCTTCTCTTCCTGTTGGTGGGGGTACCCAAGTGATCTGTACTGACGGTACTTCGTCTGGGATCTCCAGCTCTTCCAGATCTGCACTGGCTCTGCTGGTCCCCCATATTATGAATTTAATGCAGGGAAGGGCTTCTTCTTCTCCAATTCCAGCCACTACTGCTTCCTTTCTTACGACACCTTTCTTGGCATTACCTACTTTGCCTACCGACACTGCAAATCCTCTTGAAAAACTTTTCGGCTTCACTGTCGAGGATTTTATGTATTTGTTAAGAAGATGTGTCGAGATGGTTCTTACTGGCCACGATTTCTTCAACTTCACACGTCCATTGTTACTCCGCTATCTAGGAAATATTGAAGAATTCGGTGGACAAGATCGAGCAGCTCCATACCGGGCCCGCCTTGCAGCCTTAGAAGAGCAGGTGACCACGCTACACACACTCCGTCAGGCGGATGTGGAGGCGATCACTGAAATAGAGCTGGCGCGGCTTCGGGCAGAATCCTTATCTCGAAGAAATATTTTAAGGCAGCAGGAGGAGAGATGGTCTCAGGAGCTGACAGAGCTCCAGGCCAGTCGGGAATCCGTTCTTGGCGACCTGCAGAGGGTAAACTTTGGAATTGAGGAAAGTCAGGCGGCCATCTCTAAAGCCCAGGAGACGATTGCCAGAGCTCGGGCCACCTTGATAGAAAATGAATTCCGATTAGGAGAATCTGTCAAGAAGCGGGAGATGTTGCTTGTCCAGCAGGAGCAGATTCAACAGGAAGAGATGGCCAGGAATCGTGCCATAGAAGAATCTTGTCAGCAACAACTTACAATAAGTGATGATGAGTTGTGTAGGCAAGCTCAGCAAACAGTGGAGGCTTCTCATCGTAGAAATTTGGACGAGACAATAAACCAACTGAGACTCCTGGGAGGCCAATAGTTTCATCTCTCTTTACGCTTTTATCTTCCTTGTAATAAGAACTTCGTAAACAGGAGAGAGATAACCTTACGATGTTTCTTTGAAATTCTTTTTGTATCTTCACCTTTTTAATAAAGATGATTCTTTTGACTCTTTTATTTGCCGGCTTCAAAACAGATTTGCCTGCCTAACAAATAACCTGTCGTCAAAACGATTTATCTCGGTATTGTTTATGCTCGATTTCTTGAACCGAAATAACAATTAAAGTTTAATATGGGATTTTTAGCAAACCCCCAGCTATTAACGGATTTGATTAGCTTTTACCAACTACCGTTTGAGTTGGACTAGCCATGTTATTTTCCTCAACATGGTGAGTTGTCGAGGAGTACGTTTGGGCTTAAATGCCAAACTTTTCCTCTTCCCTTTACTTTACCGGTATCGGGCAATTCATACTTTTACCCCAGCATGATGGGTTGGCGAGAAACTTGTTCTCTTCCCATTGCCTAGTTGGCGTTGGGCAATTCATACTTTTACCCCAGCATGATGGGTTGGCGAGAAACTTGTTCTCTTCCCATTGCCTAGTCGGCGTTGGGCAATTCATACTTTTACCCCAGCATGATGGGTTAGTGAGAAACTTGTTCTCTTCCCATTGCCTAGTTGGCGTTGGGCAATTCATACTTTTACCCCAGTATGATGGGTTGGTGAGAAATAGTTGGCGTTGGGCAATTCATACTTTTACCCCAGTATGATGGGTTGGCGAGAAACTTGTTCTCTTCCCATTGCCTAGTTGGCGTTGGGCAATTCATACTTTTACCCCAGTATGATGGGTTGGCGAGAAACTTGTTCTCTTCCCATTGCCTAGTTGGCGTTGGGCAATTCATACTTTTACCCCAGTATGATGGTTGGTGAGAAACTTGTTCTCTTCCCATTGCCTAATCGGCGTTGGGCAATTCATACTTTTACCCCAGCATGATGGGTTGGCGAGAAACTTGTTCTCTTCCTATTGTCTAATTGGCGTTGGGCAATTCATACTTTTACCCCAGCATGATGGGTTGGCGAGAAACTTATTCTCTTCTCATTGCCTAGTTGGCATTGGGCAATTCATACTTTTTAGGTCAGAGGCGCTTAATTACACATGCCTAAAAGAAGATTGGGGGCTGTTCAAACTTGAGAACTAAGCACACCAGGTTTGGGTCAGAGGCGCCAAATTGTGCATGCCCAAGAAAAGACTGATGGTGGTTCAAACTTGAGAACCAAACTGGAGGCGGTTCAAGGCTCTCTCGCGTAACTTGAACTGGGTACTCCAAACACACCAGGGTTTATGTCAGAGGCGCACAATGCGCATGCCTAAGAAAAGACTGGAGGTGGTTCAAACTTGAGAACCAAACACACCAGGGTTTAGGTTAGAGGCGCACAATGCGCATGCCTAAGAAAAGACTGGAGGTGGTTCAAACTTGAGAACCAAACACCACCAGGGTTTAGGTCAGAGGCGCCAAAACTACGCATGCCTAAGAAAAGACTGGAGGTGGTTCAAACTTGAGAACCAAACACACCAGGTTTAGGTCAGAGGCGCCAAACTGCGCATGCCTAAGAAAAGAGACTGGAGGTGGTTCAAACTTGAGAACCAAACACACCAGGTTTAGGTCAGAGGCGCCAAACTGCGCATGCCTAAGAAAAGAGACTGGAGGTGGTTCAAACTTGAGAACCAAACGCACCAGGTTTAGGTCAGAGGCGCCGAACTGCGCATGCCTAAGAAAAAAGAGAAGATGCGTATCTCCAGGGGTACTAAGAATAGTATTTCTTCATAAATTTGCCATTGATCGGCATCATCATCCTGTCGCCATCTTGATTCATTAAGCGATAGGCTCCACTGGAGTATACTGTCTCCACAACAAACGGTCCTTCCCACTTGAATTCAAACTTACCCTTAGTCTTGTGGGTTAGCACCATTGGCCTTTTGACAGCCAGAACCAAGTCTCCTTACTTAAAGGTCCTTGGTTTGACGTTCTTATTGAACGTTTAAGATATTCGGGCTTGATACAACTCAATTTGTTGTTGAGCCCTGAGACGTTTTTTATCTAACGCCTCTAGTTCTTGCAATCTTTGCTGATGGCGTTCTTCTGTCGTCATCTTTGTGGCTAAAGCCACTCTTAATGATGATATCTGGATTTCAAGAGGCAAGACAGCCTCACTTCCGTAAAC
This sequence comes from Dracaena cambodiana, assembly GCA_036321105.1. Classification (NCBI taxonomy): domain Eukaryota; kingdom Viridiplantae; phylum Streptophyta; class Magnoliopsida; order Asparagales; family Asparagaceae; genus Dracaena; species Dracaena cambodiana. The sequence goes on from JAYEPQ010000008.1 coordinate 50,008,785, forward strand.
CAAAGAGAACGGGGTAGCTTTAGTCGGGGTGCGAACGGTGGTGCGATAAGCCCACAGGCACTCTCCTAGCTTTTTATCCCATTCTCGTTTATTGGAAGAGACGAACTTCCGAAGGAGTTTGATGATCGTCTTATTGAAAGGCTTCAGCTAACCCATTAGCCGCAGGGTTATATGGTGTAGAAGCGATATCTTTGATTCTGAACTTGTTGCAGAATCTGGAGAATCCCTGACTGATGAATTGCGGACCATTATCATGAATGATCCGTCGAGGGACGCCAAATCGGTAAATGACATGATGCTTGACGAACTTGATCACATCTGTCGTCTTCACCTCCTTCATGGGTACGGCTTCGGTCCATTTTGAAAAATAATCGGTTATTGCAAGAATAAACCGATGTCCTCTGGATGATGGGGGAGTTATTGGCCCCACAATGTCCATTCCCCAGGCTTCAAATGGCCAGCTTGCGACGGTATTGTGCAAGTATTCTTGGGGTTGATGAATAAAATTGGCATTTATTTGGCATGCATGACATCGTTTAGCGTATGCCATTGCTTCCGTAATCATGCTCGGCCAGTAGTACCCTAGCCTTCTTATACGGTCTCCAAGTTTAGGATCGGGCTGATGAGCTCCACATATTCCATCATGTGTTTCTTTCAGCACTTGTTCTGCTTCTGCTTTCGATATGCAGCGTAGCAATATACCATCTCTTGACTTTCTATACAAAGTCTGAAGTTTATGGTCATAATAAAATCTTTGGGCCTTTCTCTTTATTGAGATGGCTTCCTTAGGATCTTCTGGTAATATCCCATGCAAGGCATAATCCACAAACGGAAATCGCCAATCACGGGGTTCTAACTTTAAGCCAATCTGGCATACCTCTTCGGCTTGAGATACCACATCTGGGTGGAGGAGTTCTCTACTACCAATGGTGATGCTTTTAGCTTCACCTGGCAGGATTGCCAGCGTTGCGGCTAATGCGGGCATCTGCATAAACGTTCTCGTTTCGAGATACGTGATATATGTAGAATTGTTCAAAATATCCTACTAGCTCAATAGCTAGCTGATGATAGGGGATGAGGGTTTCATGTCTGACTTCATACTCACCTATCATCTGATTGATAATGAGCTTAGAATCTCCATATGCCTCTAGATGGTTCACCCCCAGTTGCAGAGCTATTTTTAAGCCGATAATAAGCGCATTGTACTCCGCTACATTATTAGTGCACGGTTCTGTTAATGAGTAACCGTTAGGCAATATATGTTTATGTGGGGATATTAGTACAACCCCCACTCCAGCAGCAGATAATCTCGTGGCACCATTAAAGAATATTTGCCAAAGCTGTTCTTTGGTAACTGTGTTGACTTCTGATATCTGCTTTAATTTGGACCAAATTGGATGGTCTGCAAGGAAATCAGCGATTGCCTGTCCCTTCATGGCCTTTTGAGGGACAAAATGTATGTCATAGGGCGATAGTAAGAGCGCCCACTTTGCCAATCGGCCATTCAAGGATCCTGGTTTTGTCATCAGAATCTTCAGGGGATTAACCCGTGATATGACATGAATTGTTTGCCCCGAAAGGTAGTGTCGCATTTTCTGAACAGCAAACACTAGGGCTAAACATTCTTTTTCAATCGGGGTATACCGCTGTTCGGCCCCAATCATTGTTCTACTTAAATTGTAGAGGGCATGTTCATGGCCGTGCTCATTATATTGAGCAAGTAATGCTCCTAAAGTATTATCCATGGCCCTTACATATATAAGGAAGGGCTGCCCAGGGGCTGGTGCCATTAGTACATGAGGCTTAGTAAGGTACTCCTTGAGGTCATCAAATGCCTGCTGACATGCCTCATCCCATATGAAAGACACTCCCTTCTTCATAAGTTTGGAGAATGGTTGGCATCGTCCAGATAAGTTGGATATGAAGCGCCGAATATAAGCGAGCTTTCCTTGTAATCCCCTTAGTTCCTTAAGATTGCGGGGAGGCGGCATTTCACTAATCGCTTTTACCTTTTCCGGGTCGAGGAAAATTCCTTTTGAAGTTATTACGAACCCTAGAAACTTCCCGCTGGATACCCCCATGAACGACTTGGTAGGATTCATCTTCAAATGATGTTTCCGCATAAGATCGAAGACCACTCTTAAATCGTGAAGATGATCTTCTTTGTCTTTGCTTTTAACTGCTAAGTCATCCACATAGCACTCCACTGTTCTGCGTAGGTGTTCTTTGAATATGGCGCTCATTGCGCGTTGGTAAGTGGCACCTGCATTCTTTAATCCGAATGACATCACCGTATAACAGTATACCCCCTGTGGCATTCTGAAAGCTGTATGCTTTTCAACATCCGGGTGCATCTTGATTTGGTTATAACCTGAGAAGCCATCCATAAAGGACATCCTCTCATAACCGCAAGTATTATCGATCATCACGTCGGTGATGGGGAGTGGAAATTCATCCTTAGGACATGCAGCGTTCAGATCTCGAAAGTCAATGCATATCCAGATTTTGCCATTCTTTTTGCGGACTGGCACTATGTTTGCCACCCAGTCTGGGTGTTGTTCTTTACGGATGAACCCGGATTGTATAAGCTTATTGACCTCAGCAACTATTGCCTCCATCAATTCCGGTCGAAAACGCCTCTATTGCTGTTTAACAGGTTTGACATCTTCTTTTATATTTAACCGGTGCGTGGCAATTTGAGGGTCAAGCCCAGGCTTATCTTCATAACTCCATGCGAACACATCTATATACTCTTTGATAAGGGATATAAGTTCCTCTTTTTCTAAAGGAGTTAGTGTGTCGCTTATGAAAATGGGTTTCGGATTTTCTTCCGTTCCCATGTTAACCTGTATTAATTTGTCTTCTGTAGGCGGGTCATGCTGTTCAAAGCGGACATCCCAGAGAGTATCCATGTGCTTAGCCCAAGCGTCATTTTGAATGTCAATTGGTTTCTCGTCGCTTTCTGGCGCGGCTGGAACCATATTGATCATCAAAGATTGAAACCAAGCCCCGGTGCTTATATCTGAATCATGATCTGGTGAAGATGTTTCTTCTTTATCCGAAGAACTCTCTTCATCCTTGGATGGCGATGAGGGTGGAGTAGACACATAGCCCAACCCCCTGCGGGTCTTCTGATAATAATCAGGGCTCTTTCCTCTCGGTCTAAACGAGGGTATGAGATTCCGCCGCCCTTTTCCAAAGTTTAATCCCGGCTTCTGGGTAAAATTATATCCCATTTTCTCCATCATCTGTCGGGACCTTTGCTCATATAAGTGAAATTGAGGTGATGTTTGTTCATCACTTTCACTACTTTGTCTCTGTCGAGGCGACGTGGCCACTTTGCCGAACATGATCGGCCTTTAGGACTTCTGTCGGGGAGGCACTTCAAAGAAGTGCCCTTGATCCTCGGTTATTTTTAATTGAGAGAAGAGGGAAGACCTGAGGGGCAAATGATATGCCGTCAGAACTTCAAGTTCGGTCAGGCCATCCGCTTCGGTGGAGGTACAAGAGGGCTCAGACTCAGCAGCTACAGCATGCTCGTAGACTAACTTTACATTTTCATTAATAACCCATTCACTTTCTATTACATCCACTATATTATCAAGATCTAAGTTAAAATCTAGGTGAGAGTTGATTTCGTAATCACCCCCATCATCTTCTCCAAGGAGCTCGTACTCAGTGTCGGCTTCATTGCCACTGTCGTCGGGCTTTGGAGACTTGCTAAGACTGTCATTGGAGGCTTCATGTGCTGGCTTGTAGAGTGCAGCATCTGTGAAGTAATTTTCCAACCCTTTGAATGGCTGCTTATCAGCAATTAGTATCCGGACCTCTCCTTCCTCATCGCAATATTTCATGCACTGGTGAAGAGTCGACGGAACTATCATATGAGAGTGGATCTAAGGTCGCTCCAATAAAATAATGTAGGAGGTATCAGCATCAATTACGTAGCATGTAACCTCCGTTTTCAAGTCTCCAATTTGACATCGTAATCGGATCTTACCAAGAGGATGGCTATTATTAGCGTTGAATCCATAGATGGTAGTGTGTGTAGGTGTCAAGCGATGAAGGGAAATCCCCAACAGCTGCATCAATCTACTGGGCACGACACTGAGTGCAGAACCTAGATCAATCTGAATTCGGTCCACTTTTGTGGACCCGACATATCCAGCGAAATATAAAGGCCTATTATGCTTTATATTCCTCACCTGCATGTCTTCTGGAGAGAAGATGATTTGTGGGACTTGCCTCCTCACTTGATGACAGTGGGAGCAAGAGTCCCGCTCTTCGATGGCCGGCTCGACAATCTGAGCTAGGAACGACTCAGAGTCTGCCAAGGCCTCTTTTAGAGCTTCACGTGTTGATTTTGATAATCTCAACAATTCGTAAAGCGTCACTCGCACTGGGATATTAGCCAACTGCGCAATTATGTCAAATTCGAAGGGAGTTTCTTTGGCTCTTTCATCTCTGGTAGGATTCTTCTGGAAACGAAGTCCTTTCTGCTTCGCAGGCTTTGCGAGTTCTGCATAGATATCTTTTGGATCCACTCTAGTGTAGTCCTTAAGATATATCTTTCCAGATCGAGTACCGGAAGGGCCTGCCCCATCTTGATGGGTGGCCATAGTTTCGAGTTCTTCTTCAGAATCTGTGAAGGCCCTCGAAGCTATATATTCTCCCTTTATATCCGCAGAAATGGCATTGACAGCCCGCTTCTTCTCTAGACCTTTTGAAGCAGTCCATTGTTCATCTTCCAATAAGTCGGGGTGAACCCACATAACTTCCCCCTTTTGGGTTGTTACGGGGACAAGTCCCTCTTGGGTTTTGTTGTGCGGATCAAGATTCTTCGTGACCATCTTACCCTTAGGGATTGGGGTCACTTCTGCGGGAAACTCGTGGGTTCCAACCACTATGGTTGCCATATTGGCAGTGACCTTCATCTGCTCTTCCTTAAGCGTCAGAACCCCAGCTTCTATTAGTGCTTGGATCATGTTCTTAAGGGGAAAATAATCCCGGGTGGGATGTAAAACATTCCGGTGATAGAGACAGTAGTTGGGATCTTTTGTCTTACCAACGTCTTCTGGCTTCTTATTCTCCGGAAGTTTTAGCATTCCCTTCTTTTGGAGCAGGTGAAAGAGGACTGGTGTCTGTTCAGCTTTGAAAGTGTAATTCCTTTCTTGCTGTGGTCTAATTTGCCTTGACCCTCGCTGACCTTGAGATTTCGGCTCTAGCGGAGGACTGGTTTTCTGAGGAGCAGTTTCTGATGACATTACTGCTTTCCCTTTATTCTTGTTGCTGTTGTTTTGGGTATATGATTTACTACCCCCAGCACTTCTTGGCCCACGGGACTCTTCAACTCGGCGAATCAAGTCTTTAGCTTGCTCTCCTTGTTTGAGCAGGTCCCTCCACGTCTTAGACTCTACGGCCCCCATTTTGAGGAGCACATTGGTCTTAAGGTTGTGTCGACAGGTTTCGACTAGAGTTTCCTGGATCATTCCGTGTTTACAATGTACGGACTTCTCCCGGAATCTTTCTATGAAATCTTTAACCGCTTCTTGTTCCCCCTGCCTAGTTGCAAGGAGGGAATGAACCGTAATCTCGGTGTCATCCTCAAAGAAACGTGAGAGAAATAATTTCTCAACATCTAACCAGGTATTAATAGTACCTGGGGGCAGCTGCATGAACCAAGTAAAGGCAGGCCCTCGCAAAGTACTTGCAAATACTTTGGTCATGATGGGACCATTACCCATTAAGTGTCCTGCTTGGGACAAGAAATAATAGATGTGCTGACTGGGCGATCCCTTCCCGTCATAGGGCTCCAACTTGAGCGGCTTATACTTTGGAGGATAGGGTACCACATCCCATTCTGCTGGATATGGTCTAGAGACTCCTGACTCCTTCAACTCTTTTTTACGCATCAAGGCTTCGAGTTGATTCTGTAACCTTTCAAGCTTTTCTTCATGCGGATCATGGAAAGAAAATCTATCTTCTTCCTCATGCATCGAGTGGGCTTTCTCCTCCTGTTCTTCTTCATTTGGAGTTTTCTTGCCCTGTTTAGTATTATCTTCAACAACTTTTAAAAGTAGCATCCTGAGGTCTTCAATCGTTTTCTGTTGCTCTCGAATCATTCTTTCTTGAGCCTCAAATCTCTGATTGATATCACCAGATTTATCTGTCATGTGCGATGCTGACTTCTGTAGCCGAGACGATATAGAGGATGGGGGCGAGGCTATAGCGGAATTATCGCTGTTCTCGTCGTAAGAACCCCCTGCGAGCTTCTTATAATTTCGGGGCGGGACGGCTCCTGATCTTAGTCGAGTAATACGATGAAGTTCATCATCGCTCGATTCTGAATCATCATCCGTCTCTGCAATTTTCTTCCCTTTTCCTACCATGTTGGAAGTTACGGCTCTCCCTTTTTTCAGGGGAGTGGTTCTTGTCTTCTTAGCAGGATTCTGGTTTGACTCGTTTAATCGGTCGAACACAGATATCCTGTTCTTGCTACAGTCACAGTTGTCCATCACGGCTGATACTGCTGTCACAAGTTGTTGGTAATGGCAAATATGTTCAACTTGAAGTTGGTCTATGCCTCTCTTCTTAGAGAGATGTTCCCTGAGGTCAGTGCCTCTAGCCATGGAATCAAGAGGTCCATTCAACTCTTGAGAGTGTTTAGGAATCCACTGAAGCTTCTTTGATTGATCAACCCTGACTCTGGGGTCGGACCAATCCTCGCGTGGCTTAGGAATAGCCTCGCGTTTCACATTGCGGTCCTGAAGAATAGCTCTGCGCTCATCCACACTAGCCTCGCGTTTCTCGCTGGCTTGGTGTGTCCTCGGAAATTTAGCTTCTGGAATAATAGCCCCGCGTGAAGGGAAGTTCTTGCACGCTGGCTTATCTTTGCGATTAACGCAGATCATAGCTTCACGCTTAGCGCGGTTTTTACGACTGACAACTATCTGCCAATCATCTTCCCGTTCCTTGTGGGTGTTAGAAGTCTTGCGTTTATTGCAAGTATCACTGGCTTCGCGTCTTTCGCTAGGCACAGTAATAGCCTCGCGTGGAGAATCACACGCTGGCTTTGAATAATTTTTATACTCGCGTAACTCGCGAGTGTTGGGTATTCTGCGACTAGCGCAACCCTTACTGGCTTCGCGTCTCTCGCTAGGCACAGTAATAGCCTCGCGCGGAGAATCACACGCTGGCTTTGAATAATTTTTATACTCGCGTAACTCGCGAGTGTCAAGAATCTTGCGTAACTCGCCAGTATTACCAGCCTCGCGTGGAAAATCACACGCTGGCTTTTCCTTGCTTTTAAGGCAAGTTGTATCTTCGCGTTTAACGCGGTAGAGATTGGTCTCGCGGGTAGCGCGAGCCAATTTGCGAGGGACCATAGCCTCGCGTCCTCTAGAGTTAGCTCCGCGTCCAAGGCGGGCTTTGAGGGCTCTACGCCTCGCTCTCCGGTTCCTGTTCCGGAGTTGGGTCCTGGTTAGTCCAGTTCCCACGTCTTCTTCAGCAATCGGAAGCTCTTCCTCGACTAGGATTTCTTGTGTGGACTCCGGCGCTATAACCGTAGTCTCCAAGGATCCCCGTCTCTCGGTGGATACCTTTCTACCCGTCACTCGGGTGTTGGAGTACATACGACGATAGTGCCGTGTCTCATCCAAGTCACCTGATCCGGAGGAGAGGAACTCCTCGTACTTCTGCTGGTCGATTTCAACGACCAGCGTGTCTACTTCGGATCCGATCAAATCAACGTCCAATTGCGCCACAATCTCTTCATCAGTAAGAGATGGCTCCCACTGTGGTCGCCAGTTTGTTCGTCGCAAAAGTTCCTTCGCTTCCTCCCATTGAATACATCTTAGATTACAACGGAAGTGAACAAGATATAAAAAGAGAACAAACGAGAGGATTTTATACTTCAATCTCTCTCTTTTACAATAGTTTGTGGGATCTGTGGCGATGGGATCTGTCAAGCAGCTCCTTTGGACGATCGGTATGTTGAAATCTTCTCTTTTAAAGATATCGGCCGAATATAGACGATCTTCTCTGGTTTTGACTCGTTCAAGGCTCTCTCGCGTAACTCGAACTTCTAAAGAACTCCAGAAAGAAAATGGTGATTTTCTCTGATCTTCACGAACTCAAGGCTCTGTGCGTAACTTGAATTCTCCAAGATTTCAGAAGATGATCAGCAAAGGCTTCAAGGCTCTCTCGCGTACTTGAATTGCCAAAGGATCGATAGGAGACTTCTAATGCCCAAAAAGAAGACTACTAGGGTTTCACCAAGAAGGTATTTATAGCCCCAGGTTAATGCAAGAGTTTCTATCTAAATAGAACTCGCATTCATCAAGGATTCCAATCAAATATCTTAGTTTTGATGGAATTCTAATTTAGACTTGATTCGGGTATTTGGATAAGCACAAAATTATAATCTCAATCAATTTGAGATTCTGGTTATCTGCTTACGCGGAGCTTTAATTGCATCAAAACGCGACGCTAAATAACCAAAACGCGGAGCTAACGCGGAGCTATTGATCATCTCCGCGTTTTACTCAAACGCGAGGCTAATACAAGCCAGATTGCGGAATCAACGTGGAGCTATTAAATATCTCCGCGTTTTATTCAAACGCAGGGTTAATGTAACCAAACGCGGGGCTATTGAATTGGCTCCGCGTTCTGTTGTGGAAAATCCTTTTAACTTAGAAATTTTTACTGCCAACAGGAAGCAAGTTGACACTTTTCCCTAAATCAAACAACGCCGTATCAAATGTAGTGTTTTCAATGATGCATGAGATTGTTGGGGAAGATCTTTGTACTTGATAGGCAAGGAGTTAGAGAGGATTTGTGATATATTTGCAGCAAGAAAAACTTTTTCAGGAACGTTTCTTGCTCGTTTTTAATCCTTGAAGAACTTTGCATAAGTAGGAACATGTTGTATAATATCAAGGAGTAGAATATTAACCTTCACTTGCTGAAATATTTTCAGAATTTTCTCTACTTGCAGTGAAGGCTTTCCAAGCAGATTGGGATATAGTACTTTTGACTCAGGAACAGGTTCTTCTGAATGAGTATGTGACAGTGATAGAGGTGATAGAGATGGTCGTGGAGAAAGGGAAGGAAGAGATGGTGTAGCCTGCAAGATAGTAGGTGTGAGATCAGGGGGTATGGCTACATTATTGTCCACTTGCTTGCCAGATCTGAGTGTGCGAATGGCATTGCATTGGTGGACATACGATTGATGTGAGGAACTGGCATTAGGGTTCATTATGGGTTGACTTGGAAAAATATCTTGACACGTTCACTCATCTAACTCGCTAATTGTCCAACTTGTTGCTCTACATTTTTAATATATTGAGAGTTCACGAGCAGTTGCTGACCTATACTTTGAAAAAAATCAGTTGACACTTTCATAAGATTTTGCATGTGTGTGTCAAGGTTGGACATATGCATGTCAAACTTGGAATGAGACTTAAGAAGATTTTTAACGTTCTTCTCAAGTGGCTGAAGTTGCTTTTCTTGATCATTATTAGACCCCTGTTGTAGATGTGAGTGGTTTTGTACAGGTGGTCTATTCTGGTTGTTTCCATAATTTGATGTGTTTGGGTGTTGATAAGCACCCACATTTGGTCTTGGAAACTGACCATTGGCTAGTGGTTGTATATTAGGGTTAGGACCCCTGATATTGCACTTGACCCCATGATAGATTTGAATGGCTCCTCCAGCCATGATTGTATGTAGGAGCGTAAGGATTGTTCATGGGTTGTTGATACAAAATGTTAGCCTATTCAAGTGTGGGACCCATGAGATTCGTTAATAATGGACACTCCTCCATAATGTGATTTGGAGTTCCGCAATTAAAACATGTGGGACTTTGGATTTGATTTACTTGACATATCTGTAGAGCACGAGTAATCTCCAATATCTCAATTCTCGTCATAAGGGCTGCAATCTTAGCTTTGGCAACTATAGAGCTGTCGACGCTGTGGATCCCACCCTTATGCGCAGAAGTTGATGCACTGGCCTTATTAGCGGGACTCTCCCACTGCATAGTTTTTCATGATAGGTTCTTAAGGAAGTTCCATGCTTCATCCTCGTTCTTTCTCATGAACTCTCCTTGAGACATAGACTCAAGAAGAGTTTTGGATGTGTAATTGAGTTTTTCGTACACGATTTGACACAACTGCCACTTTTCCATTGCATGGTGGGGGCATTGAGCTAAAATATCCTTGAACCATTCCAAGTATTTCCAGAAGGGTTCTCCCGGCATTTGACAAAATTAATTAATTTGATTTCGAATTCTTGCCGTCTTGTGCGCCGGATAATACTTCTTGAGAAACACTATAATGAATTCATCCCAAGTAGTGATTGAATCAGTAGGCATATTGTACAACTACTTCGTGGCATTATCTTTTAGAGCAAACGGGATAAAGCGGAGTTTAATTGCATCCTCCGATAAGTGCTGCAGTTAATCATCACACATACTTCCTGAAATTCACTAATAAAGAGATATGCATCCTCTAAATTAGAACCAGTGAATATAGGAAGCATGCTAATGTACTGTGGCTTCAATTCATAGTGATTACCCGCTGCTTATGGAAGTTTGATGCATGATGGTAATGATGTGCGCAACGGATAATATCGATCCTGAAGGATCGGGATCGGTTGGTCCATCTTGTCAACTATGAACAAATCTAATCTCACTAGTCGACCAAATTGATCACGGGTCCAATGTGGCATGAACCAGCGACCATGAGTGTATACGTGAAATTCCTAAAATAATGGAAGAAGTGGGGTGTAGTGGAGAGATAAAACGGTGGAATAGATATGATCAAATGAAAAAATGATTCCTACTGTTTCTATTTTTTTTTTTTTGTATTTTTTTTACAGAACCAGGGACACGAAATACAGAACTGGAAGAAATTAGGTGAAGTTTTGTACCTGAATTGCTGCCAAACGGCGGTAATTACCTCTATTTAGCGGCAAAAGCAGGGAAACGGGGTCCCTGCTTCTTGCAGTCACTCCAGAAACATCTCTCGCCCTTTTTTGCTTCCTGTATATGAACTTCCAAGTCTCTGCTCACTCAACACATACTGTTAACATATAAAACGTTCGAAAAAGTAAGAAAAACTCCGTTGATTTCTGGCAACGGTGCCAAAAACTTGATGTGATAAATTACTGCAAACGTACAGTGTCGGTGTAACGCTATACAGGTGATCCCATAGAGATCTCAGGTGTTTTGCAATTCTTACTAATTCTATAGTCTAACGGACTAACAAAAGATTCTAACTTAGATTTGAGAGTTCTTCTAATTAGTCTAGAATCTACAATCCACTAGTTTTCAATCATGTTATTACTTCTATTATCTTCTTTTATCATAAAAAATTGATCTTTTAGTTTAATATTTATTTAAAGTAATCTAAGCATGTATTATCAAGTGGTGTTCAAGCATAACGCATCAAAGAAACTACTTTCATAAAAACAAACTAAATCATTAGATAATTCAATGAAAAGGATAAAAATCAACCCCAAAACCTAACTAAGCATAGGCTGTCAAGAAACTTAACTCAAGTATAACCTATCAAACTATTAATCAACAAGTTTTTTGTATCTTAATCTTTTCATAGAAAAATCTTATCTTTATTTATTTTAATTAGGAAGAAAATACTAGAGAGCAATTATATGATAGATCCTAACTTCATCTACATCATAGGGCTAGGCTAAATTAGCTACTCATAATTCTATTTAACAAAATTCTATTTCTATTCATGAAAGCAATTAAATCTAATCTAGAAAAGTAAATAAATCTATACTAGAAAGCAATTAAAAGAGTTTACCTAAGAACAATTGATTTGCAGCAAACATTACCTGTGGAGCACGGTATGTGGTCGTCACCCCTCAACAAAACCCTAATTTTATTAATGAGAAAATGAGTACAAAATATCTCATACTTCTTCTATAATTAATCTCTACATAAAACCCTATCATATAAGGATACGATCAATATATAGGCTTCGGAGCTCAAACTATAAATCTAATGAAACTAAAAAACCACAAAATTACATCGAAGCCCTCGAAGAACAGCCAGCTTGTGGGTCCACCTTTGAGTCACTATTTGGCGGAAAATGCCATCAATAAGCGGAAATAATATGTCCAGTAATTCTGATTTTTCTCCTGCACGAGTCTCTTGTCTTATACACTTGATTCTCCTGACTGTATTTGACTTTAACTCTCTATAGTATTTTAATCTTATATTTTGCTCTCTTTGAACTCTTTTATAGGATTTGTTTCCTAACCGGCTCTGATTCCATGCCATCTCTTTGTATGAGTTGGATTACTTTACAAAAATACTAAAAATACCCGACTAGCATTTATTTATATATAAAAATAGATAAAATATAGAAGAAAAAAATACAATATATGATACACATCACGAAGCATGATGGGTTTGGCGAAAAACTTGTTCTCTTCAGTTGCCTTGACGATGTTGGGCAGTTCATGCTTTTACCCCAAGCATGATGGATTGGCGAGAAACTGATCTCTTTCCTTGCCTTGACGGTATTGGACAGTTTATACTTTTACTCCAAGAATTATGGGTCGGCAAGAAACTGGCTCTCTTTCCGTTACCTTGATAGTGTTATGCAATTCATACTTTTACCCCCAGCATGATAGGTTCGCAAGGACTTTATTTTGGACTAACATGCCAAATGTTTCCTCTATCCATAGCCGTAGAGACATAGGATCCATTTTCATTTTATGCCCTAAGTTGGGGTGCGAAGCTACACCTTAACGACGGCTAGCATTTCTTTATTTGTTGTGTTGAAGAGGAGGTCGTATGCCTTCATTCCCTTAAAAATAGTATTTCTTTAGAAATTTTTCAATGATTGGCATCATCATTGGCCAGTAGACGCCCATTCTTTTTATCCGGTCTCATAATTTAGGTCCCGATTGGTGAACACCACAGGTTCCATCATGCACTTCTTTGACCACTTCTTTTGCTTTTTATCTTCAAAGTACATCTTGATTTAATTGTACCCAGAGAATTCATACATAAAAGATATCCTTTCAAACTTGCAAGTATTGTCAATCGCTGTATCTGTTATTGGAAGCAGAAATTTGTCTTTAGGGCAAATCCGCATTCAGATCTCAAATGTCAATGCAAATTCAGATCTTCCTATTCTTCTTGAGAACATGGACAAATTTTGCTACCCATTTGGGTTGCTGTTTTTTTTTATGAAGCTTAATTGTATAAACTTCTTAACTTCATCTTTGATCGACTCCATTAGCTCTGGACGAAGTATTCTCCATTAGCTCTGGACGAAGTATTCTTTGATGTTATTTAGTGGTTTTGCATCTAGCTTAATATTTAGCCGATGTAAAGGAACTTAAGGATCTTATGGGCTTGGGGTTGGTTTCATCACCCATATTCATTTGAATCACCTTATCTTTGGTAGGTGTTCAAAGCACATGCTCCATTGGGTATCAAGACGTTTGACTAATACTTCATCTTGAGCAAGAGTTAGCTCATCATTTTCGTCTAGAGTCAGGTTGAAAGGCATCATATTTATAGCCAGTCCATTGGATAGTATCTCTAGACTGATATCTGAGTCTCCATCAAAGTTTTGTGTGTTTTGGCAGACCCCATCATTTATAACTGGGGTATCAGGTGTCGTGACATATTGCAACCCCCTGCCGATTTTGTGATGGTAATCTAATTTTTTTCCTTGGACATGAAGGAGCGGAGCATGTTTTGACGCTCTTTGCCATGCGTAGTATTCCCCGGATGCGGGGGTACGCTGGCACGGGCGTGTGCATAGCACTTTGCAGTGCGCTCCATGGGTGCACATAGTGCCCTTGCAAGTGCGAGCACAGACGTGCACACAGCACTCTAAGGGCGCGGACGTTGTCGCGTGAAATTTTGGCATTTAGGTGAAATCATACCTCATTTTCTCTATCATTCAGAATGATTTTGGTCCGTAATGATAAAACTTAGGGGTTTCTCGATCTTCATCTTCAGTACTATCGGATAGGGTTGTATATGGTCGAACTCTTCAAAAGAGAATGAGTTTTATTTGATCGACCCATTGAGTAGGAATTTTGATATATTGGTTAATATTGCCAAGTAGTGATAGATAACTACGACCAATATCAATAAATCCACATGATGTTCTTATGATGCAGGACATGAATGGTCATCGATTTGATAGCTGTGTAGTAAGTCTTTGTCTTTCTTAAACTGGTTATGGCTGAGTTTTGAGTGATTTAAATCTCAAGCTATTTGACCCTCAACTCGATGAGTTGGATGCGACAGGAGAAAGTTACGACCCCACTACCGCAACCGAAGCATCAAGAGTTCCATCGTGGTTTCATTTGTATGTCCACGATATTTTTCAAAAAAAAGAATGTTAGCAATATTCCTGTGATGCAGACACGATGGTCGTGATCCTCACATAAAACTTTAGCTTTTCAATGGGTGCAAACATGATGTTATCATCACATAACTTCGATTTAGAGAGAGTTTCACAGAGGAAGCCTCTTTCATGTGTCTTATGGACTAAATGATCTTGAATATAAAACTTGTGCTTTTAGCCTTGGTTGCAACATGGATGCAACCCCGAAGATGTGCCCATGTGATGATTTGAACACATGAATACTAACCTCAGTCTCTTGTGGAGTGAGACATGCGAGTGTCACGACAAACATCGAATGCCATCTGAGACATGCGAGTGTCATGATAGGCCTCACACGAAAACCAAAATATGCGAGTGTCATTTTGAACTCTAATTGAGGCTGAATAGCTCTTTTGTAAAACTTGGATTGCTTGAGTTGCACATTTTCATTTTCAAGATTGATGTTTATCTCGGAATAAAGCTCCATTGGCTTGGTTAATTGCCATACTACAAGCCTCGCAATGATATGAGGAAATGGAGATGCCTTGGAAATTTTGTGGATCTCATTCACCACCCCCTGTTGAATATTGAATTAATTCTTGATATAGAGGAAAAGAATCAATTTTTTGGTGATGGGCTTAGCCCGCATCCAATTGAAGTATTTTCAGATACTAAGAGAATAGTTGTCTTTTTCTTGAAACATCAAAATATTGTTGCAGTTTGCCAAATTGGCTGTTACTTGGATGATGGATATAGTCTCATATGGTGGAACCGACTCCAGCATTCCTTTGTCGGAGTTTGTTCACTTTCCCTTCACATGAGAGCTTCTTTAGGGTTAGGAAAGAGAGCTCATTTTTCATGTTGGACTATATGTTGAATGGATGGCCATGATCAATCTTATCATATTAAGCCCTTGTAACAAGAATAATTATTTCACTTTGAATGTGAATGAGATGTAGCTTTTGGTCTTTCCATGTGGCTTAACTCCTCATCTGATTTGGTCAAGATTGGGCAGAGTCTTATGCATGATCTGATTCACACCAGGCTAAGCCTCGCATTTGACTGCTTGAGCCTCATAACCAATATGGGCTTCAAAATTTATGAGTGTTCTTTGACGATCTCGAGTTTGTCGTTGGGTTCAACTTGAGTTTGAGCTTGACCCACATCTATTGCACGAATAGTGAAGTATCATCATTTACCATGAGCTTTGAATTCTCACAAGAGAAAATTTGATTGGATTTATCTTCAATCAATATGTGTATTTTGAACACACTTCCTAATATCGAAGATAATTGTACCGTGATAAAACATCTTTCTCTTCTTTGGATGTATTTGAATTTATGTATAATATTTGAGTTTGATGTTTTGACCCTTTTTTTGGAATCCTCTTGAGTGTTAGATAAATATAACTAATCCAACATAATTAAATATGCCCCTTCGACGACTTACATGGGGATCGAGCTACCCGGATAGCTCGTCGAGGGTGCAGGAGGTGGCGTGCCCCTGCCGGGGGTGCGGGGGCGCTGCCCCCAGCCCAAAAAATTTAAAAAAATTGTCTATTAATTTCCTTATAAGTTTCTTCAAAAACTTGACTGCATAGAGCTTCAAAGCGTTCATCCCGCGCGCACTCATCAGGGCAGCACCTCTGCTCAAAACTAGAGATCGTGCGTGAGATGCTTGTGCCAGCTGTAGCATCATTATTATATTTTTTTTAAATTTTATTTTATTATATATTATTAGTTTTATTTATTTTTATTATTTACTTATTTTTTTATATTTTTATTTTTACTTTGTTATTTATTTATTTATTTATTTTTGTTCGGCATCCTACGGGTTGCAACCCGCAGGTACATCTGCGGTTGCAATCCACGGGTGCACCTTGCGGGTTGCAACCCGCGGGTGCACCCCATGGGTTGCAACCTGTAGGTGCACCCCGTGGGTTGCACCAGCGGGTGCATCCCGCGAGTTGCTCTGCGGTTAGAACCGTGCGGGTGGCACCCCGCACACTGCATGGTTCTCCTTCTTTTTTCACAGACGATGATGTTTTGCCTTTTGTTATAGGCAATGACGCCTCATTTTTTTTTTTTTGACTAGCGATGACGCCTTGTCAGTTTTAGTGGGCGATGATGCCTCATCTTTTTTGACAGGCGATGATGCCTTGTCAGTTGTTTTTTGTGGGCAATGACACACCTCACTTGTTTTAATAGGTGATGACGCCTAAGCTCTGTGAATCAAAAGAGTTTGAAGAGAAAAATTCTTCATACCTTTGTTGGTCGACTTTGACAACCAAGGTTTCAACCACCGATCTGATGGATCTACGGTCAGACTGCAACACCAAGTTCTCTGTTGTGAACAAAGAGGCTTCCACTGTGGTCGCCAATTCTTGTACGCCCAAAAAATTAAGTTTTTCTTACATTGCCAATATACTTTTGAATTACAACAATAAAAAGAAAATTACAATAGAAAATTTTGAGATTACAAGAATAAGGATCGATTAATTTCGATTCCCTTTAAAATTTATTTTGGTGGGATCTGATAGCGGTGGAGTCTCGTTGATACACTCCGTTGACAGTCCGATCTGGATTGGAAAGAAGATGAAGAAGATGCTCTCCGCTTCTCTGGACTCCGATCTCTGGAAAAATCCTCTCTTTTCTCTGGACTCTGCCCCTTTTTATATATTAAGGAGAGTAACCGCTTGGATAAGATCTAAGTCAAATTCGGTAACAAAACACTAGGATCGGGGGTATCCGTTCCTTGAAAATTCAGATCAAATCTACGTAATAAATCCATGCAACCGAAACACCGAGCCAGGCAACCCCGCGGGTAGCACCCACGGGATGCTCCCATTGGTGCAACCCACGGGGAATTACCGCGGGTGGCAACCTGCTTCCCGCGGGTGTCTCCCGCAGGAAAATTCCAAAAATTTTTATTCTACAATATATATATATATATATATATATATATATATATGAGAAAACAGGAAACTCACTGGCGGTGTAGTCTATTTCCACCATCTCCAATATTGTTTTTTCAAAACATTTTTTTTCTTTTGCATTTTGTGATAGCCTCTTTTATCTTGAGTTTGTATTTTCAATTTCTAAGTTATTTAGAAATATTTTTTTGTTGAAAAAATAAAAGATTTTTAAAAGATAAAGAGAAATAATAGAAACAAGTCAAATATGAACGCAACTCCAAAAAAAAATAAATAGATTTGTTCTTATCTAATAATTTTGATAAGAATTAATCAGATTTACTTTAACAAAAAAAGATTTTAACTTGATTCTTATCTAATATGATAAGATTATAGATAGATATTGAATCTAAATAGAAACCTAATTCTTATATTGGCTCTTATCTAATAATTAGTTATTTAGTTTTTATTTAACTAATAGAATTCTATTTTAATTATTCAGGCTCCTTTAACTGAACAAAGACCAAATTCGTTCCCCACTTGTCAAACACAGTGGGAAAAAAAACTGAGAGGAAGTACGTGGGAGAAAAATATGAGGAATAGGAAAGCGAAAAAAAAAAAAAACTTCAGCCAAAGAAACTTCAAGATTTTATCGGCTCTCAAACCAAAAACTTAGACCCAATTTTACTCAAGATCAATGTGAGTTCTTTAACTCAACGTAACATCTTAACAATTATGTTTATTTTTATACTTCTTGTTTTATTTAATTAAAAAGGTTTAATCTTGATAGATATTCTCTAGTAGCGATGCTATATGCACAATTTATTGTAGTGTTTAACTGCTTTAATATTTTTCTTATAGAAGTTAAGGAATAAAAGTTCTTAAATTTAATTAATCTTTTTTCTAAATTTTATTGCTTTAACTTTTTTTTTTTCTCGTTTCTATCCACTTTACACGAAAAACTTTCCTTTCCCACATATCCTTTTATTGAAATATGAAATTCCATAGTTTTCTTTTAGCAACAAATTAACACTAATGATTTTATTAACTTAAATCTAATTATTTTAAGTTAGCTTACATTTTGATCTTTGCTTTTGGGCTCCTCTATTATGAGGAGAGACTTAAACACTGGGCTCTGTGCTCCTCTCGTGGAGTAATTGATGCAAACTGCTGCACTTGGAAGCAAAAAGGGGATTAATTTTGTATTTTTGAAGTTGTTGATGGTTGGAAGTGTCATGTCCAAACCTCCTGGTTTGCTTGATCTGACTCTAAGCTAATTTCAATTAAAAAAACATACATGCTACAAATGAATGTTGGATGTCAAAATGGAGATTGTTCAAATTAGTTCTACGATGCTCGAACAAGCGTTTGGTTACTCTTGAAAGCATTTAGCTAAATATTTAGAAGAGAAAGATACGACAGGGAAGCATGCAGCAATTTATTTATTTATTTTGCATATAAATTGATTTCTAAATTGAGTGTTTCGTGTTTTAGTAATAAAAAGAGAAAATCAAGTGTTCCATATAAATTATTTTCTTGTTGATTATTTAATTTTTTTTTTACAAATTTAATTGTTATTTTTATCTAAATTCATGTGCATATTCGTATAATATCAAATATAAATATTTTCTTATTAAGTTCACATCCCTATCCATTTTAAATATATACATATCATTAGAAAGGTGATTTTATAATTTATAGCTCACTTATTTTTATTAATATATTGAAAAGAAAAATGGAAAACTAACACTGAAACGAGATCTGAAAAGACATCGAAAACTGTTATAATATGTGATTGGTGGTAGATCATTAACAAATATATTTTATATTATTTTTTAATGTTACCATTATTGTTATTGAATATTGAAATTTAATGATGATCACGAATCCATTAAACTAAACGAACAACAAATATTGAAATCAACATACACCGGGTTTTGAGGGAAAATTAAAGTTTATATGATTTGATGGCTCACGTAATTGTGCCACTGTTTTCCTTTTTGGGAGCATCGGGATAGGTTTCAGTCAAAACTATCATTGTTCTCCATATGGGAGGATTGAGATAAACTCCAATCCAAATTGCCACTGTTTTCTTTTTTGGGAAGAATGGGATATGATCATATCAAGATAATGTTCTATTTTTCCAAGGGTAGTTGGGGATGCATTCAAACTAGTCAAATTTTATATTTTCTAAATTTTCAAATACCATAATTAAAGGGCATTAACTGAAAAACTAATGATAAACCACATAATATGTTCAGATATGAGATTTTCCAGCGTTTTAATTACATATGAACTTTCATAATACCAAAATATTATTGTTTCCCATGTTTTATTATATATTACTAATGTTATGTATGACCAGATACAGATATTTATCAAGAGGTATATTCAACAAGAACAGAGCAGGACTTGACGTATTTTAATGAATAGACAGAACTACAGGAGTGATGGATTTTTTTAGTTGACTATTTTCATATTAGGAAAATATAATAAGTGCATATAGCACATTACTTGGTTTCATTTGGAATATTTCTGTTGTTGTAGAGACAATTATCGTAATGACACTTTGTGGGATTTATTTAATATAAAAATATTATTATTAATTTGATTGAAAAAAATGATGTTTATTGTTTTTTTTATATGTCCATATTAGGAAAATATAATAAGTGCATATAGCACATTACTTGGTTTCATTTGAGATATTTCTGTTGTTGTAGAGACAATTATCGTAATGACACTTTGTGGGATTTATTTAATATAAAAATATTATTATTAATTTGATTGAAAAAAATGATGTTTATTGTTTTTTTTATATGTCCACTGTAATATGATTGTTATGCTTGTTGAGTCTTATTGAATTATCATTCGAAATCGAACGTTCTAGTTATCCACACTACGGTTAGTGCGGCATTACAGGTGGTATATATCAAAGTATAGGCTTTTTAAGTTCGATTCAAGTTATTTGAATGTACTTCGATATCATCATAGTTTATGGACTCAAAATTGGTTTAATTTTGTTAGACCATTTAGGATTCAACACAGTTATGTATATATATAAATATCTTGCTCTCTCTCTCTCTCTCTCTCTCTCTCTCTCTCTCTCTCTATATATATATATATATATATATATATATATATATACATATACATACATATACATATACATATATATACATACACACACACACACACACACACACATATATGAGAAAAATAGAAATGAGCTGACAGCTCACGCAAGTTACCTGAGCTATCATTTCCACTATCTCCAATAATCTTTTTTAAAAAATTTCTTTTGGATTATGATCTCGACTCCCTAGGGTTCACTCATACCCAATTTCTTGGATTTTAGTTTTGATTTGGTCCTCCATCAAGTTAACACAAAATTAACGGTTTTCAATAAATAAAATATTTTGTATGCACTTGATGAAAGGATAAATAAACTCTAAAATTTATGAAATTTAATCCGAAAGAAGTTAAGGATATAGTGATAGTAATTGTAAAAAATATTTGAAGAAAAATAATTGGATCATTATCGTTTTGCCGCTAGCTCACGTAACTTTTCCTAAGCTGGCGGCTCACCTACAGTAATCCTTATATATATATGAGTAAATTGGAAATTCACTGGCGGTGAAGGGAGTTCCTTCACCGCTACTTAGGTGGCCCAATAGAATTATTACACATGGCGTAATTCAAAGGGCGGTTAAGGTAGTTCTTTTATTTACTACCTTAAGCGGTGCCACGTATAATAATTGTATTGGGCCACCTAAACGGCGGTGAAGGAACTCTCTTCACCGCCGGTGAATTTCCTATTCTCTCTCTCTCTCTTTCTCTCTCTCTCTCTCTATATATATATATATATATGCTCTTTCATTATTGTTATCTAAATGATGTTTAATTACCCTGTTTTCTCGGAAGGATGGCTTGTCATGCTAAAAGGAATGGAGAAAATTCCAGTTCAACCTCAACACCATTGATGCCAATGATATGTTGGGATTGCTTGGTAGGATGCCTGATGCACAACAACAACAGGCCGAAGCTTTATGAGCATGTGTGATAGTGGCCTTAGATCATGTGGCAGCACTAAAAGATCAATGTCCTAGAGAGATATCTGACTTTAGGCACGGTCACCCATCTACCTTCTCGGTGACTTTAGGAGTATCGGAAGCTGAGTAGTGGCTCGCGGAGATGGAAGACTTACTGAGACAAGCTTAGATTTCTGATGCTGACAAAGTAGATGTCGTCAAAATTTAATTGATGGATATAGCAAGGACTTGGTAGCAATCGGAGGAGAACATACTACCCCAAGTGATCTTATGGGATGTTTTCTCAACGAGCTTCCTCGAAAGGTTCTTTCCCAGAGAGCCAGGGGAGAGATGGAGCAAAAATTCATTAACTTGAGTAAGCCGGAAAGACAGTAGAAGAGTATGAATCAGAGTTAGTCTGCTAAGTCGATTTGCATCGTACATGATATCAGATGAGGTGGACCATGCGTATCTTTTCCAACAGGTATTGAGATTGGATATCCAAAAGTATTTAGTAACTTCCATACTAGAGACCTACATTGAAGTTATTGATGGGGCTTGGGATATAAAGCAAGTGGTGAATAAGAAAAGGAGGATTCAATCTTCTGTACCTAAAAGGGCAGCCAGTCAAGTGTTAGAAGGAACTACATCTAGGAATTCTGAGAAGCGCCTAATCATTTCTACATAGCAGGTCATTTGCAAATATTGTTAGAAGCCAAGACATACTATTAAGGAGTGCCGATATACCAAAAACTTATACCTAGTATGTGGACCAAGTGAACACAAGGTTGGAGATTGTCCACAAAGAATAAATATGGGACCAACATTTCGCTCTTTATTATCTTAACAGTATCTTAACAGCAATAACAATCACAAAACAATCAGAATGTAAAAGAACATGCAACTACTTCCACCATAAAATAGAACTTATGAGTAGACTACGAAGAATAAGGCAGCGGATAAAGGGATGTGAAAAAGCATATAATCTGACAACAGAGAAAGCTGAGAAGTCAAAGGACGTGATGTCAGGTACTGATGAGTATAATATATTGTATTTTTCCTCCCATATTTTATCTATTTTTTGTATATAAATAAATGTTACTCGGGTATTTTTAGTGTCTTTTCAGATAATCCAATTCGTACAAGGAGATGGCATAAAATCAGAGTTGGAGTAAGAAATCAAAGTCTGAAAAGTTTCTAAAGTGGGCGGGACTACAAGATTAAATTACTGAAGAAAATCAAAGTCAAATACAGTTAAGAAAATCATGAGTACAATACAAGTGACTTGTGTGGAAGAAACTCCAGAGCAATATTCCTTTCTTGAGCCGCTAATTGGAGGTTTTATCCGCCAAATAGTGGCCCAAAGATGGCCGTTCCAGAGGAGATTTCTTAGAGTGCTTTATTATAATTTTTTAGTTTTTCAGTTCTGTTAGAACTACGGTTTGATTTCCGAAGCCTATATATTGGCCGTATCCTTATATTCTAAGAGAATCCTGAAGTTTTGTACTCGTTTTAAATTAATAAAATTAGGGTTTTGCTGATGAGGTGGCGGCCACAATACCGTGCTTCAGAGATAAACTTTTGCTTTTAATTCTTTATTTGCTTTTTAGATAGAGTTAATTGCTTTCTAGTATATATTTATTCACTTTCTAGATTAGATTTATTTGTTTTCATTAATAAAATTAGGATTTTGCTTACTAGGAATATGAGTAGCTAATTTTCTTTAGCCCTAGGATATAGATGAAGTTAGTTTAGTAGATTTAACATAGATTCATCTCATCTTCTTCCGAAAAAGAAATAAAGTTATGATTTTTCTATAAATAAATAAAAGATAGAGTTCTCAAATCATAATTCTTTGATAGATTATACTTAATTAATATTTTGATAATCTATACTTAGATGAAGTTTGGAATTCTTATTCTTTGTTTATTTTTAGAATTATGAATAAAGATTTTCCTATAAATAAATTGAATTGGATAAACTTGTAAATCTGATTTATTTGATATGTTATACTTAAGTTCGGTCTTTTGATAGCCTATACTTAGATTAGGATTTGAAGTTTATTTCTTTTTTTTTTGTTTATGAGATTTTCTACTTGATATGATTTGTTTTTGAGAAAGGTATTATCTTTGATGGTCTATACTAGCACATCACTTGATAGGTCATACTTAGGGGCACTTGATTAAAATCAAACTAAAAAATTACCTTTTTAATATGTTACTTAACCGTGCATAATTAAAAAGATAGGAAGAAAGAGATAATTCACTGTTAGGCTATTATTCTAATGGATTCGAAATCCTAGGCTAATCTCTAGAACTCAGAACCAATCTTCTCTCAATTTAGAAACTCATAGTTAATCCACTAGAACTAAAAAAAATAGTAAGAAACGTAAAAATACCTTAGATCTTTGTGGGATAACCTGTTAAGCACTACAACCGACATTGTGCGCTTGTAGTAATTTATCACATCAAGTTTTTGGCGCCGTTGCTGGGGATCGACGGTGTTTTTCTTGCTTTTTCTAACGTTTTACGGGTTAACAGTGTGTGTTGAGTATGCAGAGAACAGTAATTGCAGATACAGGAAGATAAAAAGGATCAACAGAGCCTCTGACTACGCAGCAGAAACTAGAGAATCAAACTCTCTGGTTGAGCCGCTATTTAAGGCCAGAACCGCCAATTGGCGGCAATTAAAGGTTATAACTGAACCAAAATTTCTCCAGTTCTGTAGTTTTGTTTCCTGGTTTTGTAAAAAATATAAAAATAAAAAATAAAAATATTAGGAATAGTAGGAATCACATTTTTATTTGATCATATCTATTCACCGTTTTATCTCTCCACCACACCCCACTTCTTACATTAGTTTAGAAAATTGACGCATACACTCACGGTCGCTGGTTCATGCCACATTGGACCCGTGATTAATTTGGTCGACTAGTGAGATCAGATTTGCTCATGGGTGCCAAGATGGACCAACCGATCCCGATCCTTCAGGATCGATGTTACCCGTTGCGCACATCATTACCATCATGCACCAAACTTCCACATGCAGCTGGTAATCACTATGAAGTGAAGCCGCAGTACATTAGTATGCTTCCTAAATTCACTGGTTCTGATTCAGAAGATGCATATCTCTTTATCGGTGAATTTCAGGAAGTATGCGTAATGATTAAACTGCAGCACTTATCGGAGGATGCAATTAAACTCCGTTTCATCCCGTTTTCTCTAAAGGATAACGCCAAGAAGTGGTTGATAATGCCAAGAAGGGTTGTACAGTATGCCTACTGATTCAATTGTTTGCCCAAAAACTGCATCTTTGATTCCATTGCAAAATTGATTGATTATAAGGAAATTGAGATTACAAAATTTTGAGAAATTACAAGAACGGGAATATTAATTTATTCCCTTTTTTATGTGGGTTCGGGTGGCGATAGAGCCTCGCTAGTGCCTCCGTTGACCGTCCGACTGGAAGAAATGGCTCTGCTCCGCTTCTTAATTTTTCGAGATCGCCCGAAATCTTCCCAAAGTCCAAGAATCCAAAAGTCTCCTTTCTCCGGTTAAATTTCTGTGTTTTATAGACCGAAGAATCTGGAAATCCAATTATCCCTGAAAAATCGGATAATGAGATATCAGCGAAATAAAATAGGAAACAAAACAACGGAAAAATACCCGCGGGTTGCATCCCGCGGGACTCTCCCGCGGTTGCTCCCGCGGGTGCAACCCACCGGAGAAATTCCCGCGGGTGTGCCCACTTAGCATTTTTTTTGGTATCTACATAACCCCCTCCAAAGTTTTCGAAGTTCTGTATTGAACCGTATTGAATTTCGAAATACTTTGGATTTTTTTTTAAAAATTTATTTATTTTTTTATTATTATTAGTTATTTATTTATTTTGCTATGAGACGTGTTAAGGATTGGGTAGATAAAGATAATTGTTAACACATCTCATAAAATATGAGTGGGGTATGATTTTACTGTGCTCATTGGAGAACAAGTAAAAGTATGATGTTAATGTACTCATTGGGCAACAAGCAGAAGTGTGGTGTTAACATACTTGTTAGGTGATAAGTAGAGGTATGATATTAACGTACTTATTTGAAGTCAAGCAGAGGTGTCATGTTAACGTGCTTATTTTAATCCTAACCGTTCAGTGACATCTAGTATGACGGATCAGAAAAAGACAAGGGTGACATTAAATGTGTCTTGGAGCTCAACCTATTCAGAGGATCTGGTCGTGATAGGAATAAGCTGACTAAATAGAGGTAACGGTTAACATATTTAGCCTTGAAATCGGACTATCAGAGGTAACTGTTAACTTGATAGGGGGATGATTTTTGTCAGAGGTAATTTTTAACTTAACGATATCAAAA
The DNA here is from genome assembly GCA_036321105.1 of Dracaena cambodiana. NCBI lineage: Eukaryota > Viridiplantae > Streptophyta > Magnoliopsida > Asparagales > Asparagaceae > Dracaena > Dracaena cambodiana. The sequence goes on from JAYEPQ010000008.1 coordinate 50,034,468, forward strand.
ACAAGTTCATCAGAGGTTGTAATATTGGACTTGATAAAGTGTGAGTTTCCTTTTATATTAGAGGTGAAAGCTTAACATGGCAGGAGATTTAATCGGATTTTATCTCATTTGATTTTGAATTTTAATGTCAGAGGTATGATTTTACTTAACAAATATTTTGGAGTGTCACTTGCTCTGTTGGAGAAAAATGACGAGAAAAGTTTTATTGTCAGAGGTGAAATCTTAACGTGACAAGAGATTTATCTGATTAGGATTTTTAGCAAACCCCCAGTTATCAACGGATTTGATTAGCCTTTACCAACTACCGTTTGAGTTGGGCTAGCCATGCTATTCCCCTCAGCATGGTGAGTCGTCGAGAATTTCATTTGGGCTTAAATGCCAAACTTATCATCTTCCCTTTGCCTTAGCAGCGTAGGGCAGCGATGTATCCTTATATTCGAATAAGGATACTATTGTGACATGTTCGTCATGGGATTTTTAGCAAACCCCCAGTTATTAACGGATTTGATTAGCCTTTACCAACTACCGTTTGAGTTGGGCGAGCCATGCTATTCCCCTCAGCATGGTGAGTTATCGAGAATTTTGTTTGGGCTTAAATGCCAAACTTTTTCTCTTCCCTTTGCCTTAGCGGCGTTGGGCATTTCACACTTTTATCCCCAGTATGAAGGGGTTGGCGAGAAACTGGTTCTCTTTTCGTTGCCTTGACGGCATTGAGCAGTTCATACTTTTACCCCCAGTATGATGGGGTTGGCGAGAAATTTATTATCTTCCCGTTGCCTTGACGGCGTTAGGCAATTCATGCTTCTTACCCCCAGCATGGTAGGGTTGGCGAGAAATTTATTCTCTTCCCGTTGCCTTGATAGCGTTGGGTGATTCATGCTTTTTACCCCCAGCATGTTGGGGTTGGCGAGAAATTTATTCTCTTCCCGTTACCTTGTCGGTGTTGGGTAGTTCATACTTTTTACCCCCAGTATGGTGGGGTGGCGAGAAATTTATTCTCTTCCCGTAGTCTTGCCGGCGTTGGGTGATTCATACTTTTTTACCCTCAGCATGTTGGGGTTGGCGAGAAATTTATTCTCTTCCCGTAACCTTGTCGGCGTTGGGTGATTCATGCTTTTTACCCCCAGCATGATGGGGTTGGCGAGAAACTGGTTCTCTTCCCGTAGCCTTGATGGCGTTGGGCGGTTCATTATTATTTTTTTTTTTTTGGTTTTTTTTTTCTTCTTTTCTTTTTTTTAAAATTTTTTTTTTTTTGGGATATATTTTTTTATTTTATTTTATTTTATTTTATTTTATTTTTTTTATTTTTTTTATGGGGGTTTAAATTAACCGCCCTGAGCTCGTCTTGGGGTTGTGAGCCCAAGTGGTACCTTTAGACCACACACATTAAATGTGTCGGAGTTAGCTCTAACTCCTTTTTTGTTCAGCTTTGAGCTGAACTGCTCCAGTGTCAATCAACGCTTGAATTTTATCTTTTAAGATAAAACAATTCTTTGTAGGGTGACCTACAATCCGGTGATACAGGCAGTAATTGGGATCGCTAGTCTTCCCTATCTCTTCAGGTCTTTTGCTTTCCTGCAACTTAAGCATCTTGCGTTTGCTGAGCAGATTGAATATAGTAGCAGTATGTTCATTCTTGAACGAATATTGCTTTTGAAGCCTGGGCAAATTTGCTTGAAGCCTGGGTGACTTTGCTGTGTTGCTTTCTACTGCCATTGCCATTATGTCTTTCCCTTTAGAACGGGAAAAATGGAATGGAGATTCATTTGTACTGCCTCCGGTTGCAGACTGCTGCATTTCGAGGCGTCGAAGTATTTCTTCGGCCTGTTCACCCTGCTTAAGCAGATCTTTCCATGATTTGGATTCGACCGAGCCCATCTTGTCTAGGATATCGGTCAACAAGTTGTGTCTGCAGGTTTCCACAAGCGTGTCCTGCGTCATGCCATGTGGGCATCGAACAGAAAGTTCTCGGAACCGCTCGACATAAGTTTTGACCGTTTCGTCTTCTTCTTGCTTCGCTGCTAGCAAAGATAGTATAGAGACTTCTGTATCATCTTCAAAGAATCGGGCTAGGAACTCACGTTCTACATCACCCCATGATTTAATGGTTCCCTGGGGCAGCTGCATGAACCAGGTAAATGCGGGCCCTGTTAAAGTGCTCGCAAATATCTTAGTCAGGGTCGGATCATTCCCCATGAGATGTCCTGTCTGCGACAGGAAGTAGAAGATATGCTGTTGCGGCGAACCTTTACCGTCGAATGACTGAAGATTCAACGGTTTATATTTTGCAGGATAAGGCACGGTTTCCCATTCTATGGGATAAGGACGTACTACCCCCACCTCTTGTAGTTTTTTGCGATGAAGAAGAGCTTGTAGCTAGTTCTCCATCTTCTCTATTTTCTCTGCGTGAGGGTTGATGATAACCTTCACTTTCTCTTCCTCTCTTGAATGAGGAGGTACTTCTTCATCCTCGTCCTCGCTGTCTTTATTTATTTGGACGGGTCGTTTTCCTTTCTGCCGACCAGAAACGGATGACGAGGATTGGTTCTTTCTAGTTTGAACTAACAACTCAATTAAAAGTTGTTTCATTTCTTCTATGGTCTCCTCTTGCTGTTCGAGACGTTTTTCTTGTCTCTCAAGCCTTTAAGAGACTTCTTCTAGAAGCGCGCCCTCTGGTTCGATAGAAACTCCTTTTGACCCTGGAGTGATTTTCTTATCCAAAAGGTTGTTTCCGACCACCTTTTTGCCTTTATTAACCATATGCGATGTGGCAACAGGCATATCGAATTCCGAGCACACCCTTTTCACCATTCGCATTCTTTTAGGTTCGGTGATCCGCTCAAAAACTGATCGTTTTGAGTTGCACTGGCAGTTTGATTGAACATTTGAGATCAGCTGTTCGCATTGGCAGTGAGGGATATTTTGTGAGGAGTTCTTCTTCCAATTGAGATAGTCTCTCAAATCTTGAGGTATCTTCTCCTCTCTATCTGCATCTTAATGCCTCTTGCGTCGCAAATTTGGTTTATAATACTGGAGAGTCTGCAATATCTCAGGGCTGAACTCTTTTCCAGCATCAGATTGTTCCCCAACTCCTCTACAGATTCTTCTGGAGTGCACACTAGTCTGAGTAGTTGTGTGGGCCCCGCACTCCTCTGATAGAGAGATTAAAATTCTTAGTGCATATAGTGTGCTCACCATAGGCGTGCTCGAAGAGACATAAGCGTTGTGTTCATTTAACGTAACACGTCGGTGGCATCTGCGGGATGCAACCCGCGGTTGCAACTGTGGGTTTATACCCGTGGGTTCACTCCTGCGGGGTGCAACCCGCGGGTTGGCACCCGCGGTTGCAAGCCGCGGGATGCCACCCGCGTTTGGCAACCGCGGGTTGCCTCCCGCTGTTGGCAACCGCGGGTTGCCTCCCGTGGTTGCAAGCCACGGGTTTGCACCCGTAGGGTTGCTTCCGAGGTTTTTTACCGTTCCGGATTTTTCTGTTCCGGAATTTTCTGCAAATTTTCCTGTATGATTGAGGCGTGCTCGTTGAGTTTTACGCCTCAAATTTCTCTTTTGGGAGCGGGTCAGGGATTGGTTGGACTTTTGGCTTGACTTTGGAATCGGTGATAACGCCGTATACTTGACAGACGATGACGTCTTGTCAGTTTCAACGGGAGATGACGCCTCGTAAGTTTTCATAGGCGATGACGCCTTTTGATTTCCGGTGGACGATGACGCCTCACCTTTTTTCATCGTCACCCGGCGATGACGCCTAGGCTCCGAATCAGAGGAAGAAATAAATTCCTCATATTTTTACTGGTCAACTTCTATGACCAGCGTCTCAACCATTGAGCCAATTGGCACCCAGTCGGACTGCGCCACCAGATTCTCTGTCGTAAACAGAGAGGCTCCCACTGTGGTCGCCAGTTCTTGTTTGCCCAAAAACTGCATCTTTGATTCCATTGCAAAATTGATTGATTACAAGGAAATTGAGATTACAAAAATTATGAGAAATTACAAGAACGGGAATATTAATTTATTTCCTTTTTTATGTGGGTTCGGGTGGCGATGGAGCCTAACTAGTGTCTCCGTTGACCGTCCGACTGGAAGAGATGGCTCTGCTCCGCTTCTTAATTTCTCGAGCTCGCCCGAAATCTTCCCAAAGTTCAAGAATCCAAAAGTCTCCTTTCTCCGGTTAAATTTCTGTGTTTTATAGACCGAAGAATCTCAAAATCCGGCTCCAATTATCCCTGAAAAATCGGATCACGAGATATCAGCGAAATAAAATAGGAAACAAAACAACAGAAAATAACGGAAAAATACCCGCGGGTTGGTGTTGGCAGTGAAAATTTCTAAGTTAAAAGGATTTTCCACAACAGAACGCGGAGCTAATTCAATAGCCCCGCGTTTGGTTATATTAACCCTGCGTTTGAATAAAACGCGGAGATGTTTAATAGCTCCGCGTTGATTCCTCAGTTTGGCTTGTATTAGCCTCGCGTTTGAGTAAAACGCGGAGATGATCAATAGCTCCGCGTTAGCTCCGCGTTTTGGTTATTTAGCGCCGCGTTTTGATGCGATTAAAGCTCCGCGTAAGCAGATAATCAGAATCTCAAATTGATTAAGATAATGATTTTGGGCTTATCTAAATACCCGAATCAAGTCTAATTAGAATTCCATCAAAACTAAGATATTTGATTGGAATCCTTGATGAATGCGAGTTCTATTTGGATAGAAACTCTTGCATTAACCTGGGGCTATAAATACCTTCCTGGTGAAACCCTAATGGTCTTCTTTTTGGTCTTCTTTTTGGTCTTCTTTGTGGTCTTCTTTTTGGTCTTCTTGGTGGTCTTCTTTTTGGTCTTCTTTTGGCATCGGAAGTCTCCTATCGATCCTTTGGCAATTCAAGTACGCGAGAGAGCCTTGAAGCCTTGGCTGATCATCTTCTGAAATCTTGGAGAATTCAAGTTACGCACAGAGCCTTGAGTTCGTGAAGATCAGAGAAAATCACCGTCTTCTTTCTGGAGTTCTTGAGAAGTTCGAGTTACGCGAGAGAGCCTTGAACAAATCAAAACCAGAGAAGATCGTCTATATTCGGCCGATATCTTTAAAAGAGAAGATTTCAACGTATCGATCGTCCAAAGGAGCTACTTGACAGATCCCATCGCCACAGATCCCACAATATTGTAAAAGAGAGAGATTGAAATATAAAATCCTCTCGTTTGTTCTCTTTATATCTTGTTCACTTTCATTGCAATTTAAGCTAATTCGATGGAAGGAAGCGAAGGAACTTTTGCGACGAACAAACTGGCGACCACAGTGGGAGCCATCTCTTTCACTGATGAAGAGATTGTGGCGCAATCGGACGTTGACTTGATCGGATCCGAAGTAGACACGCTGGTCGTTGAAATCGACCAGCAGAAGTACGAGGAGTTCCTCTCCTCCGGATCAGGTGACTTGGATGAGACACGGCACTATCGCCGTATGTACTCCAATGCCCGAGTGACGGGTAGAAAGGTATCCACCGAGAGACGGGGATCCTTGGAGACTACGGTTAAAGCGCCGGAGTTCACACAAGAAATCCTAACCGAGGAAGAGCTTCCGATTGCCGAAGAAGACATGGGAACTGGACTGACCAGGACCCAACTCCGGAACAGGAACCGGAGGGCGAGGCGTAGAGCCCTCAAAGCCCGCCTTGGACGCGGAGCTAACCCTAGAGGACGCGAGGCTATGGTCCCTCGCAAATTGGCTCGCGCTACCCGCGAGACCAATCTCTACCGCGTTAAACGCGAAGATACAACTTGCCTTAAAAGCAAGGAAAAGCCAGCGTGTGATTTTCCACGCGAGGCTGGTAATACTGGCGAGTTACGCAAGATTCCTGACACTCGCTAGTTACGCGAGTATAAAGATTATTCAAAGCCAGCGTGTGATTCTCCACGCGAGGCTATTACTGTGCCTAGCGAGAGACGCGAAGCCAGTAAGGGTTGCGCTAGTCGCAGAATACCCAACACTCGCGAGTTACGCGAGTATAAAAATTATTCAAAGCCAGCGTGTGATTCTCCACGCGAGGCTATTACTGTGCCTAGCGAGAGACGCGAAGCCAGTGATATTTGCAATAAACGCAAGACTTCTGACACCCACAAGGAACGTGAGGATGATTGGCAGATAGTTGTCAGTCGTAAAAACCGCGCTAAGCGCGAAGCTATGATCTGCGTTAATCGCAAAGATAAGCCAGCGTGCAAGAACTTCCCTTCACGCGGGGCTATTATTCCAGAAGCTAAACTTCCAAGGGCACACCAAGCCAGCGAGAAACGCGAGGCTAGTGTGGATAAGCGCGGAGCTATTCTTCAGGCCCGCAATGTGAAACGCGAGGCTATTCCTAAGCCACGCGAGGATCGGTCCGACCCCAGAGTCAGGGTTGATCAATCAAAGAAGCTTTAGTGGATTCCTAAATACTCTCAAGAGTTGAATGGACCTCTTGATTCCATGGCTAGAGGCACTGACCTCAGGGAGCATCTCTCTAAGAAGAGAGACATAGACCAACTTCAAGTTGAACATAGTTGCCATTGCCAGCAACTTGTGACAGCGGTATCAGCCGTGATGGATAACTGTGACTGCAGCAAGAACAGGATATCTGTGTTCGACCGATTAAACGAGTCAAACCAGAATCCTGCTAAGAAGACAAGAACCACTTCCCTGAAACAAGGGAGAGCTGTAACTTCCAACATGGTAGGAAAAGGGAAGAAAATTGCAGAGACGGATGATGATTCAGAATCGAGCGATGATGAACTTCATCGTATTACTCGACTAAGATCAGGAGCCATCCCGCCCCGAAATTATAAGAAGCTCGCAGGGGGTTCTTACGACGAGAACAGCGATAATTCCGCTATAGCCTCGCCCCCATCCTCTATATCGTCTCGGCTACAGAAGTCAGCATCGCACATGGCAGATAAATCTGGTGATATCAATCAGAGATTTGAGGCTCAAGAAAGAATGATTCGAGAGCAACAGAAAACGATTGAAGACCTTAAGATGCTACTTTTAAAAGTTGTTGAAGATAATGCTAAACAGGGCAAGAAGACTCCAAATGAAGAAGAACAGGAGGAGAAAGCCCACTCGATGCATGAGGAAGAAGATAGATTTTCTTTCCATGATCCGCATGAAGAAAAGCTTGAAAAGTTACAGAATCAACTCGAAACCTTGATGCGTAAAAAAGAGTTGAAGGAGTCAGGAGTCTCTAGACCATATCCAGCAGAATGGGATGTGGTACCCTATCCTCCAAAGTATAAGCCGCTCAAGTTGGAGCCCTATGACGGGAAGGGATCGCCCAGTCAGCATATCTATTATTTCTTGTCCCAAGCAGGACACTTAATGGGTAATGATCCCATCATGACCAAAGTATTTGCAAGTACTTTGCGAGGGCCTGCCTTTACTTGGTTCATGCAGCTGCCCCCATGTACTATTAATACCTGGTTAGATGTTGAGAAATTATTTCTCTCACGTTTCTTCGAGGATGACACCGAGATTACGGTTCAGTCCCTCCTTGCAACTAGGCAAGGAGAACAAGAAGCGGTTAAAGATTTCATAGAAAGGTTCCGGGAGAAGTCCGTACATTGTAAACACGGAATGATCTAGGAAACTCTAGTCGAAACCTGTCAACACAACCTTAAGACCAACGTGCTCCTCAAAATGGGGGCCGTAGAGTCTAAAACGTGGAGGGACCTGCTCAAACAAAGAGAGCAAGCTGAAGACTTGATTCGCCGAGTTGAAGAGTCCCGCGGGCCAAGAAGTGCTGGGGGTAGTAAATCATATACCCAAAACAACAGCAACAAGAATAAAGGGAAAGCAGTAATGTCATCAGAAACTGCTCCTCAGAAAACCAGTCATCCGCCAGAGCCGAAATCTCAAGGTCAGCGAGGGTCAAGGCAAATTAGACCGCAGCAAGAAAGGAATTACACTTTCAAAGCTGAACAGACACCAGTCCTCTTTCACCTGCTCCAAAAGAAGGGAATGTTAAAACTTCCGGAGAATAAGAAGTCAGAAGACGTTGGTAAGACAAAAGATCCCAACTACTGTCTCTATCACCGGAATGTTGGACACCCCACCCGGGATTGTTTTCCCCTTAAGAACAGGATCCAAGCACTAATAGAAGCTGGGGTTCTGACGCTTAAGGAAGAGCAGAAGAAGGTCACTGCCAATATGGCAACCATAGTGGTTGGAACCCACGAGTTCCCCGCAGGAGTGACCCCAATCCCAAAGGGTGAGGCAGTTACAAAGAATCTTGATCCGCACAACAAAGCCCAAGAGGGACTTGTCCCCGTAACAACCCAAAAGCGGGAAGTTATGTGGGTTCACCCCGACTTGTTGGAAGATGAACAATGGACTACTTCAAAAGGTCTAGAGAAGAAGCGGGCCGTCAATGCCATTTCTGCGGATATAAAGGGAGAATATATAGTTTCGGGGGCCTTCACAGATTCTGAAGAAGAACCCGAAACTATGGCCACCCATCAAGATGGGGCAGGCCCTTCCAGTACTCGATCTGGAAAGACATATCTTAAGGACTACACTAGAGTGGATCCAAAAGATATCTATGCAGAACTCGCAAAGCCTGCGAAGCAGAAAGGACTTCGTTTCTAGAAGAATCCTATCAGAGATGAAGGAGCCAAAACAACTCCCTTCGAATTTGACATAATTGCGCAGTTGGCTAACATCCCGGCGCGAGTAACGCTTTACGAATTGTTGAGATTATCAAAATCAACACGTGAAGCTCTAAGAGAGGCCTTGGCAGACTCTGAGTCGTTCCCAACTCAGATTGTCGAGCCGGCCATCGAAGAGCGGGACTCTTGCCCCCACTGTCATCAAGTGAGAAGGCAAGTCCCACAAATCATCTTCTCTCCAGAAGACATGCAGGTGAGGAATATAAAGTATAATAGGCCTTTATATTTCACTGGATATGTCGGGTCCACAAAAGTGGACCGAATTCAGATTGATCCAGGTTCTGCACTCAGCGTCGTGCCCAGTAGATTGATGCAGTTGTTGGGGATTTCCTTTCACCGCTTGACACCTACACACACTACCATCTATGGATTCAACGCTAATAATAGCCATCCTCTTGGTAAGATCCGATTGCGGTGTCAGATTGGAGACTTGAAAACGGAGGTTACATGCTACGTAATTGATGCTGATACCTCCTACAATATGTTATTGGGGCGACCTTGGATCCACTCTCATATGATAGTTCCGTCGACTCTTCACCAGTGCATGAAATATTGCGATGAGGAAGGAGAGGTCCGAACACTAATTGCTGACAAGCAGCCATTCAAAGGGTTGGAAAATTACTTCACAGATGCTGCACTCTACAAGCCAGTACATGAAGCCTCCAATGACAGTCTTAGCAAGTCTCCAAAGCCCGACGACAGTGGCAATGAAGCCGACACTGAGTACGAGCTCCTTGGAGAAGATGATGGGGGTGATTACGAAATCAACCCTCACCTAGATCTTAGCTTAGGTCTTGATAATATAGTGGATGTAATAGAAAGTGAATGGGTTATTAATGAAAATGTAAAGTTAGTTTACGAGCATGCTGTAGCTACTGAGTCTGAGCCCTCTTGTACCTCCACCGAAGCGGATGGCCTGACCGAACTTGAAGTTCTAGCGGCATACCATTTGCCCCTCAGGCCTTCCCTCCTCTCTCAATTAAAAATAACCGAGGATCAAGGGCACTTCTTTGAAGTACCTCCCCGACAGAAGTCCCAAAGGCCGATCATGTTCGGAAAAGTGGCCACGTCGCCTCGACAGAGACAAAGTAGTGAAAGTGATGAACAAACATCACCTCAATTTCACTTATATGAGCAAAGGTCCCGACAGATGATGGAGAAAATGGGATATAATTTTACCCAGAAGCCGGGATTAAACTTTGGAAAAGGGTGGCGGAACCTCATACCCTCGTTTAGACCGAGAGGAAAGAGCCCTGATTATTATCAAAAGACCCGCAGGGGGTTAGGCTATGTATCTACCCCACCTTCGTCACCATTAAATGATGAAGAGAGTTCTTCGGCCAAAGAAGAAATATCTTCACCAGATCATGATTCAGATATAAGCACCGGTGCTTGGTTTCAATCGTTGACAATCAATATGGTTTCAGCCGCGCCAGAAAGCGACGAGGAACCAATTGACATTCAAGATGACGCTTGGGCCAAGCACATGGATACTCTCTGGGATGTCCGCTTTGAACAGCGTGACCCTCCTATAGAAGACAAATTAATACAGGTTAACATGGGAACGGAAGAAAATCCGAAACCCATTTTCATAAGCGACACACTAACTCCTTTAGAAAAAGAGGAACTTATATCCCTTATCAAAGAGTATATAGATGTGTTCGCATGGAGTTATGAAGATATGCCTGGGCTTGACCCTCAAATTGCCACACACCGGTTAAATATAAAAGAAGATGTCAAACCTGTTAAACAGCAACAGAGGCGTTTTTGACCGGAATTGATGGAGGCAATAGTTGCTGAGGTCAACAAGCTTATACAATCCGGGTTCATCCGTGAAGAACAACACCCAGACTGGGTGGCAAACATAGTGCCAGTTCGCAAAAAGAATGGCAAAATCCGGATATGCATTGACTTTCGAGATCTGAACGCTGCATGTCCCAAGGATGAATTTCCACTCCCCATCACCGACGTGATGATCGATAATACTTGCGGTTATGAGAGGATGTCCTTTATGGATGGCTTCTCAGGTTATAACCAAATCAAGATGCACCCGGATGATGAAAAGCATACAGCTTTCAGAACGCCACAGGGGGTATACTGTTATACGGTGATGCCATTCGGATTAAAGAATGCAGGTGCCACTTACCAACGCGCAATGAGCGCCATATTCAAAGAACACCTACGCAGAACAGTGGAGTGCTATGTGGATGACTTAGCAGTTAAAAGCAAAGACAAAGAAGATCATCCTCACGATTTAAGAGTGGTCTTCGATCTTATGCGGAAACATCACTTGAAGATGAATCCTACCAAGTCGTTCATGGGGGTATCCAGCGGGAAGTTTCTAGGGTTCATAATAACTTCAAAAGGAATTTTTCTCGACCCGGAAAAGGTAAAAGAGACTAAATGCCGCCTCCCCGCAATCTTAAGGAACTAAGGGGATTACAAGGAAAACTCGCTTATATTCGGCGCTTCATATCCAACTTATCTGGACGATGCCAACCATTCTCCAAACTTATGAAGAAGGGAGTGTCTTTTATATGGGATGAGGCATGTCAGCAGGCATTTGATGACCTCAAGGAGTACCTTACTAAGCCTCCTGTACTAATGGCACCAGCCCCTGGGCAGCCCTTCCTTATATATGTAAGGGCCATGGATAATGCTTTAGGAGCATTACTTGCTCAATATAATGAGCACGGCCATGAACATGGCCTCTACTATTTAAGTAGAACAATGATTGGGCCCGAACAGCGATATACCCCAATTGAAAAGGAATGTTTAGCCCTAGTGTTTGTTGTTCAGAAAATGCGACACTACCTTTCAGGGCAAACAATTCATGTTATATCACGGGTTAACCCCTTGAAGATTCTAATGACCAAGCCGGGATCCTTAAATGGCCGATTGGCAAAATGGGCGCTCTTACTATCGCCCTATGACATACATTTTGTCCCTCAAAAGGCCATGAAGGGACAGGCAATCGCTGATTTCCTTGCAGACCATTCAATTTGGTCCCAATTAAAGCAGATATCGGAAGTCAACACAGTTACCAAAGAGCAACCTTGGCAAATATTCTTTGATGGTGCCGCGAGACGATCTGCTGCTGGAGTGGGGGTTGTACTAATATCCCCACATAAACATATATTGCCTAACGGTTACTCATTAACAGAACCGTGCACTAATAATGTAGCGGAGTACAATGCGCTTATTATCGGCTTAAAAATAGCTCTGCAACTGGGGGTGAACCATTTAGAGGCATATGGAGATTCTAAGCTCATTGTCAATCAGATGACAGGTGAGTATGAAGTCAAACATGAAGCCCTCATCTCCTATCATCAGCTAGCTATTGAGCTAGCAGGATATTTTGAACAATTCTACATATATCACGTATCTCGAAACGAGAACATTTATGCAGATGCTCTTGCCGCATTAGCCGCAACGCTGGCAATCCCGCCAGGTGAAGCTAAAAGCATCACCATTGGTAGTAGAGAACTCCTCCACCCAGATGTGGTATCTCAAGCCGAAGAGGTATGCCAGATTGGCTTAAAGTTAGAGCCCCGTGATTGGCGATTTTCGTTTGTGGATTATGCTTTGCATGAGATATTACCAGAAGATCCAAAGGAAGCCACCTCAATAAAGAGGAAGGCCCAGAGATTTTATTACGACCAGAAACTTCAGACTTTGTATAGAAAGTCAAGAGATGGTCTACTGCTACGCTGCGTATCGAAAGCAGAAGCAGAACAAGTGCTGAAAGAAACACATGATGGAGTATGTGGAGCTCATCAGCCCGGTCCTAAACTTGGAGACCGTATAAGAAGGCTAGGGTACTACTGGCCGAGCATGATTACGGAAGCAATGGCATACGCTAAACGATGTCATGCATGCCAAATAAATGCCAATTTTATTCATCAACCCCAAGAATACTTGCACAATACCGTTGCAAGCTGGCCATTTGAAGCCTGGGGAATGGACATTGTGGGGCCAATAACTCCCCCGTCATCCAGAGGACATCGGTTTATTCTTGCAATAACCGATTATTTTTCCAAATGGGCCGAAGCCGTGCCCATGAAAGAAGTGAAGACGACAGATGTGATCAAGTTTGTCAAGCATCATATCATTTACCGATTTGGCGTCCCTCGATGGATCATTCATGATAATGGTCCGCAATTCATAAGTCAGGGATTCTCCAGATTCTGCAACAAATTCAGAATCAAAGATATCGCTTCTACACCATATAACCCTGCGGCTAATGGGTTAGCTGAAGCCTTTAACAAGACGATCATCAAACTCCTTCGGAAATTCGTCTCTTCCAATAAACGAGATTGGGATGAAAAGCTAGGAGAATGCCTGTGGGCTTATCGCACCACCGTTCGCACCCCGACTAAAGCTACCCCATTCTCTTTGGTTTATGGAAGTGAGGCTGTTCTGCCTCTTGAAATCCAGATACCATCATTAAGAGTGGCTTTAGCCACAAAGATGACGACAGAAGAACGACATCAGCAAAGATTGCAAGAACTAGAGGCGTTAGATGAAAAACATCTCAGGGCTCAACAACAAATTGAGTTGTATCAAGCCCGAATATCTCAAACGTTCAATAAGAATGTTAAACCAAGGACCTTTAAATAAGGAGACTTGATTCTGGCTGTTAAGAGGCCAATGGTGCTAACCCACAAGACTAAGGGTAAGTTTGAACCCAAGTGGGAAGGACCGTTTGTTGTGGAGACAGTATACTCCAGTGGAGCCTATCGCTTAATGAATCAAGACGGCGACAGGATGATGATGCCGATCAATGGCAAATTTCTGAAGAAATACTATTCTTAGTACCCCTGGAGATACGCGTCTTCTTTTTCTTAGGCATGCGCATTGTGCGCCTCTGACCTAAACCTGGTGTGCTTGGTTCTCGAGTTTGAACCACCACCAGTCTTTTCTTGGGCATGCGCAATTTGGCGCCTCTGATCCAAAACCTGGTGTGCTTGGTTCTCAAGATTGAACCACCTCCAGTCTTTTTATTAGGCATGCGCATTGTGCGCCTCTGACCTAAAACTGGTGAGTTTGGTCCTCAAGTTTGAACCACCTCCAGTCTTTTTATTAAGCATGTGCAGTTCGGCGCCTCTGACCTAAACCTGGTGTGCTTGGTTCTCAAGATTGAACCACCTCCAGTCTTTTTATTAGGCATGCGCATTGTGCGCCTATGACCTAAAACTGGTGAGTTTGGTCCTCAAGTTTGAACCACCTCCAGTCTTTTTATTAGGCATGTGCATTGTGCGTCTCTGACCTAAAACTGGTGAGTTTGGTTCTCAAGTTTGAACCACCTCCAGTCTTTTTATTAGGCGTGCGCATTGGCGCCTCTGACCTAAACCTGGTGTGCTTGGTTCTCAAGATTGAACCACCTCCAGTCTTTTTATTAGGCATGCGCATTGTGCGCCTCTGACCTAAAACTGGTGAGTTTGGTCCTCAAGTTTGAACCACCTCCAGTCTTTTTATTAGGCATGTGCATTGTGCGCCTCTGACCTAAAACTGGTGAGTTTGGTCCTCAAGTTTGAACCACCTCCAGTCTTTTTATTAGGCATGCGCAGTTTGGCGCCTCTGACCTAAACCTTGTGAGTTTGGAGTGCCCAGTTCAAGTTACGCGAGAGAGCCTTGAACCACCTCCTGTTTGGTTCTCAAGTTTGAACCACCATCAGTCCTTTTCTTGGGCATGTGCAATTTGGCGCCTCTGACCCAAAACCTGGTGTGCTTAGTTCTCAAGTTAGAACAGCCCCCAATCTTCTTTAGGCATGTGTAATTAAGCGCCTCTGACGTAAAAAGTATGAATTGCCCAACGCCAACTAGGCAATGGGAAGAGATCTAGTTTCTCGCCAACCCATCATGCTGGGGTAAAAGTATGAATTGCCCGACGCCAACTAGGCAATGGGAAGAGAACTAGTTTCTCGCCAACCCATCATGCTGGGGTAAAAGTATGAATTGCCCAACGCCAACTAGGCAATGGGAAGAGAACTAGTTTCTCGCCAACCCATCATACTGGGGTAAAAGTATGAATTGCCCAACGCCAACCAGGCAATGGGAAGAGAACGAGTTTCTCGCCAACCCATCATACTGGGGTAAAAGTATGAATTGCCCAACGCCAACTAGGCAATGGGAAGAGAACAAGTTTCTCGCCAACCCATCATGCTGGGGTAAAAGTATGAATTGCCCAACGCCAACTAGGCAAAGAGAAGAGAACGAGTTTCTCGCCAACCCATCATGCTGGGGTAAAAGTATGAATTGCCCAACGCCAACTAAGGTAATGGGAAGAGAACAAGTTTCTCTCCAACCCATCATACTGGGGTAAAAGTATGAATCGCCCAATACCGGTAAAGTAAAGAGAAGAGAAAAAGTTTGGCATTTAAGCCCAAACGTACTCCTCGACAACTCACCATGTTGAGGGGAATAACATGGCTAGCCCAACTCAAACGGTAGTTGGTAAAGGCTAATCAAATCCGTTAATAGCTGGGGGTTTGCTAAAAATCCCATATTAAACTTTAATTGTTATTTCGGCTCAAGAAATTGAGCATAAACGATACCGAGATAAATCGTTTTGACGACAGGTTATTTGTTAGGCAAGCAAATCTGTTTTGAAGCCGGCAAATAAAAGAGTCAAAAGAATCATCTTTATTAAAAATGTGAAGATACAAAAAAAAAAAAATTGAGGTTATCTCTCTCCTATTTACGAAGTTCTTATTACAAGGAAGATAAAAGCGTAAAGAGAGATGAAACTATTGGCCTCCCAGAAGTCTCAATTGGTTTATTGTCTCGTCCAAATTTCTACGATGAGAAGCCTCCACGGTTTGTTGAGCTTGCCTACGCAACTCATCATCACTTATTGTAAGTTGTTGCTGAAGAGATTCTTCTATGGCACGATTCCTGGCCATCTCTTCATGCTGAATCTACTCCTGCTGGACAAGCAACATCTCCCACTTCTTGTGGCCAATACCGTGATTACGTGCACCTGTCTGGTCAGCGCAGATATGATAATGGTACATCATCTCCCAGTACGTGACATAGATGCGCTCATCCCTCGCCAATAGCATGTTCAACTCATCAGTGGTAGGGATATACTTCTCGTAAGGGACTTCGCCCATCGAGAGCCCAGAAACCTCAAACATCTCGTGGAGAGCGAACCCTAGCTCACCCACTGGAGTAAAGAAAGTACAGGTTTCAGGGTTATACATCTCCAAGAGGCAGTAAAAGTGATAAGCACTCTGGAAAAACCCGAATTGGACATTCCTGATGGCTTTATACAAGCCAATATCCTTTAAAATGGGCTCGTGAGAGTCCAGCATGTACTGAACAAGGCGTGCCCACCACATATTATTAGAAGAATGAACCCAGCCAGGCATCCTGAAGTCGCTAGCCGGGTACTGACCATCCTTTGCCAAGAACTCACTTAAGAAAGTTCGGGCACGAGATGGGACTTCTCCCATTGGAAGCTCCTTGCCAAATCGGCCTGGAAGCAAGCCAGTAATGCATCTGGGGGAACCATCTTGATAAACCCCTTTTGCACCAAATTTGCCCGTTGGGACGCCATCTTGCTCTTGAGTCTGTCCCCACTTTAATTTCCGAGGCATTGCCAGCCTCTGAAGATAGACCAGAGGATAGGTACGATCCATTCTGGGCAAAATCATCAACATTTCGCCTGAGTTATATAGCCAAACACGTTCCCCTTCAGAAAGGATCTCATCTGATTGATCCATCTGGTCTCCGAAGAGGAAGGCGGGTTTCTCCATCGCCTCTCTATTCACAGTTTCGAAGGCTGCGTCAGTTATGATTTCTCGCACAGTGGTGGGATGATATTTGATCAACTTCTCCTTGCGATCCTTCGGGTCTGGTTTGTACGAGGGCAGGATAGTAGTGAAACGGAATTGGCCTGAGGGATCAGAACCCCCAGCAAAGCCGAAGTAGTTCTTGTGGGGAAGAGATTCCATCGAATACCCTACTGCACAAAGAAACACCAGAGTGAGAGAAGTTTCTATAAGACAGAAAAATTCTCTAAGTATGGACGCGCGAAGCTAAAAATTAGAACGCGCGAAGCTAAGAATAGCGCCGCGCGAAGCTAAAAATTAGACCGCGCAGAACTTAAAAGAGCCTCGCGTTTTTAGCGCGACTGCTACTTAAAATAGCCTTGCGTTTTTAGCGCGACTGCTACTTAAAAGAGCCTCGCGTTTTTAGCGCGACTGCTACTTAAAAGAGCCTCGCGTTTTTAGCGCGACTGCTACTTAAAATAGCCTCGCGTTTTTAGCGCGACTGCTACTTAAAATAGCCTCGCGTTTTTAGCGCAACTGCTACTTAAAATAGCCTCGCATTTTTTTAGCGCGACTGCTACTTAAAAGAGCCTCGCGTTTTTAGCGCGACTGCTACTTAAAAGAGCCTCTCGTTTTTAGCGCGACAGCTACTTAAAATAGCCCCACGTTTCAGCGCGACTGCTACTTAAAATAGCCTCGCGCTTTAAACGCGAGGATGACGCAATAACTTCGCGTAAGAAGGCAGTCAGAGACTTTTCTTCTTCTCCAAGCCTTACGGTAGGAGTACGGCGATCTCGCCGGTAAAAGAGTTGATTGATCAGTTAAATTTAAGCCAAATCACTCTAGAAATGTTCTAAAGAGTCTCGATGGAGAGATTCTTACCCCCGATAGGCGAAATGTGGGCTGGCGCGTCGCTGCCTTGGCCGCCGCCACCACTGCTTGCGCCAGTCGCCGATGATGGAGCCGCTCGAGAAGTAGCACGAGTCTTGGGTGCTATTGTTGAGAAAAACCGACTGAAAATCGGAAGAAGATCGGGTCGCCTGAGCTCTGATCGCCTGAATCTCTAGGGTTTCTGGAAAATTCTCAAGAAAAATGAGAAGAAAAGGAATAGAGATTTTATTTAAAAGAGGGAAACCGCCTCTTGGAGTTCGGCGCGGATTTCGGAGAAAATGACTGATCAGTTACTCCCTAAAACGCGGAGCAGATAATCCCACGTGGTGATATTGAAAAAGCGAAGTCACTAGCTTCGCGCAATTCCGTGCAACCACTCAGAGGGCGAAGTTATTTAACTCCGCGAAACGCCAGGATAACTTGGTATTTTAACCTCGCGTTCTCATAAAGAACTTGGATTTTCGGCCAAGTTAAAGTGATCATTATCTGATCGTTTGGGTATTATCAGTCTAAGTTACGCAGAAGTGCCTTAGACTATTTTACCAAAATTATTGACCATCTATTTGTTGAGCAAGCAAGTTTATTGAAGCTGACAGATAGAGAGGAAAATAATTTGCCTTTATTTATAAAAGAAGGAAAGATTACAAAGAGGGAGTTATAGCTCTCCCAAAAGCTTTTTACATGATCAAACTCATCAATAACCAAACAGTAAGATTTCTCTACGGGGTGTTGAAGCTCAGTTCCCTGGTTCACATGCAAAAGAATTCAAGATTTCTCTACGGGGTGTTGAAGCTCAGTTCCCTGGTTCACATACAAAAGATCTCTTCTGCAGATGTCAACTAGGATCTGTCATCCGAAATGAAGCACGAGAGGAAAGGAAAGTGCTGCACTGAAGCACAATTCTGAACTGCAAGTGCTGCATTGAAGCACAATTCTGCACTGCAAGTGCTGCAGCTTCTTATTTACAGCCCCTTCAGGAGTTTATCTCTCGGAGCCAGAGCTTGAAACCTGCAACTATGTTGTAAAGCATATGCTTCTGACTTCCTTAGAGTTACTTTTGCTGATGAAGATCGATGGACCCACATACATTCCTCTTCAGAAAGGATTGGACTTACTGCAAAAGGAACAGAGTTTCCAAAAGAGTGAAAACGCGAAGCTAAGCTAACTCCGCGCACAGTTGAAGAAATAGCCTCGCGCTTTAAATGCAGAGGATGATGCGATAACTTCGCGTAAAGGGGGACAAGATTTCTTTCTGCTCTTTCCTTCTCTTTCAAATTCATAGCGACTGCTAATCAAAGATAGCCTCGCAATTCATCGCGACTGCTAATCAAAGATAGCCTCGCAATTCATCGCGACTGCTAATCAAAGATAGCCTCGCAATTCATCGCGACTGCTAATCAAGGATAGCCTCGCAATTCATGGCGACTGCTAATCAAAGATAGCCTCGCAATTCATGGCGACTGCTAATCAAAGATAGCCTCGCAATTCATCGCGACTGCTAATCAAAGATAGCCTCGCAATTCATAGCGACTGCTAATCAAAGATAGCCTCGCAATTCATAGCGACTGCTAATCAAAGATAGCCTCGCAATTCATCGCGACTGCTAATCAAAGATAGCCTCGCGGATTCATTGGGACTACTAGCAAAACCCCGCGTTTCAAGCGCAGGGACGACACAATAAAACGGCGATCTCGCCGACAAGACAAAGCAATCGTCCAGATTAAAATCAAGTCAAGACATCTCAGAATGGTTCTTAGAAAACCAGAAGATGAGGTTTTTACCTTCGGAAGACGCTGCATAGACTGGTTCACCGTCGCGTCTACCTTCACGGCAGCTGCCATCAACGCCGGCCAACTTGCGAAAAGCCAAACTCCTCTGGAGAGACATCCTAATGATGAAAATCTGTGGAGAATTGAACGAAGATCAGTTAAAGATCATTCGTGAGTCACTCGAGTTCTCAGAAATTCTTCGGATGAGATGAAGAAGAAGATGAGCCGGGAGCTCTATTTAAACAGAATTTCCGTCGCTTGGTATTAGGCGTGGAAACTCAGGGTAATTAATGACGTAATTACTCATTTCATTGAAGACGAAGTGAAGCTGATTAGCTCCGCGTAAGTGAGCATAACGCGAGATAGACTTGGTATTCTAACTCCGCGTTTCAGCTTGAAGATCCAAAGTATTTCAAAATCTGCTGAAGTCTAAGCCATTTTGAAAACTTTGGAGGGGGTTCTGTTGGCAGTGAAAATTTCTAAGTTAAAAGGATTTTCCACAACAGAACGCGGAGCTAATTCAATAGCCCCGCGTTTGGTTATATTAACCCTGCGTTTGAATAAAACGCGGAGATGTTTAATAGCTCCGCGTTGATTCCGCAGTTTGGCTTGTATTAGCCTCGCGTTTGAGTAAAACGCGGAGATAATCAATAGCTCCGCGTTAGCTCCGCGTTTTGGTTATTTAGCGCCGCGTTTTGATGCGATTAAAGCTCCGCGTAAGCAGATAACAAGAATCTCAAATTGATTAAGATAATGATTTTGGGCTTATCTAAATACCCGAATCAAGTCTAATCAGAATTCCATCAAAACTAAGATATTTGATTGGAATCCTTGATGAATGCTAGTTCTATTTAGATAGAAACTCTTGCATTAATCTGGGGCTATAAATACATTCCTGGTGAAACCCTAATGGTCTTCTTTTTTGTCTTCTTTTTGGTCTTCTTTGTGGTCTTCTTTTTGGTCTTCTTGGTGGTCTTCTTTTTGGTCTTCTTTTTGGCATCGGAAGTCTCCTATCGATCCTTTGGCAATTCAAGTACGCGAGAGAGCCTTGAAGCCTTGGCTGATCATCTTCTGAAATCTTGGAGAATTCAAATTACGCACATTCGTAAAGATCAGAGAAAATCACCGTCTTCTTTCTGGAGTTCTTGAGAAGTTCGAGTTACGCGAGAGAGCCTTGAACAAATCAAAACCAGAGAAGATCGTCTATGTTCGGCCGATATCTTTAAAAGAGAAGATTTCAACGTATCGATCGTCCAAAGGAGCTGCTTGACAGATCCCATCGCCACAGATCCCACAACATTGTAAAAGAGAGAGATTGAAATATAAAATCCTCTCGTTTGTTCTCTTTATATTTTGTTCACTTTCATTGCAATTTAAGCTAATTCGATGGAAGGAAGCGAAGGAACTTTTGCGACGAACAGTTGGCACCTGCGGGATCGCTCCCGCGGGTGTCAACCCGCGGGACTCTCCCGCGGTTGCAACCGCGCCGCGGGATTCTCCAGCGGGTGCAACCCGCGGGAGAAATTCCCGTGGGTGTGCTTACTTAGCATTTTTTTTTTTTTTTTGGTATCTACATCAATCGCTACTTGGGATAAATTCGTTACAGTGTTTCTCAAGAAGTATTATCCCACGCACAAGACGGCAAAAATTCGAAATCAAATTAATCAATTCCATCAGGTGCCGGGAGAACCCTTCTGGAAATACTTAGAACGGTTCAAGAATTTATTAGCTCAATGCCCCCACCATGCGATAGAAAAGTGGTGGTTGTGTCAAATCGTGTACGGATGACTCGATTACACATCCAAAACTCTTCTGGAGTCCATGTGTCAGGGGGAGTTTACGAGGAAAAACAAGAATGAAGGATGGGACTTTTTTGATGACCTATCGTGGAAGACTATGCAGTGGGAGAGTCCCGCTAAGAAGTCCAGTACATCAACTTCAGTACATAATGGTGGGATTCATAGTTTCGACAGCTCTATAGCTGCCGAAGCTAAGATGGCAGCCCTTGTGAGGAGAATTAAGGCACTAGAGACTTCTAGTGCTCCACTGAAACGTTCAGAATTTGGAAGAAAATTATAAATCCCTCAAAATGTTCAGTTTCCACTATTTACGAATATAGCACAAGTAGTTGGTGAATTATATCGTAGAGATGAGATTCATGTTTCTACTGTAAAATTTTAAATATGATAGTTTAAAATTTTATTCTGGAGCCCTCTCGTTTACTATAGAAATTTATTGAGAGGAGGAGAGGGAGGGACAATAGGCCCCAAGCACCCATCCATCCTTGTTGAATGCGATGCAATGCATGGTCGAGAATCAAAGACACACACTGCAAGCCAAGCAATGCGTGGGCCAGTACCACTACTGCACCAGTCCTCTCATGCAATCTCATTATATGTAGCAGGCTGGCTGTAGGCGCATGTAGCACAAAAAGAACGAACATCAACAAACCAACCCACTTAATTGGCTGCACCAATTAATTGCCAAGCCCTGAATATTCCCTGCTCCCCCATTTAACTTAACCCTTTGGAAGTCATCTACATCATTCATCCAAACAATATACAAACGAGGAAACTGTAACTAATTAATAGAAAAAGTGAGAAGTTTTGCATCATAATAATTATAATAATAATTTTCAAATACTCTTTTTAATCTCTTAATAATAATTTAGACGGCATGCTACGAATTTGGCAGATAGTCGATAGAACTAGAGTTAACTTCAATTGGTTAGACGATTTTTGCAAATATAAATTAATAAAATCTACTTTGGTTCTGTATTTTAAATTAAATATAAATTAATTTGGTTAAATTGAAGAAGAAGAGACTCTATTTAAATAAGAAAACCTGCCTTTTGGTATTCTGCGCGAGAATCGGTGTAATTACTGAGCAGTTGCTCTCTGAAATACGAAGCTATTAGCTCCGTGCAAGTGAACAAGAAGATAAACTTTGTATTTTTCTTATTTTCTTCCTGTAAAAAAAAAAATCTTGCCCGATTCCAATCATGGTCTTCAAGGTTCTTGAGACCAATAATTTGAGTATGACTACTTCCAGAGAAAAAAAAAAAATCTTCTAAAATATAAGTTGCTAATGTTGAGCATGGTGATGGAGTTCGCAAATAAACAAAAAAAACATGATGAATGCAAAACGCAAAGTTTTTTTCTTTTAATGTACGATTGCTTGGATTTGTGAGGGGAAGGGTATTTTCGGGAAATAGGTGTGCTCTTAGAAAAAAATTCAAACTTGTAGAAGTGTAAGGGGGTATACCCTTGGTCGCTTTTAGAATTACCCACAAAATAGCTATTAATACAGGACCCGAGAGTTGGCCTACATGAGGCCTGCTTTTCTTGGTGCCAACTCAAGACCAACGCAACTCCTTGAAGTCTAACGTACAGATCTGAGGGAAGGTGTAAAAATGAAGTTTTTGATCTGGGAGTTTCTAAAGTAGCACACCATTTTTCCTAGTAAGCTCAGTCCTGATTGAAAGTCCGAACAAAAAATAAACTATCTAGTGAGCTCACTACAAAAAATGGTGTGCTCATTTGGAAACTCCCTATAGAAATTTAGTAAAATATATTTAGAATAGATAGTCTAATATTATGAATATGAATACAATAATTCGACCTGGATGCCGATATGCTACCGAAACAAATTGAAGTATTGGCATGAATGGGCCATCCTGATATGACAAATGTGAAGGCTTGCATCGATGAACGGAGTTGCATGAAGCTTACGACTTCACAACTTGATGCATACAGAGTCATGATTATGGCTGAGAGTTTCCAAAATATTTGTTATTTCTTCGATTTTAACTAACTATTTTGTGGTTATTACTTCAAAATACTAATATGATAGTAGTTTAGATGCATTTTGGAACGGCCCTCGTAATTTAGGAGAGGAACCAAAACTTACTAAACATTTCTAGACCCATATGAATAAGTCAACCTGACATGTCATGCACGGGTCGTGCCTAAACAATATTAGACACGACACGATTCATTTCCATCTCTAATAGTACGTATGTATTATTCTAAATGTCCATTTACTCTGAAAACTTCAATTTTTTTTAAAGAATAAGTATTAAGAACGGTACCTGCATTTGGAAACAATACTCATTGCAAAATTAACAAACTGGTGAGAGAAGTTTTCCCGTCACACAATTTTAGACATCAAAAAAGAACTCTCACTTGCTATAAAATCAGCACATATATTCTCTTCTATCCAAATTTGTTAAACTAGGATCTATGCAAACGAAGAAACAAAAAACCAAGTATCTTGAAGGAGTGAGTGGCAAACACAACTAGTGGCACGAAGGAAAGAGGAAATGGTGCCTTAAGCGTAACCTTCCAACACAATTCTCTGGCCATGGATAATGGATGATAACCAAAATCGACTCAGGAATTTTCTTGCCGTAAGTGTTTGGGAGAGCACTATCACTGTCAATTGTGGTGGAAGTTGGAATCCCTAATACCTTTCGGCTACATCCTTTGACCAAGTAAAGATTACAACTCATCTTCAAAGAGTTTGAACGAGCATGGCGCCTAAGTTGTTGGATTATTAGCACTTTGTTAATTCACAATTTGACCTGCATCCACTTCAAATTACAAATTCACATTTAAAAAAAAAAAAAAAAAACAGTTTATGAGCATGTAATATAAATTCACTGAAACGTTCAGAATTTGGAAGAAAATTATAAATCCCTCAAAATGTTCAGTTTCCACTATTTACGAATATAGCACAAGTAGTTGGTGAATTTATAGCACCAATTCCATAGATCGATTTAATAGCAAATTAATTCAACCATAATTTGTAATTTTCTTGGATTAGAAGGTTTCGATCACTTGTTGCCGAGCATTTTATGTTGTTACACCCAATTTCTAGAAACATATAAACAATATATATGTGATACGATTTCATGTAGAGACGAGATTCATGTTTCTATTGTAAAATTTTAAATAAAACAGATTAAAATTTTATTCTGGAGCCCACTCGTTAACGACAGAAATTTATTGAGAGGAGGAGGGGGAGAGACAATAGGCCCCAAGCACCCATCCATCCTTGTTGAATGCGATGCAATGCATGGTCGAGAATCAAAGACACACACTGCAAGCCAAGCAATGCATGGGCCAGTACCACTACTGCACCAGTCCTCTCATGCAATCTCATTATATGTAGCAGGCTGCTGTAGGCGCATGTAGCACAAAAAGAACGAACATCAACAAACCAACCCACTTAATTTGCTGCACCAATTAATTGCCAAGCCCTGAATATTCCCTGCACCCCCATTTAACTTAACCCTTTTGAAGTCATCTACATCATTCATCCAAACAATATACAAACGAGGAAACTGTAACTAATTAATAGAAAAAATGAGAAGTTTTGCATCATAATAATTATAATAATAATTTTCAAATACTCTTCTTAATCTCTTGATAATAATTTAGACGGCATGCTAAGAATTTGGCAGATAGTCGATAGAACTAGAGTTAACTTCAATTGGTTAGACGATTTTTGCAAATATAAATTAATAAAATCTAATTTGGTTCTGTATTTTTCTTATTTTCTTCCAGTAAAAAAAAAAAAATCTCGCCCGATTACAATCACGGTCTTCAAGGTTCTTGAGACCAATAATTTGAGTATGACTACTTCCAGAGAAAAAAAAAAAAAAAAATCTTCTAAAATATCGGTTACTGATGTTGAGCATGGTGATGGAGTTCGCAAATTAAAGCAAAAGACAAGAATTGCTATTTAACATTGTAAAATGAAGGAAGAGATGAAGAACTTAACTATATAACTAATATATATGAGTAAAATTAAAACTTGTTGGCGATAATTTTAGGAGAGAAGATTACATGACTAGTGTAAGTGATGCATTCTCAGCTCAAAACCCCTAACCATGAATGCATCTCTTACAACCCACATGCTCACCATTACACAAATAGGCTACTATATATATATATATCACGCTAATTAACCCAAAAAAAAAAGGAAAAATAAAAAACAAAAAGCAAGAGAAATTACTAGAGAAGTGATACAATTTGACTAACTGAAATCGGACCGTGACCCTCAATTCCCCGTTGTGACTGCAGCCAACTGTTGACTAGCTAGCTAGTTTCTTGATGAGCTCTCCATCATAGACAGCCAAGAGAGAGCTCAAGAAACAGCAAGCAAAGCAAGCTCGCTAGCTGTAAATTCCTGATAAAAAACCTTTCCGCTTCTTTCTCTTTCTCTTTGGAGTTTCTTGGCCCAGCATCTCCTCCTCCTCCTCCTCATTTGGGCTTTCTCTCGTTGTCGTCTTTTTTCTCGACATGAAAAAAAAGTTGGAAGAGAGAGAGTGAGTAGTATTCACAAAGGTTGAAGAGTGCAAGAGTTGTAAGGGTTGGTATATATTTTAGAGAGAGAGAGAGTAATATATTTGGAGTTTAGTGATTCGATTTATAGAAATCTTGGGGCTGAGGAGAGAGGGGGCATGTTTGTGGGGAAAAGGGAAACGCAGTTGCTCGGATTTCAAAGCCAGCTAGGCTCTCTTTTTTTGGTGTTGGGAAAGTGGTTTCATACGTAAATTAGGGGAAATATTTTCCCAGGTTGAAGTGACCCAATTACTAAAGAAGTTGCAAATTGGGGGAGTTTCAAAAGGAGCACACCAATTTTTCCTAGTGAGCCCACTTGAGAAGCTTTCCGTCTGACCCAAAATACACTATCTAGTAGGCTCACTAGGAAAAATGGTGTGCTACTTTGGAAACTCCCCAAATTGACCGTCGACTTGAGTGAAGACTTGACACAGGGATGAGATGCTCAAAATTTTTTAAAAAATTTATTTAAGTATAATCCTAGAGATGATAATGGAGGCGCTGGATCTCTATTCTATATAAAAATTTAAATTAAAAAATAAAAATATTAATTTTGTAATTGAAAATTTTGTATAAGAAATGCTAAAAGTTTGCCCTTGGACGTATCCGTTACTATCCCTATATAATCCAAAGTTTCAAATATAATTCTCTTAGATTTACATAATATGATTATATGTCATTAGTTCTTAACTGTTTTGGTAGCCGGTGACAGTCAACATAAAATATTGTCACATATTATGATATGAGTCAAAATATGAATTTCGTTAGAGCGTTCCCTATCAACATGATCGACTCGGTGTGATTATCTTTTGGTTCATATAGCATATCCCAAGTACTTGGGATAAAAGGTTTAGTTGTTGTTGTTAACAGTTTTCTCTTAAACTATCAACACTCTCTCTCTCTCTCTCTCTCTCACACACACACATATATATATATATATATGAGGAAACGGAAAATACCCCTTGAGTGGCGCCACATGTAATAATTTTATTAGACCACCTAAGTGCCCTTCACCGCCGGTGTATTTCCCGTTTACTCTATATATATATATATATATATATATATATATATATATATATATATATATATATATATATATATATATATATATATATATATATATATATTTCAATAAACCAGTTGTAGATTTTGAATTGGCGAACAATCCTATATCAAGCAAATTTCTCTGTATGATCTCCAACTTTTGTTCATACAACTAATTCAATATTTTTGATAAGTATAACAAGAATCAACATAAGCCTAAACTATTGTAATTATCAACAGGATTTTTTTTCACCAACGCGTGCAGTCTTTTTATGGTTATAGTGTATATGTTATAGGAGAAGACAAATAGCGGTACCAAAAAATAAATAAAACTGGCAAATCTAAATAGATAGAGAACAGAGATATAAGAACCAGCAGGTATATCAGCATGCGTTCTGAGGCACTATGGAGTATATCCCATGCGAATTCCTCCAACCTAATGTTGCAATTTTATAGTTCATTTATTTTTATTTCTATATGTATTTTGATTTTAGTGATTTTTTTACATTTAAAATCACGGACGTTGCAGTATATATTTTGTTATATTTTATTAATGGAATGCATAAAATATTAACTCGTGATGTGTAAAAAAACATAAGTTTGTTTGCTGCAGTTATATGTAATCTACATTCAATCATTTGAATTTCTTTTTCCTTACAAGCTAGTGTGAAATCAGAACCCAAATGCGAGACTTTATCGGGTGCATGCATTATCTTTGTAGGCAATCTAGCTACGTCTGCAACTCAAGTGGAGGGCAACAAAATCTCCATCTCAGAATCTAGAGTCCACCTCCATGGGGACAAAAATCCCCATCCCAATTGGTCAAAAAAATCAAGAGATTCTTTCAAAACCAACCAACCCACCATCAAACAATTATTTCCACAATAATTCCCCAATCTTATACGTCATGGGCACGCCTCAATCGCGTCAATAAAGTTCACAAATTTTTCTCCTTGATTGGATAATAATTGCAACTATTTGTATGGGGAAATATATATAAAAATTACACACTTAGCCATGCCTGCGTAGGCCTCTAGGTTCGCGCCACGCGTCGGCAGTTTGTCTGGTGAAAAGCGACCATGGTAGCGGCGCGTGAGCCTTGGGCGCTACGTAGCGGGGAGATCACGCGGCGCTCGCTCGATTGGACGATCGGGATTAGTGCGCTTAGGTGTTCCTCGAGAACATCGCAAACCCTCTTTAGGAAAGGCTCTAATTTTGTTTGGTCCCCAACTTTTAGTTTGGTTAAAATTTGTAGTGGGAATATAAATGCATTATCCCTTTCCAACTGTACTATTTATTTTGTATTTGGCCACCCTAACAAATAAAAACTATATTTTTTTACTGCTCAATCTCTCGCACAAATTTATTTTTTGTACTATCCTATCCATCTGGAATTAAACTTATAATCCCTCGCAAATTAGGGAGGGAAGATGTCACTAGAGCCAAAGTTTCATTAATAACAAATAAAAACTATATAAAGTCAATTTGTTAATATAATCAACATGTATAAAACCAATACTCCATTTGGCCACAACACTTTCACTACAAGCGTCCAAATTATATCTGAATATATATATATATATATATATATATATATATATATATATATATATATGATGAATTTCACATTTCTTTTTTCGTTTTCAACTTAGCCTTCAATTGCAAGATCATATAAATTTGAATTCAGATCAACTGATTTCAAATAAAATAAATCTTGTCCCTTGAACAAATAAATGAGTTATGTTATAACATATGTGTGTTTCGTTTCTAATATAATATTACTAATTATTAGTATAGTATTAATAATACTAACTACTAAGAAATAACACTTCTATTATAGAACTGGGGATAGACATTTTCTTTGTTGCTTCAATAACAACCAAATTTTTTTTATTTGATATCAAATCACACATAATTAAATTATTTGATTTATGAAAACATTTATCATAATAAAAAAAGAAAAAATGTAATGGCCCAGCCAGTACTTGACTCGGCCGGGGGAGTAAACCTTTTTTACAAAATCAAAGAAATGAAGTAAGGGATTCTGTCTGTATCTATTCTATTGGCAATAATATCTTTGTTTTGAATTATTATCTATATATATATATATATATATATATATATATATATATATATATATATATATATATATATATATATATATATATATATATATATATATATATATATATATATATATATATATATATATATATATATATATATATATATATATATATATATATATATATATATAATTTTTTTTAATTATTATTTTTTTAGCTCGTTTATGTCTGTGATAAACAAAATTTCAAAAGAAATTTTAACATCATAGTCTCATCTCTTTAGAATTCACACATTGTCAAGAACTTATGTATGGTTTCTTGACTAACTGCTACGCATAGAGTATAATTATGCCGTGAGCTCTAAAACATTTTCGTTGTAAGTAAACAGTATCTACTATACAATTAAATTCGCGGTAGCAGTCTCAAAAAAGATGAGACGTGTTATAGTATGCTTATGATGATGGATTTGGAGCTCTTGGAGACGTGGTAAGAGTACATAGGTATTATCTACGATCGTTGAGTTAGTTTCTAAAGATGACATGATATTTGGACCGAGGTATATCTAGTTGAGATAGAGTGAGATGTAGGTTCATGTAGAGCGAGATGTAGGGCAAGTTAAAAGAATAAGGAAAAAATCGAAAAAAATATACATGGAAGTGATATAAAAATATATGAATTATAGAGGTTTAAATTAAGAGATATTACTTGATAGAAATGAATAGAGAAAGATTATAAACGTGATCAATTCGGCGCGATTCTTTTTTGGTTCATGAAGCCTACCCCAAGTACTTGGGATAAAAAGCTTAATAATGCATGACGAAAGCGATTTAGGGTTTGTGATGGAGGAATTGAGATAAAAATTTTAGGATTGGAGGGATAAATTAGGGTTTGGAACTTACGCCCAGGCGAATCACATCACATGCCCACTTTCTCAGGAATCACTCGAGAGAAAGATTTGATAAAAAATAAATTGTATACTCTCATAAAACATATCTCACTATATTATCAAATCAGTGTTTTACAAACCATATATATAGAAAATCTTAATATAACAAAATAGTAGCAAATCTTTTAAAATATAATCAAATCTCTAATCCAATCTAATCAAATCTAACTAAAAATCTAATTTTATCTCTGTCATTTAGTTGTTGTTGTTGTTGTATAGAGTGAGATGTAGACAGTGATAGTGTTCTCCAATATGAAAGATGAGAGTAATCATAGTTGCTAAGATGACAAATGCGGAGGACCACACAGGTAAGGAGCACACTATTTTTCCTAGTAAATCTATCTATCAGTGTATTTTTTATTAGTATATTTTTAATCCGGACTTTTCGGAATTAAGTGGGCTCCCTGGAAAAAATGGTGTGTTCCTTTGGAAACTCCCGGTTTGAAGGATAGCATGTGCTTAATTAGGCGACCAAAGAGGACCACA
This sequence comes from Dracaena cambodiana, assembly GCA_036321105.1. Taxonomy (NCBI): domain Eukaryota; kingdom Viridiplantae; phylum Streptophyta; class Magnoliopsida; order Asparagales; family Asparagaceae; genus Dracaena; species Dracaena cambodiana. Next base: position 50,064,497 of record JAYEPQ010000008.1, read on the forward strand.
ATGTAAATAATAGTAATGCCCTCCATGAGAGAGATGAGAATAATCACGTGTGTTAGGGTGGTCCTGCTATATTGACCAAGATAGGGTAGGGTGTTGCAATTATTGAATTCTTAGCTCGCGTACATGGAGTGGCTATTAATATTCAGATGGGATCCGAGGTGAAATTTAAATTAGATTTTTTTTTTGAGAGATAATCCTAAGATTATTTCAAAATAAAACTGATCAACCCCGCCAAAGAAACCAAACATTGAAAACTAGGGATCTTATAAAAGGCACTCCCCAGATATATAAGATCACACCCATCCATCGTGCTGTGGTGGGGCCCACACACTCCTGCTTGTGTGTGCCCTTAGATTTTTGGGGAATTGCTTTATTTGGGAATTTCTAGATGGGCACAGGATTTTTCCTAGTGAGCCCACTTTTCCTAGTGAGCACAACCTCTCTTTTTAAAAGAGAAGGTTTTTCCTAGTGAGCCCACCAATATTCCCCAAATACCCCCGTCTCCTTCTCTCCCTCATCTCCTCCTCTCTCCCACAACTTCTCGCCGGACAACATCGTCTCCGAGCACGGCGAGAAGGCCCCCAACGTCGTGTACCGCGGCCTCCTCTTCAACCCCGTCATCGCCGTCAAGCACTTCGTCGTCATCGTCGTCCTCTTCAACCCTCTGGCACACCGTCCGGGCTAGCCAGCCCGGACCAGTGCAACTAGTCCGGGGCTGCTAGCCCGGCCAGATACAATTCATCCGGACTGGCTAGCCCGGATGTTGAAGGATATGTTTCTTGGGCAAATGGACCCCTGGCATCTGAACTTTCCGCAACTGCAGCTTCGTGGGAACCTGATTGCCTGCAGCTCGACGCCTCGTCCGATCAGGTTCGAGAGCTTCAAGGTGGAGGTGCTGCTGTGGGTTGATGGGGAGGTGGTTGTGTGGGAGAGCAATGACATGTGGATGACTCGAACCAGGCTGGTGAATCTGCCTCGGCCAAGCTCGTGGGGGGACGAGGCCGTCAATTCTGATTCCGTTGCCTACGTTCACTCGTCCTATCGTCAACCTGAATTATCAATCTTGGCATTTCTTTCTTTCTTTTTTGGGTGTAGATTCGTTTGTACTCAACCTGAATTTTTTTCTGCTCCCTTTCTTTTGCCAAACCCATTTGCTACGTTTTTCCACTCTCAATTTCCAAATTAAAGGTTTTTTGGTGTTTTATTTCGTTGCTCTCTTGCACCTTGGGAGCGGAGCGGGGGCGGGACGAGCGGCGAGCGGAGGGTGGAGCGGGAGCGGAGGGAGGAGAAGGAAACAGGGTATTTTGTTCCAAATTTTCGATGGCAAAATTATAATATAAAAAAAGTTTTAAGTGGGCTCATTAGGAAAAATGTTGTGCCCATCTAGAAACTCCCCTTTATTCGAAGAAAAAAAAGAGAGCATATAGAAAGGAAAGGAAAGGCATCAGCCCAAGAGCAGGATAGGATTTCTAATTCTCATCCTAATGGCACGGCGGAAGCGGGCCTCCACAGAGGCACTTGTTGTGTCCAAACGGACCAGAGCCCATAGGCTTCACAGCATCCGGAACCGGCCCACACAAATTATTGTACCTCAAATCCAAATGAAACCAACCTAGCTTACCCATCTGGGCCGGAACTCTTCCATAAATCCGATTATGGTCCAAGATGAGCTTCTGCAGGCCCATCGGCGGCCTCACGTTTGAAAAATCAAACTCCAGCTGATTCCGAGACAACGTCAGCTCCTCAAGGCTCCTCTTGCTCTCTCCCAGCAAAAACGCCGCGTCGCCGGTCAGCCGATTCCTTGACAGGCTGAGTATCTTAAAGTCTACATTCCCAAAGGCCCTTGGAATCGGCCCAGTAAGCCCGTTCCGATCGAGCAAGAGCTCGATGGGCTTCGCCCCGCTGCCGAGCCTGGCCGGGACGGGCCCGGACAGGCGGTTGCCGCTGAAGTCGATGCGCGAGAGGTTCTGATTGAAGCAGCCCGGGATGGGGCCCACAAGGTGGTTGTGAGAGAGGTCGATCTCCTTCAAGTTTGGCAGGCTGCAGAGGGAGCTGGGTATGGTGCCGCTGAGGCGAGGGCTGCCGGAGATTTTTAGGAAAGAGAGGTTGGGGAGGGTGCCAATGGAGGGGGGGATCGTGCCGGTGACGGCGGGGCAGGATTGGATGGTGAGCTGCTCGAGGAAGCGGAGGTCGGCGACGGCGGGGGAGATGGGGCCGGAGATTGGGGTGTTGAGGAAGATGTCGAGGGAGCGGACGCGGCCCGTTTCGGGGGCGCAGGAGACGGGTTCCCAATCGCAGCAGTTGGAGGTTGAGTTCCAGGACGACCAGACGGCCGGGTTGCCGAATGAGGAGCGAAGCTTGAGCAGCGCGGCGGCGTCGTCGGGGTGGCAGTGCGAGGCCCGCAGTGGTAGTGGGAGTGTTGATGACGATGATGAAAGTAGAAGGAGAAGAGAGAGTGAAAGAGCGCTACTGCTAATGCTGAACATTTTTTTCTTTTTTTCTTATTGTTGATGATGGAGATGGTTTGTTGTTGCTGGCTATTTAGACAGATTTTTGGCGAGACTTGGAGACGCTAACAATGAGGAGTTGTGAGTTGGAGGGAGCTGAAATATTATTATAGTTAAGGTTAATTACAGTTAGACTCCTGTAGTATTGGGGTGTGTAACTTAACACTTTTTAAGTTTGAAACTCTCAAAAAATTTCCTTGACTTATTATTTTCACTCTATTTTTTTTTACTAAAGTACACTCTTATCTCTCAAGTTCTTATTCTATCATCATCCCTCCTTTTACAAGTGTGCTGGTTAAAAGAAGGGATGAGAGTAGAATAGGAACTTGAAGGATAAGAGTGCATTTTAGTAAAAAAAAGAGAGAGTGAAAATAACTAAGTTCAGGAGGTTTTTTGAGAGTTTCAAATTTCAGGAGTGTTAAGTTACATTCCCTCAATACTACAGAGGGTCTGAATGTAATTAACCCTTAGAGTTAATTATACTCATCTTTGTAGTACCAGGGTGTATAACTTATTATTTTTAAATTTTTAAATTTAAACTTAGATTTCTAGATCGCAGAAAAAATATTTTCGTCTGAATTTCTCTGTTAGTTTTTTTTTTTGCGATTCAAAGGGATCTGAGCTTTCCTATCAGTTTTTCTCTGCGATTCAGAAAGTCTAAGTGAGAATTTTAAATTTTAGAAGTGATAAAGTTATATATCTCTCATATTTCAGTAGCTCTGAATGTAATTAAACTTTATTATTATTATTTTTCAGAGGCTATTGCAGATGTTAGGAGAGTTTCTAAAGGAGCACAACTTTTTATTTGTGAGTCCATTTTATAACTCTCCATACTTCCAAAATAACATTACAGAGTCCGCTCATCGGTAAAAATGGTGTGCTACTTTGAACACTCCCGATTTTATGGGCACATGGGATGTGTCTGCTTCCGTATTTTGGGGGCGTGGGTGTCAGGGGCTGCAGTGGACCAGGCAAAGTGTCCGAGCAACAGCTACTAGAGCTGGCGAGATCCAGGGAAATTATAAATGAGCAAACCACTTGACTAAGTGAGCACCACTTTCCCATCTGGTGCTCACTAATTCAAGTGTTGTGCCCATTTAGAATTTCCCCGATATCCAGGGGGAGCTGCATTGGCCAATTAATTGGCTTTAATATTTGTGGGGAGGGGGGAAAGAAGGAATATTCAGCGACAAACTTATCTATGGACCAGTGTTTTGGTTTGGTCGGGAATTATTTGAATCTACAAGCAGTTTGTATTAATTAATTTGTTATGTCAGTTGGTGCGGGAAATTCTATTTACACACGCAAAATTTACTTTTTAATGGTTTTAAAGTTTGTAAATAATTACAAGTTTACTATTTATTTTTTTGACTAAATTATCCTTTTAAACTACAAATTAAAACTTTTTAAAATTTAGAACTACAACTCATCGTCTTTCTCATCTATTTATTTTTTCTTTAGAACCTTTAAAAATATTTTTTAGTAAAATTTAATTTTAAAAAAATACATCTCCCATAAACATATTGATTTGATTTCTTAACTTTTTAATTTTTTTAAATTCATATTCCTAAAAAGATCTAGAGAAAATTTAAATACTTCGAATTTACTGTAACAAGTAAAATTAGGATTTGAAGTTTTAATTTGAGTTTTTTTTTTATTCAAATGGAAAATTCCAACATGCAATTGGTGTCGGAGAACAAATCTAAGTTACAATTTAAATTTATTATTAGTTTTTTTTTTGTATTTGTTTGCAATTTATTATTATTTATAAATTTTTTTAGGAAGACATCAGCTACTGGTCGGGTTTTAATACCTGACCAAGTGATTCTTTGGTTCTGTATTAATACCCGACCAACATATTTTTAGCTTGGAAATTAATATCCTACTTGAAAAATTTGGGATCGGATGATATAAGGAGATAGAGAGAAGGAGGATGGTTAAATTTGGAGAAAAAAAAAAATTGGGTGCATAGAGTAAATTGATGACATTTCAAAATGAAAGTTTGGTGTAAAAAACACTCAGGGCGTCAAAAGTAAATTGCAGTGTGTAAATAGAATTTCCCGTTGGTGCGGAATGGATTTTTTTTTTTTCCTTCCCAACTTTCTCCATCGGAATAATATATTGAATAACATTTAAATTTACGATCTATACTCAAAGTATTTTAGGTTATAAAAACTAATAAAATGACGAGAATGCTACTTATATATTTTGGGTTTTCCGAATACCTTTTTATTAAGATTAGATTACGGCCTCTTACACATATATTTTTTAGCTAAAAAATATAGCAGCTCATGTAGGGGCCTAAAAACTCCAATATTTACATAAGAACACGATAAGCACTGTATAGTGCGATTTCAACCCGAAACTGAAAATCAAAAACCAAGTTTATTTTATAGTTGTATATGTATATGTGACTAAATATTTCGTTAACCTCTAATTAAAGGAAGCAAGGGACTCAGCTCACTGTTTATGCTATATAAAAAAAAATCAAGTTTAATTCTTGTTTAGCTAAATCAAATCCAAATTCAATTAGAGTGCAAAATTTTAAATCCCTATCTGAATTTGTGCTTAGAGGGGCGACCCGTTAGTGGCAATGCTCCGGTCTATAGAAGGGCTTACTAAAACTGTTTGGTTTGTGGTTTGAGAGAAAACGAAGTAAATGAAAAAAAAAATAAGAAAGAAAATATTTTTTATTGTTAGATTTGTAAGAAAAACCAATTTTCATATCTTTTCTTATTCTTTTCTCTTTCTTTTTTTTCCATCTCCCATTTTCTTTCAAACCAAACACATCCTAAAGCAAGACATGAAATAAAAAAGAGATGGAAAAAGAGATAGGATGATTCCAAATAATTAATTATTGATTTTAAGGAATTCTTAAAAACTGGGATAAATCTCTTACTCATTTGGCCCTCGTATTGATAGTAGTTTCTCTCGAAAGCATCTAAATTTCACTCATATTTTCATACTCATATGGCCATACTCCTATGGCCTCCAGCTGCAGAGCTACCTCGAATCTCCTCTAAATTTCAAAAATGTTTTCTTAAATCCAGATAGACAGGCGCAAACTCAAACATCCGAAACAGGAACAGAGTTATTTAGGAATCGAACTATCCGAAAATTCCCATTACTACAAATTTTTCAGAGAATAAAAAAAGGAGGAGAGAGAGATGAAGTCAAGTCGCTTTTTTTGGCTGAACGAAAGTTTTGTAATATATCAGTTAAAAAGGGTAAATACAAGATTTTATGTCAAATATTAACCATATGCGAGAAGCTCGTCACTCTTAGATACAAGAACGAAAGAATGATAAAGCGTGAAGCAAGCGTAAATTCAGAAGATTTAAGTTGAAAATATAGATGGGAAGTTGAAAGTATAGATCTCCATGCGGAAAATCAAACCAAATCATCCAAAGTAATAATACATTCGAATTCAATTTCACTACAAATATCCAAACTTTAATTTAGATGTTCTTCGCAATTACGTTCCAGACTCTCGAGAAGTTGTGATTAAACTTGTGTATATATATATATATATATATATATATATATATATATATATATATATATATATATTAGAACATTAGCAAGCAGCAGATGCGTGTCTTGAGCATCATCCATGGCTTCCAAATCTGCCACCAGGGGGTGATCCATTAGCCTTGGGCGCGGGTGGCGTCAGGGAGTTTCTAGATGGGCACAGGAAATCTCCTAGTGAGCCCACTTAAAAAAACTTATATTTTTACCGTTTTGCCATTAAATCTTTAGGTCCAAAATACCCTTCCCACTATCTTCTTCTTCTTCCCATTTTTCCCGCGTTACTCGAGAGGAAAGACAGGCGGTGAGGAGAAAAAGAGGGAGGGGAAAAAAAAAAAAAAAAAAAAAATCTACTTCTCAAAATCAAACATCTATACAAAAATAAAAATCTATATTTAGCTTAAATCGGTTCTTTTATTACCTAACCCTAGAAGAACATAAAAAAATTTCTTTCGTGAGTTGACGGAGAAGAAAATGGAGTTGCACAACTTGGCGATAGTTTCTTTTGACGATCAAAAGTCACTGGAGGTATGAATCGATAATTTTACTTTAATTTCTATAAGTTTTAATTTAAAATGAATAGATTTAATTAAAATAGAGATCGATTAGGAAGAACAATTTTGATTTTGCCGCCGTTCTAATGATCATTCTATTATGTGTACTTTGGTTAATAGGATAAACCTTCAACACATTGTAACCAAGATCAGAGCGAGATAGCTGTTGATTATAGTTCGGCATTCACAACAAGTGAGGTACGATGATATAGTAGATTTTGTGTATATAATATATAATGTGGAGATGTTTAACTGAATACATGTAATTGTAGACTTTTTTAGATCGAGAAGAGCTTGCAAATTGGGTTCGTGATACGGGAAAGACGTTAGGTTTGGTGATAATTGTTTCAAAATCGGATAGTGGAGGCCATTATAAGAAGGGAAGAATCTGGTTTGGTTGTGAAAGAGGGGGAAGTCCAAGATTCAAAAAATTAAAGGGTGATGAAGGATTCAGGGGTAGCAAAAAATGTGGATGCCCCTTTAAGCTAAAGGGTCAACAAACATCTGCGGAGGGGTCTGAGTGGAAACTGATGGTTATATGCGGTACGCATAATCATCTTGCAGCAGAATATCTTGAGGGACACTCATATGCAGGAAGACTAACCCAAAGCGAGACTTCTGTTGTAATGGAGTTGTCGAAATGTCATGTACGACCAAAAGATATCCTGATATCTTTGAAGATGAAGGATCCGAAGAATGCATCAACGATGAAGACAATTTATAATGCACGACACAAGCTTCGGGTTAATGAACAGGGGGGTAGAACGCAAATGCAACACTTGCTATTTAAAATTTCGGAATGCAAGTATATTGAGTGGCATCGCAGCAATAACCAAACTGAAGCAGTAACTGACCTCTTTTGGGCACATCCGGTTGGTGTGGAGCTTCTACGTGCATTTCCAGGAGTTATCATCCTAGATTGTACTTATAAAACAAACAGGTACAAGTACCCGTTACTTGAAATAGTTGGCGTAACATCGACGAATATGTCATTCTGTGTTGCTTTCGCTTTTCTTGAAAGAGAACGGGAATCAAACTATGCATGGGCACTTGATAAGTTACGTGGACTATTTATTAATGAAATTTATCCATGTGTGATTGTAACGGATAGAGATTTAGCACTAGTAAATGCTGTTCAATCGATATTTCCTTCAAGTCGGCATTTACTATGTAGATGGCATATCAACCGTAATGTGTTGGCTCATTGCAAAAAATATTTGGAACAGAAAACAGAATGGGAGAAATTTTTCTCAATTTGGAAGTTGATAATGTTATCTGAAACTATTCAGGAGTACGATTCAACTCGGACTTTACTCATGAATGAATTCCGAGCATATCCAGATGCAGTTGAATATGTCACGAAGACTTGGTTGGATCCATATAAAGATAAATTTGTTGCTTACTGGACAAATACGTGTCTCCACAGGGATAATGTTACAACTAATCGAGCGGAGAGTGCTCATGCAAAATTGAAGCGGCAACTTCGAACGAGTCAAGGCAACTTCGAAAACTGCTGGAGCAACATTCACTCTTTACTTGAATTGCAACATACTGAGATTAAGGCATCTTTTGAAAAAAGCCTTACAATGTTTAATCGAAATTTCATGTTGCCAGAATTTAGAGAACTCCTGGGTGTAATATCCATACATGCATTAAATCTGATTTTGAATCAATTACGAAGAGCGGCTACTATCGGAGTGGATGCAGTTGAATGCGGTTGCGTAATTAGGCAAACGCATAACTTGCCATGTGCCCATGAAATTGCAATGTACCAGAGAGATAATCGAGCAATCCCATTGGATTGCATTGACCTCCATTGGCGAAAACTTGACATGCTCCCAGTCAAAGCATCGGCTGTTGATTGTTTAAATTACGAAAAAGATGTGGAGGTATTTATTTGTAACTTGCTTAAATGTGATCACGAGGAACAAGCTCGAAGGTTAAAGAAGTTGAATGAAATTTCAAATCCAGCAAGTTCTTCACTTGCTGATCCTGTTCCGAAGGTGACACCACACGTTGCGCGCCGGAAAAGGAAACACGACTACTCTACAAAACGGAATCCCTGTGCTTTTGAGCTAATTGCTTCTGAAACTGCTAGTCGTTCTCCATTGATGAAAGCAGTGGTTGTTCAAAGAAAATGTTGGCCGACGAAGCTAATGCCAAAGCGAAAGCCTATGCAAAAGGTAAACCATTTATATGCAGTATTATATCTCAACGGATTTCATATTGTTTTTAACTTCTAAAATTTTTGTTTACAGGAATCCACTCTTGGTTTTAGAACATCAGCGGAAGCTTCGGTATCCGAACTTCCCCTCATTTTGGAGGCCGAGCCCATATTCCATTCAAGCATACCCAAATTTCGTTATCAAGAATCGCTACCTAATTTCTTTCTTCCCTATATCAGTAATGTTGGTGAAGTTAAGTCGGACGGAAATTGTGGGTTTAGAGTCATCGCAGATAGCCTTGGCTTCGGGGAGGATCAGTGGAGTCAAATTCGCAGAGACTTGCTAACCGAGCTTGACGAACATGAGCTATCCTACATTAGTCTATTTGGAAGTGTTGATCGTTTTGTTGAGCTACGAAAGTTAATAAACTATTTTAGAGAATTTCCAAATTCTGACCACTGGATGACTTTGCCCGAGATGGGTCATTTGATAGCGTCGAGATTTAATTTAGTGTTATTTTTCATTTCCAATGCCCAATGCCTAACTTTCCTACCGCTAAGATTACCGCCTCCGGCCTCAATTCTCCAGGTCAAGGAAGTGAGTATGGCTTTCGTTGGAGGATGTCATTTTGTCCCGGTAAATTTTGACTCCTTTATATTTTACATTTGAATTTTATTACAGATCCGTAATACAACTTTAAATCATGCAGGTTAAACTAAACGCAGGACATCCAGTTCCCAATATTGCGCTAAATTGGCACCGGAATCGTGACCCGGTTGCGACTGGATGGCAAGATTTTTATATAGAACGAATTGAACATTTCAAGCAACTTGTGCCAACGAATATTGCAACACAAGATATCATAGACTTATAATCTATGATTCTGCGGATGACCTTATTCTGTGTACATGTTTTGTTCAAAACAGTTAACAATTGTAATTATATGAAATGAAAAAATAGTTCAGTCTGGTATATATCGCAGTTTCATGTTAGCTTCTAACTTGCATCCTTTTTTTTTGGTGCCAATGTTTGGATTCAAAGTTAGAGGTCCCGTATCAATAAATCCTATGTTGCCTTGTATTGGGTCCCAAACTATATTTTTTTAGTTGCTAATGACTGGCGTATTTCATGGCAAGTTTATATACCAAAATTTTGATATGTTTATAAATCCTTTGTTGATATGTTTATATAACAAAATTTTGAATCAAAATACCGTTGTTGTTAATGAACTGGACACGGGGTATCAGTCATCCGGGTTTACAGAGCCGGATGACCTATAGCACATCCGGGACTGTTAACCCGGACGGAGATAAATAGCCCAGCATGTCGAGCCCGGATGTTTTATTCCTCATTTTTTTATCCACACATCCGGGGTGTACAGCCCGGAAGAAATTATTCTGTCCGGGCTGTATAACCCGGACAAAATTACACAGTCCGGGCTGTATACCCCGGATAGACAAAATCTGTCCGGAGTATGCACCCCGGACATAATTAATCCGTCCGGTGTGTTCTCCCCGGACAGTGATATTATGTCCGGGCTGTATAGCCCGGACCGACACAAAATTTTCTTTTTTTTACTCATTGATTTTTATGTATACAACAAAACATCGTTTTTCTAATTTTTTCCCTCTATTATTTCATATTGAATATTCTTTATTTTGTGGATAATAGTAGTTATGGATAATTTGATTTCTACAATAAAATTAAAAAATTAATGGATCGGATATTTTCAGGTCATCAAGAAATTAATAACTTAACTTTAGTGATTAAATTTGACATATTTTCAATATTTTTTTTAATCAACTGCCATAAAAAAAATTACATGTTCTATGTGAAAGCTAGGATGACCCTAAGTTCAAGTACTTTAGTTCATTAAGATAACGTTCAAATTAAGAAAATTATAAACTATGTGCATATGCTTTCTTCTTTCGTTCATGGTTTATCTTTCTCATGTTATTATACTTATTATTTTCTTCATTATTTTATGAGCTCGGTCCCATTTGCGTTATTAGAAGTTAAAGTTTAATATTGGAATGAGTTTCAAAGAGTATATAAGTTTGATTAATAAAATGTTAAAAATGATTGAATTTAAATAGTCTCAACCTTTTTTGAATTTAAACAGTAATAGCTTTAAATTTAAATAGTCACAACCTATTTTGTTTATTTATTTTAATACGAAAAACTTGATATTATAGACTGTTGTTGGTCGGCTTTTTTTAAATGGTTATCCCCACAATCCGGGCTTTCAGTGCCGGACAAAAACGTTCTGTCCGGGTTATACAGCCCGGACAGAGGTAATTTGTCCGGGACTGTAAACCCGGATGAATATTCTCTGTCCGGTGTGTCTACTCCGGATGGATACATCAAAATTTCTATCTCATCATTCGGGTTTACAGTCCCGGATGTTCTATATTTGATCCGGTTCTGGAAGCCCGGATGAATGATATTGTTATAGAAACCAAGTTATACGGCGTTCCGAAAAACAACTTCGCCAATCTATATAGTTTAATTTAAGATCCATAGTTTTGATTGGAATATTTAACGATATACGCCCAGTATCTGAACAACAAACAAATTAATTCGATTTGATTGGAATGAATGGAATCGTATAACAATGATAACAGCAAAACTCATTCATCCGCTTTATTCAAAATTAATTACAATGTGGAGATAGCCATAGTGGATGGTGCGTACAAGGATACCTAAGTGAGCAAAATTAAAAGATCAATTAAACAACATATATAGAAATTAAACATAGCACAGTGAATCACTTACCCCCACAGGAGGAGAAAGTTAAATAAAAGCATTGGGTGGCCGAGAAATAACATTTCTGAGCTAAATATGATGACGAACAAGTCAAATAAAATAAGTGAAAAACTCTATTGTGATAACTTCACTGTGCATGCGTGCAATGATTCATAATTCCTCCAACAGGAAAATTTAACCAAAATTTAATAAAAGACTACAAATTATTTCCAAAACCACCATATATAGAAACCAATTGAACAAAAAGATAAATGAGCATCACATGTTACAAATACTGTGTGAAGGTTAGTGAAGGTTAGTAACATGAAACATAACTGTATACACTTTTGTTTCAAAAGATCACTTCACTGTGCATCACTAACATTTTTTCTTCAACTGTAACATCTTGGGATATAAATCCCAATTAAATCACAATAATTGCAACCATTATAATCAGACAAAATCATAAAACTTTCAAGATCATGTGGTAGGTTACTAATACATATAACTTGAATCATTTAGTACAACTTGATTTAAGAAAAACAACAAACTAAATCATAATATTAGTTCCAAGCTAACATTTTTTTTGGATTTGCGACTGATATTACAAAATAACATCAAATTCTATATTCTTCTAGACTTCCGAGCGGGTTGCTTCCTTGCGGGTTGACGACGTCTTGAAGAGCTCGCTGGATCGGAGGGGGATTGCGCAACGGGCTGTGCTACTGTGTGAATATCAGTTTGTTTGCACCCAGTTAGAACTGATTTGATCTTTACGAGGGCTTGATAGAGCGAACTCTTCTTGGTTCTGGTCTCGCCTGCCTCTAAGAAGGGATCAATAATTGCTATAGTTTCTTGAATTCTCTGCATATATCAGGGTAAATACATATATAAGTATGATTAAACCTGATTTATTAACAAAGAATAAAAAAACTAAATATTACCTCATCATTATTTGTCTCCGGGACATCTTCTCTATTTGTCTGCGGGACATCTTGCGCTGCTCCCTCTTGATTCGAGGAATGGATGGACGCACCTATAAAGCGGCGAGATACCTTCTCATACCACAGCATATAATCATGCGTGCACTCGCCAGGTGTACTTGCCTCTACGCCTCGATGCTCCTGTGCAAGTACATGATCTAACCAACTAAGCCACATTTGCTCAGTATGTCCATATGTCACCGAGTAGCTTTTGCTCGTAAGTCCACGTTTTTCTCGAATAGGTCTGAACGGTGGAGGCGGAATATACTGACGACGCCCAAACTGTCGTAACACCCGTACAGGGTGATAAGGCTCGACAATATCCTTCATTTTTAATGTACCCATATAGAAGCATACTTCCTGAAATGGATGAGTTTCCCTAAAGGACCGATATGGATCCCATGTCACCTGCAATATCATCTCATTATGAAAACTAAAATGGAAATTTGGAATTATGAACAATTAGAGAAAAATACCAAATAGAATGACAGTTTGCCTAACCTCGTTGACCGTCAGTGTGTCTAGCCTATCCCTAACAGCTCTGACATGCTCTAAGGACACTTTGTTGTCCCGTTTGCTCAACCACATGCATGCTTGTGGCTGGTCAAGTCTATATCCACCATTTAATACCGGCATTAAAGACGAAAAGTGAGCGAAGATCCACGCCTGCAGCAGTGTTAAATATCCGGACATCTGAGCCGCATGGGCTCGTGAGGAGAGACCGAGCTGTCTGTACAAATACGCTAGGGCTCCAGCACCCCACGCATATGTATGCACATTCTCGACATCATGTAAAAGTGCGAGATAGTCAACAGGGACCCTTGTGCCGCTCTTGTCCCCAAAAAGTGTACACCCAAGGAGGTAAAGTAAGTATGCTCTGACAGCACATAATATTTTCAGTTCTGTATCCGCGTCTGTGACACCGCTAAAACGTTCTCTTAACCAATCAAGACGAACTGAAGCTCCACCTTTCGTATTCAACTCCTGAAAAGCTTCATTATACCCGACACCCAATGACTCAGTAAGTTGCTCAACTGCAATCAGTCCATCTGTTCTATCTGAAAGGCTAACAGACTTTCCTGTAACTGGCAACCCAAGGAGACATGCGACATCATCAAGAGTGATCGTCATTTCTCCAAATGACAAGTGAAAAGTATTCGTCTCTGGATGCCAACGCTCGACAAATGCTGTTAGTTCTACGCTACTAATGTACTGATAAGAACATAATGTGAGCGGATATAAAGAGGAATTACGGATATACTGCACAAAACGAGTATTTGGCTCTTCAGATTCTAGAGGCCATGTGTTGATTTTTTTCATGTGATTTATGCACCGTAATGGATCTCGTTCCTGAAATGATAACGAAGGAAAAAAATTTAAATAAACATCAATAACGATAAAGTTTAAATAAAAGTTAATAATATATTACCTCATTCTTAGATATGAAGAAAGCAACATGTGTTCTGAAACTCTTCAACAGAGATAAATCATATGGTCCTCCATTTATTGGCGACACTTCCTCTTCTTCAGAATCTGTCTCATCGTTACCATAACTTTCTTGCGATACACCTCGGGGAATGTGTAACGCAAGACTCTCTGTGGCAGCATCAACTTGTGGATTCGGTTCGTCACGGATTTCAGGGATGTTGGGATCTACGGCTGGACGAATCCCTGTTTTTTTCCTCCTATTCGAGGCTGTTGGGCGAATCCGAGATGGTTGCGCCGGATCCATCTGTAAATCACCAACGATTTTATTGACAAATTTAAATTACCAATAATCGAACATCAAAAATCACCATATGCTATATATATTTGCCTATCTAAATCTATTAAATTAAATAAGATAAACACAAAGCACAAAATTTCATAAAGCTTGTAATAAAGGTCAAAAATTGTATCCAGTGGCAACAATTTCACGCGGTTCAGCAGAACATGGGTTCAACAAAATTCTATCAAGACATTGAAGTTGGTTTTAAAACTTAGGGGTCATGCTCATATCTGTTTACATACATTTGCCTCTCAATAAAACTTTTTTTTCTTTTATTTTTTTAATTAAGATTTTTTTTATCCAAGGTTTTAAATTTAAACCAAAACCAATAAGTAGCACGAACATTGAATTGGCTTTTGAGGTATCAATATGATATAAACTTTATAATATTGGCATCGGAATAGTGCCAACATTGCTGATATTTATTGATTCATCCAGTATTGCGGATATGATATCATAAATCTACCTAAATCGAGAATTTTATGAATATACTTGTGAACAAAATTTCATCTCTCATTCGCTACAAAACATGCAATTATAAAAATTAGTTATAATCTTGCTCATTAGTAGTTTATAAAAAATCTCATCCCAAAATTTCATCTCACATTAGCTCATTAGTAGTTTATATAGTTTATAATCTCATCCCAAAATTTTTTCTGATATTATAGAAATATTAATTTGATAATAAAATTGTAATTTTGTAAGACATGACATGATCAACACGTAATTTGATGGATTAATCCATAATCTTGATATTGATTAATATATTTTTTTATTTTCTAGAAAATAACAAAAAAAAACCTGCAAATTTTGATTTTGATATAGAAGACATGACATTATCATGCTTCCTTAGTATCCATCAAAATATAGGACATATAGTTAAAAATTTCCCAATCAAAGTATAGGACATATACTGCCCACTAAAAATAAAATAACAAATCAATCTATCTAAAATCATAATCCATTTGTAAATTTTATTTAATTTAAATAGCAAATTCCTTACCTGCACTCCTAGATCCAGAGCTCCTAAATCGAGAGTGAGAGTCGGCAGGGAGACTGCGTCCCGGATCGGAGACCGCGTCCCGGATGTGATCGGCGTCCCTAGGCGTCGGCGAGACGAGAGACAGTGACCTTGTGCAGAGGTCGGACTCCACCCGAGCCACCCGAGAGAGAGAGAGAGACAGGGCAAAGCTCGCGCGACCTTTGCGAGAGAGAGAACCCGAGAGAGAGAACCCGAGAGAGAGAGAGAGAGAATCCGAGCGAGAGAGAGAGAATCCGAGCGAGAGAGAGAGAGAATCCGAGCGAGAGAGAGAGAATCCGAGCGAGAGGCTCGAGAGAGAGACCACCGGACCGGGCTCGCGCCTGGGTTTTGGGGAACGATCGGAGGGAGAAAGGAGTTTGGGTTTTGGGGAACGATCGGAGGGAGAAAGGAGGTTGTGAGGGTATTTAGGGGATATATGCGTGCTCACTAGGAAAAAATCAAAATTTTGATTTAGGGCCATGTGCACACTAGGAAAAGTGGGCTCACTAGGAGATTTCCTGTGCCCATCTAGAAACTCCCGTGGCGTCACATCTGGCCCCCCAAATATGCCAACACAAACGGCAACACAAATCTGTACATGCTTCCCACCTGCACAACAAAATACAAGGACGAGCCTTATACCCAAATGTCACACTTGTACCACACTCTGGCCTATTAATTCCCCCCTAAAAGTAACCAATTATCTATCCATTTATTTTTCTGCTTACAAATGTATCACTCTTCCCTCTCGAGAGAAAATTAAAAACTTAAAAATCTTTCCAAGGTGATGTTTTTATCTTGAACAGGTTTAGATATTCTCACAAGTAACTTATCTTGAGTTTGATTTTTCTTTTTCGTGAAATTAAATCATACCTTCGTTTAGGAGTCGGTAGGTTGGCGTCTCCCCAGCGATCGCCGGAGAGAGAAAGAGAGCCGAGAAGAGGAGAGCAAGCATGAACAACTTGGAGATTGGGATGGTGCTTGAAATGGGATGATGATGATGATGCTCCATCTCCTTCATTACCTTGAAGTTGCCTTGGCTTTGATCTGCATCATCCCACCTTTAATAGAGGATATCTAGGAGCATATCAACACATTATGTCACATCTAATTGCAAATTTGACCATTTATGTTCTTTTCATGTACGTATGCTTAGTGCTGACCAAGAGATGGAATATTTAAAACTGTTCAAATAATTGCTATCCCAATCCATGGTCAGAAGACTAGATATAGTATCAGCAGAAGAGTGATGCTGACCTTCCCTTCATTTGGCTTGTAACTTCATCATAATCTCCCCTGAAAGAACGTAGATCAGCATTTGTTAATTTTCACTTAGAAGGCTTGGTCAAAATCTAACACCTCAAAAATAACAGCTGAAAAGGACAAATTATTATTAAAATTTTGAAACATTTGCAAGCTAAGCAAGCTGAGTAGAATGCATTCACACAGAGTCCTCTACTATCCAAATGCAATGCAAATGTCTATAGCTGAACAAAGGCCCATTCTGAAGAGTGCAACACATTAGTAAAGTTCATGTAGCTCCATTAAAAGTTAGCAAAGAAACTTCACTCAGAGATTCAGTTATTTAATCATGTAAATAGAAATTTTGTACATCACCGAAATTAGATATTACAAGATCTACATGTTTTACAGTGAGCAAAAACAAAAATCAACTGAAAGAATGAAACTGTAGGTAAAATGATTTTGCGAGAAAGAGTCAACAAAACACGATTTTACACACAAGATTGATGCCGACTGTAAGCTCCAGCTCATTTCAGATTTGCCCACAATTTCCAAAACCTTGCACCTGAAAGCAAAACACACATTTTTACATTAGCTCATGGGAAGCGTAATTGGAGTAAAGAAACTTGTTGGAGCAAACCTAATGGATCATTAAAACAGTCAATCACACAATCCAAAGTCAATTTTCTCTAATCAAAGTCAATAGCAATTTGTTCATAGTGAGGTTGAGCATTCAAATATTCTTTATAGTTAGAAATGGAAGATATGTTTGGTTCCAGAATGGGAAATTCAGTTTTGAAGGGTTCATATCTTCTCGAAGCTGAAACTACTGGATGCTTGCATCGACTAAAGTTAGAAAAATAGCCATTTGTTCATAGTGAGGTTGAGCATTCAAATATTCTTTATAGTTAGAAATGGAAGATATGTTTGGCTCCAGAATGGGAAATTCAGTTTTGAAGGGTTCATATCTTCTCGAAGCTGAAACTATTGGATGCTTGCATTGACTAGAGTTAGAAAAATAGACATTTGTTCATAGTGAGGTTGAGCAATCAAATATTCTTTATAGTTAGAAATGGAAGATATGTTTGGTTCTAGAATGGGAAATTCAGTTTTGAAGGGTTCATATCTTCTTGAAGCTGAAAGTCAATAGCCATTTGTTCAAAGTGAGGTTGAGCATTCAAATATTCTTTATAGTTAGAAATGGAAGATATGTTTGGTTCCAGAATGGGAAATTCAGTTTTGAAGGGTTCATATCTTCTCGAAGCTGAAACTATTGGATGCTTGCATTGACTAAAGTTAGAAAAATAGCCATTTGTTCATAGTGAGGTTGAGCATTCAAATATTCTTTATAGTTAGAAATAGAAGCTATGTTTGGTTCCAGAATAGGAAATTCAGTTTTGAAGGGTTCATATCTTCTCGAAGCTGAAACTATTGGATGCTTGCATTGACTAAAGTTAGAAAAATAGCCATTTGTTCATAGTGAGGTTGAGCATTCAAATATTCTTTATAGTTAGAAATGGAAGATATGTTGGGTTCCAGAATGGGAAATTCAGTTTTGAAGGTTCATATCTTCTCGAAGCTGAAGCTATTGGATGCTTGCATTGACTAAAGTTAGAAAAATAATGTGATTGGTTGTTACAAGGCCAAAAATAATGTGATTGGGTGTTAAAAGGCAAGAATGTATATTGTTTAAAGAGAATTGAAGTTATTTATGTAACTGTCATGATCAAGGGATTTTGCTTCAAAATTTTAAGAGCTTCTGTGAACTTTCAATTATTCCTTTATTTAATTCAAACCCAGTTTCAGTATGCCATGAAGTCAAAGATTAGTTATGCCAGCACTAATTTTGGCCTAATGATGTATATTTTTTAAAGAGAATTATAAGTTATTTATATAATGGTCATGTTCAGGGGATTTTGCTTCGGAATTTTAAGGGTTTCTGTGAACTTTCAATTATTCTTTTTTTAATTCAAACACAGTTTCTGTATGCGATGAAGTCTAAGATTAGTAATGCGAGCATTAGTTTTGGCCTATTGATGTATATTGTTTAAAGAGAATTATAAGTTACTTGTGTAACTGTCATATTCAGGGGATTTTGCTTCAAAATTTTAAGGGTTTCTTTCAATTATTCTTTTATTTAATTCAAACACAGTTTCAGTATAAGCGATGAAGTCAAAGATTAGTAGTGGCAGCATTAATTTTTGCCCATTGATGTATATTCTTTGGGAAAGGATAATTGAACATAGATTGCGACAAACTGTTAAAATATCGAAAAATCCGTTTGGATTTATACCGGGGCGATCGACGACAGAAACTATTCATTTACTTCAACTTATAGAGTGATTCCAAGAGAGAAATAGAGATTTGCATATGGTATTCATTGACTTAAAAAAAACCTAGAATAAAGTACCACAAGAGGTACTTTGGTGGACATCGATGAAGAAAATAGTTTCCATCAAGTATATCAATATAATTAAAAACATGTATGATGGAGTAGTGGCCAATATCAGAACATGTAGTGGTTTAACAAGTAATTTTTCTATCACAATTGGATTACATCAAAGATCTTGAGCTCATTCTTATTTGTTATAGTGATGAATGAACTTACTAGATCTATTCAGAATGAGATACCTTGGTGTATACTATTTGCTGATGATAATGTCTTAGTTGATGAGACAAGAGCAGGGGTAAATGTCAAGTTAGAGTTATGGAGGTACACATTAGAATCTAGAGATTTTAGATTGAGTAGGTCTAAAACAGAGTATATGGAGTGTAAATTTAGTAAAAGACGGACCATAAATTATAATGTTGTAAAACTGGATGAGCAAGAGATATAAATGAGCAGTCAGTTTAGGTATTTGGATTCTATTATTTAGAATAATGGAGAGATCGATAATGATGTTAACCATAAGATACAAGCTGACTGGTTGAAATGGAGGAGGGCAACGGGAGTTTTATGCGACCGTAACATTCCGTTAAGATTGAAGGAAAAATTTTATAGGACTGTTATTAGGCCAGCTTTATTATATGGCACGGAATGTTGGGCTATAAAAAAACATCATTCACAGAAGATAAGTGTAGCAGAGATGCGCATGCTCCATTGGATATGCGACAACACTAGGAAAGATAAAGTGAGAAATGAAGATATTCGTGCTAAGGTAGGTTGAGCTCCCATCGATGAGAAGATGCGAGAAAATCGCTTATGATGATTTGGTCATGTGCAACGTAGGCCTATAAATGCACCAGTTCGACAAAGAAAATTTATTAATGTAGAACAAGTTAAAAAAAACGAAGAGAAGACCAAAGAAAATATAGATAGAGGTGATACGAAAAGATATGGATTCTAGAGATTTAAATAAGGAGATATTACTTGATAGAAATGAATGGAGAAGGACTATCAAAGTGATCGATCCGACGTGATTCTTTTTTTGGTTCATGTAGCCTACCCCAAATACTTGGGATAAAAGGCTTAGTTGTTGTTGTTGTTGTATTGATGTATATTCTTCAAAGAGAATTGAAGAAATTTATGCAACTGTCATGTTCGGGGGATTTTGCTTCAAAATTTTAAGGGTTTCTGTGAACTTTCAATTATCATTTTATTTAATTCAAACACATTTTCAGTATATGCGATGAAGTCAAAGATTACTAATGCCAGCATTAATTTTTGCCTATTGTTAAGGGTATTGACCTGTCGGAGCGACACTAATAGGTTGATGATACTGAATAACTAAGAAGCACGGACACACTGTTGGGAATGTCGTGTCTGTGTCACACACACGATACTACCACACCAAAAACCGTGTTGTAGACACCACGCAGCATGTCCAATAAAATAAAGAAAAAAGCCGTGTCATTGCCATGCCCGAACTTCTTATATTTGTCTTTAAAAAAAAGTTAAAATGGTCTGAAAATCGAAAATAAATATTATTAAATTAGTAATATCTATCTATAGCTAGTTATATATGATGTTATACTTTAATGTTTTCTTCTGGGCATGAGTTTTGTTTGATTTCTATATTTCATGCAATGGTTTTTTGTATTCATATTTTATGTTGATCTACGATCCGATATCATCACCATCTTTCTTTTATCTTTTTGCCTACAGAGGATGAGGGAGAGATGTATGGTTGATGGTAAGACTTATTTTTTGTAAAGGAATAAAAAGACAAATTCATACATTGTTTGTGGTTTAATTTTGGATATTATAGTAAAATAATTATGTTAACAATAGAAAAATATATACTTTAATTTATAATTTTCTTGTGGCCTTGCCATGTCTGTGTCATCATTTTTCACTAATGTTATATACTTATATCCAATGTCTGCATTCGAATTCATGTCGGAATCCATGTCCGTATCTGTGCTTCCTCGCTGAATAAAGAGTTTTCACCATAACCAGTTGTTCTCCGGTTGTTTAATTCATAGGAAACATAAGAATGTGCAAATCTTAAAACAAGGGACAAACGAGACAAAGTGAACGGCTTTCAGACAAACAAAGTGATAAGAGAACCTGAGAGCAATATTTTCCATTTTGAAACAGACTGTTTAAATTGAAGCCACAAAGTTCTAGAAGTGACTCGTCACATTAATTGTATTCTTTTCCATTTGATCACTGCGGTGCTTAGAGTGAAAGTAAATTAAATAGAATAATTGAAAATTGATACGGGATTGCTTGGTTACTTGGCGTCAGCGATGCAAATGTTATGTAATTCACTCATGGTACTCCATATCCAAATCAAAAAAAAATTGCTGATGTGTAGTTATGATGCCAAGTTCCATGTATTATAAATCCTATACGCATATTACATATTTAGCAATCCAGCTCCCATATCAAACGCCAATTAGAATTCCACTAGTTATATCAAAACCAAAAACAAATTGTATATTCTTTGAATGCTGTATTTGGAAATGATTTGTATTTGGTTATAGGTAACCAAAAAGGCTTAGAGATAATCAGATACAAAGTCCATTAATCTAATTGTATGTACAGTTTGATGTTTACTGGGTTCAATTCCCTTATCTTTGAACATATAACAAGTTTCGATTTTTGCAGCAGGTAGAGGGCTCAAAAAAGCTCAAGGTTTCAAGGACAGACACACCCAAAAAAAGAAAAAGAAAATAGAAAAAAGAAAAAAAGAAAAGAAAAAGAAAGAGGAAAAAAAAAAAACATAAAACCGCAACTTGTGAAAGGTCAAACAGAAATACTAATAGAATGATTGGCCTCTTGGAGGGACCAAGATATTACCATAAGCAGTAAGATATCTTAATTAACCCTGTGCTATGCCCTAAATTCAAATATAATTGCATATATTTGTTTTTTCTTTATCTGTTAGTACAAACATACCTTCAAATCTCATGCCTAGAAGCTGGACAATTTGATAATCAATGAATTACAGGCTTCAGAGGATGTGCTCTCAGTTTGGACAGGTCCAGATTCGAGTCCAGTTCCTCATCTAGCTCTCCTACAACACAACTTTGAATGGGAAAAACAAAACCACGATGAGGAGGCTTACAATACGAGAATAAATAAAGTAAGTCATCTGGAATCTTGAAGACAGTGAATGAACCATACATGTTATCACCCCTAATAATATACAACCCAAGAACAAGTTGTTGCACGCCTTCCTGCAAGTGAAACAATGGATGGCCGTTACACGAATTCACATCACAATGATTACAGAAGTTTCAAAGAGAAGTACAAACTTGAACATTACCAAAATGTTAGACATTTAAATATTATATAACAGAAATTTCAAAGGGAAGTGCAAAGATGAACATACCAAAGTATTAGACATATAACTGTAGAGGCAAGCTGCTAGCAAAAGAAAACCCAGATGGATATGGATGCATTAAAATGATAAAATACAACTCATAGATATCTAAAGAACTACAAGATGATAATCATGTTAAACTCCAACTACCAAAGGCATCATTTTTGCAACTTTGCAAATGGTAATAAAATTTTAAACACAGATTAAAATGCTAGAGCTTCATCTACAAAGTGAGAATAATATCTAACGATATTAAGAAAATAAAGTTTAAACTATAAGCAACACTTGAGAAAATGTGAACAAACCTTTGTTGAGTAAACCCGCTCATGTGACTCATCCAGAATGATGTTTGTCGCTTGGTCAAAGCCTTTCAAAATTCCCTAAACAAAAAAAAAAAAAAAAGATCCGTTAGTATCTCCATAAAAGTGGAAGATATAATGGCCTTTGTTATCGTTACACGGCAATGATTCGAAACAGGCTAATAGAATAAAAAGTACACGTTAAAAATAGAGAGATAATCAAGGAAAGTTGGAAAATCAGACAGAAAGGAATATAAACGGTACATAGAGAGATAAAGGATCAGCAAATTCAGAAAAACTTCAGTAGTTAATGTTGATAAGTGAAAAAGAGCTTAGGCAAGCATACAGTTAGCAATTTAGAATGCAATCAGACATCCCGATGCAGCAGAGAAAATGACACTTACCACAATGTTCCTTCCATCATTCGGAATGATTGATATAGTTTCTGTATGCAAAAATGAATAACGAAGAGATTTATGAAATTAATGTCAAAAATTACCACACTTGATAGACTTGAACAGAATTTTAATGTAATATATGTATTACGTCATTAATCAAAAACAAGTATCTATCTACTGTAGAACTAGTTTTCAGCAATACCATCATAGCCAGTAGAGAATGAAAGAGAACTTACGATCAACAAGTGACTCAAGGCCAGGACCACTTGACATTATGGTGAATATGAAAGATTGAAAACCGCTTGCATTGAAAACTGCTTGCAATTCCTGATCGAATGATTTTGCTCCTTGTAAGTACAGCTGCAGATATAGAGTCCAGTACTCCTTGGAGTCCTTAGCTGTCACATAGATGTCATAATATATAACTAAGGCTATGAAGTCACCAACAACTCAGAGCATAATTTTAGAAGCAATATCCTGTCATGTTTACACTAGAACACTATTTATATCAACAAGTGCAAACTTAGATGAATGGGGAACAAATATTCACCAAAACAAATGCAGTCCATGTAAAAAAGAGACAAGCAACCAGATATATAGCATGAATACGAAGATGAAACAAATATAACTCCTTCCCTCAAATCTAAATCATCTATAAAAGCAGCAGTTGGAATATGCTAAAAGCAAGGCCTAAAATATTAGAATATGTGTCGGTATCGACCAATTATTACTGGAACAAGATAGACAATATTGGGCACGGCAATATCGGACTAGTATTTACAATATATTAGTGCCTGAAAATCCGATACGATATATGTGAATGTATCTTTAGTATCCAACAACTCAAAGTTGTGATCTTGTTTTATGACAGATTGACAAATGAAGAGTCGTATCTTATTAAACGAATCAATAACAAGATCCCCTGCATAAGCAAAGGAACGTCGGTTTAGGTGACGAAAGCGGTCTTTTTCGCTTAAAATAAGTTCCCACTAACAAATTTTCAATCCAAATTGACCAATTTTTACTGTTTTGCCAGCTATATTTGCTTTTAATTCGAATTGATCTTTCACACTAAAGCGTAACTCTAAGTCCATCCAGATCATATTCTATGAGGATGTTAAGATTGATTTCCAAGATTTGTCATAACCCGATCTAGACTCCTTGATTGCATTATAAATTGATTAAAAAAACATGCATGCACGAAATATGAAGCTCAGATAATGCTTGATAGCTTATTTGGTTCGAAGCAGGCTTCGACGATCCAGCTTATAGGTAAAGTAACAAATGGATTGCCAGTAGCTAGCTGATCACCACCATTTCGAAATATAAATGAGATAACGTTAACACTGCACAAGGAATACCACCAGGTAATCTAAGGAATCCGACGTCGAGTTAGCGAATATACCGATTGGAAAAATTCTATAGTAAATATCGTTATCATAGGATATTAGGGTTATTTATCAAATATCAGGCATAAGCAGACTATAAATATACACATCCTCCTATCTTAAAACAAAAATTAACTAGGCAATATATGCATTTATTCATATAAAAAAACTACATAAAACATTTTATATATATATATGGTTGGACTACAAACTTTCCATTAAATATAAAAAGTTAGTTTTAACACTTTTTCCACTACACATTTACCAATGGCCCAGTATTGCTTTATTACTTTTCAATTTACCTTTTGGAATTTTGACCAACACATATCTCAAGGCAAATGGATGGTGAAAAATGTGCTAAAACTAACATTTTAGATTTAAGAGAAAATTTGCAGTCTAACACACACGCACGTATATTGTTTAGGATATAATTACCTCAGCAACTTGCATTAAATCAATGATTCCACAACTACTAAGACGCTAACCAAAAAATTCTTAAGGGTTGTATTTTTACTATAATATTCATGTGATTTTCTTAATTTTGCAGTAATTTAAGTATTAAACAGTAAATTTATTATAATTTAACAGTAAATCATTGACAAGTAACTTGTAAATCAATCTTTAAAAAAAGATTAAAAAAATACTCAATTCAAAGTTTAAATAGAGATAATTTGATACCTAATTTGCTCAAATAACCAAGAAAAGGTAAGTAAGATTAAATGAGACAAAAAATAACAATTTTTTTTCATAGTAGCATTCTTATATCAATAGATATGTATGGATACGTGGATCCCTATATTGCAGCCGCAATAACAGTTGAACTTGATATATCGTGATTTCTTTCTGAATATAATTAATACATTGAGATGTTTAAAATCGTAGCAGCTAATTATCTAAACCGCAATATCAGCCAATACTGCAATATTGCGGCCGCCATTTAAAATATTGCTAATTCCAGTGACATTTTTGGTTCAAGTAAGATTCAAATTTTTCTTTCCTTTATGTACTTGTATATAAAATGGTATACAATGATGAGGCAGAGTTGCAAGATAGAAAAAGAAATCGCCCAAAAAAATTGGGTACAAAAATACTTTCACAATATATACAAGACCCACAAGCCCAAACCCAGGCGTTACGGTTAGGGGTTAGGATTTTCTAAACCCTCATAGCCAATTGGGTAAGCTCTCATAACAGTATATGGCTTCAATTTTATTTTGAACTAGGGCTGTTGCTTCTTATTTTTGATTCTTCAACGAAATCACGTAAACTTCCATTTCATCTTCGACCCGTTTGATTCCTTTGAAGAGCTAGGGTTTTAGATTTCTATTTCACTTAAGAATAATTTCCATTATAGGCTCTGAGCCACAAGGTATAGGACACAATTGCTGATGGATATGGGTATCTGATTTGAACCTGATAATGCCTAAGCCATAAATCTTTGCAAATCATATTGAAAGCTCTCTCTCCATGAGAGCTACAGCTAGAAGTTGACAGCTTGCACTAGTCCAGTTGAAACCATTCAAACGAGCAGCTCTAGTTCACTCTGAATCAAAGCAAAATAAGTCGCGCAATGAAAAAGACTCCATCATTGATAACTGTATTTAGACATGACTGAACTCAAATTTAAATCAAAACCCTCAACTTTTATTTTTTTTTTCAAATGCCAGCAAACAAACAGTAACTTTTTTAATTAACCGTTAAAAAAAACTTCGAATTCGAACAAGGTACAACTTCGACTAAGATGCGGGTACCGAATTTTCTCGCAGCAAACAAATTACTTTCAATCTTACCTCCGAGAGTCGACGAGATCGAGAGGCGAGAATCGGCGACTGAGAGATCGAGAGGCTGAAGGGGGCGGGGGGGCGGGGGAGAGAGAGAGAGAGAGATCGCGAACGCCGGGTTCTAATTGGAAAACCTAAATTTATCCGGTTATTGGGTCAGGGATTCGGGTTTTTCGGTTTAAATCCGTTAATTTTCCAAATTTTTTGGCAATATTTTCCCCTTCAAATGCAACGATATAATATTTAAATTAGCGATAACCATAACGTAACGATTTGCATTTGTTAAATTATGTTGCATATAACGTAATGCATAACGCATAACGTATATAACGTAATGCATAACGCATAACGTAGGTTATACAATTTCATATTTATTTAATAAAAATAAATATAAACTATATAAAATATTTTTTAAAAATTGAAAAATAAATTTAAAATATCAAAAAATATATATAACAATTTTATAATCATAACATTTTTTAATTTTATATTAAATTTACATTAATTTTCATATTTATCTTTATTAATTATATTAAGTTTATAACCATAATTCCAGATATCATTTAAACAAGAAAACAATGATCTAATTTTTCATTTCAATTCAAGTTATTATCATTGTTGTAATTTATATTTTATAATATTCAATTTATTTTATTTGTAATTATTGATTTTAGTTCAGTTAAAATTCAATAGAATCAATAAGTAAAATATTTCAGCAACCGAAGAGGAATTATAAGCTAATAAGAAAACAATTGTAAATTAACAAGCTAGCAATTCCATAAGCAACCAAACAAGCCAATAGCTAATCAAATAATAAAATTACAGCAATTCGCTAATAATCAACAACAATATAAAAATTACTAAAAAAATAATCGTAAATAACATAAAATAATTTAACGTAACGTTATGTAATATAACGTAAAATAACATTAAAAAAATATATTGTTACGGTCCATTGAGTTATTTCCAATTATTACATAGCACTGGGGTTCTGTTAAATTACGTAACTCAATATAACATGTTTCATAATACGATTATTTTCAACATTGGTTACTCATTTTCTCTAAAAAACAATTTTACTGGTACATCCTTATTTTTGCACTGGTCTAACAAATATTGAATATACCTACAAAATTAATGTTTTCTAATTTTTTTAAAAAAAAAAACTACTATAAAAGGGTTCTGAAGTTGGATTTGGACGCGTGAAAAAATTCTAGAAAATATGTTCGTCTAATCTTAAAAGTTATATAAACTTGCACCAGCAACTGCAAATATAAATTATTATTATTATTATTATTATTATTATTATTATTATGTCACCTAAGTTAGCAAGTATTTGCAAAGTTGAGTTCAGCATTGAAGAACACTCACTGATACAACCATCTTTTTCATGGTATGACTAACTAACAGGCTCCTCAGCTTCTTGCGAAGATACGTACTTGTGCGACTAAAGCAACCGCTAAAGCAAATGAGCAGCACCATCCATGATGTTCAAGATTTATCCTCTTATTACATAAGCAATATTATAAAATAAATAATTATATATAAACCCACAGATTAACAACTCTTTTATAGATATGAAACTATCCTTTTGTATTATTTCCTTTACCATATATCATATTTTTTGAAGCTATAGAGTTTTATTCCCTTACCCACAAATTAACAAATCATTTTGCCTGTAGAGTTTCATTCTTGCAGTTGAATTTTGATTTTGCTCACTGTAAAAACATGTGGATCTTGTAATATCTAATTTCAGTGATGTCCTAAATTGCTATTTACATGATTAAATGACTGAATCTCTTAACAATGATGTCCTTTGCCAATTTTTAAAGGAACTACATGAACTTTACTAATGCGTGGCACTCTCGAGAGTTGGCCCTTGTTTTGGTTTGCATTTGGACAGTAGAGGACATAACGCGTCGATATGCTCCTCGCCATCTTTATTAGAGGTGGCCGGGTGATGCTGATCAAAGCCAAGGCAAGGCAACTTCAAGGTAATCAAGGAGATGGTGCACCATCACCATCATCCCATCTCAAGCACCATCTCCATCTCCAAGTTGTTCATGCTTGCTCTCCTCTTCTCGGCTCTCTTTCTCTCTCCGGGCAACGCTAGGGAGATGCCAACGTACCAACTCCTAAACAAAGGTACGCCTTAATTTCACCCAAAAAAAAAAAAAAAAAAAAAATCAAATTCAAGATAAGTTACTTGTGAGAATATCTAAACCTGTTCAAGATAAAGACATCACCTTGGAAAGATTTTTAACTTTTTCATTCTCTCAAGAGGGAAGAGTGAAATATTGTAAGCGGAAAAAATAAATGGATACTCTCTCTCTCTCTCGCTCTCTCACACACACACACGCACACACACAGAAGGGTTCTACGACTCGGGGAGGGGTGGCGGGGCAACCGCCGAGCATCCCCCTCCCCCTCTCCTTTTGATCCAAACCTCCCCACAATCCAAAGCCAAAGAAGAGAAACTACGGATGGGAGAGAGAGTTGTTACCTACCTACCACGTCCGCAATCGGAGAGGGGAGTGGATCACCACTCCAACGGGAGCGGGAGCCGGACCGTCGCCATCCGGTAAAGAAGAGAGAGGGCGCAAGGAGGGTACGGGATCGATCATTCTCCTTCGTCGCTCATCTCCGGCTCTACCGGAGAAGGGAAGGGGTTAAAAAAATATAAAAATACCGATGTTGGTGGTGCGAGCATGGAGATGAGACGGATCAAACTCCGACGAGACGAGTGAAGGCGACGATGATGGATAGTGGATGCGAATCTCGTGGCTTTCCGATGCTGCTGCTATAGAGGACGATGATGATGAAGACTCGCCCTCTTCTTTTCCGGCACTGCCGCTATAGAGGACGATGAAGAAGCTGCCGCGGGGTTGCTCCAATCGACGGCGGGGCGGAGGCGCTTCTGAGGCTGAGGTGAAGGCGCTCCCTTGGGCGGACGCGCCACCCTGAACCGAACGGAGGCGGAGATGCTCCCTTTGGTCAGGGCGGCGGCGGAGACTCTTCGGCGCTGAAGCTGAGGCGGAGGCGCTCCCTGGGGCGGACGCGCCGCCTTGAACCGAACGGAGGAGGCGGAGATGCTCCCTAAGGTCAGGGCGGGGGCGGAGACGCTTCGGCGGATTCATTCTCGAGATGTGCTCCATGTCCGGAGTCGCAGAACACGAGGAGGACAGTCGGCATGAGCGTCCTCCGTACGGAGAGGCGAGGAGTGGGCCCCATAATAGAGTACGGCTTATTTTGGATTTTCTAGATGGGTGCACCTCCATGTAATGAGTGAGCAGTTAGCATTCATAATTCAAAAGGGCCTAATTGGGGGAGTTTCTGGATGGGCACAACTGTTTTTTCTCTTTCTGAGCCCACTTAAAACTTCTATTTTATTACAATTTTGTCATTAAAAATTTTGAACCAAAATATTCTATCTTCTTCTTCTCTTCTCCTCCATGACCTCTATCAACCTTCCTCTATCGCTCTCAGGAAAAAATCCGCCGTCCGCCCGCCCTTTGCCCTCCATCACTCTTCGTCGAATCCAGAAAAAAAGCTTGCCCGCCCTCTGCTCCCGCTCCGCCCCGCTCCCACTCCCCTTCTCTCTCGCCGCCCGGCCTTGATCCGAACTGGACAGCCCAAATCAAGTTTTATGATCCGGACTGTTCAGCCCAGATCAAGACTCTTGATCCGAGTTGAACAGCCCGGATCATAAAGCTTGATTTGGGCTGTCCAGTTCGGATCAAGGCCGGGCGGCGAGGGAGAAGGGGAGTGGGAGCGGGGCGGAGCGAAACTGGGGGCGGATATGGGAGAGCGGTTTCTTCATTTTTTCTTGAGATGAGTTTTTGGGTTAAAAAGTGATGGGTTCTTTCTTGAGAACGTGTGGGAGAGAGGGGGAGATGACAGAGACGAATGTATTTGGGTAATATTGGTGGGCTCACGGAAAAAACCCTTTCTTTTCAAAAGAGAGAGTGTGCTCACTAGGAAAAGCGGCTCACTAGGCAAAATCCTGTGCCCATCTAGAAATTCCCCTAATTGGGCCATGTGAGGAAGCCAACGTGGTTTATCTGACAAAGTGGATTTGTTTAGATAAATTTATTGTCGATATTACCGTATGTCAGAAGATTGGATGAATAAGCGAT
Source organism: Dracaena cambodiana (assembly GCA_036321105.1). NCBI lineage: Eukaryota > Viridiplantae > Streptophyta > Magnoliopsida > Asparagales > Asparagaceae > Dracaena > Dracaena cambodiana. The sequence continues at coordinate 50,094,783 of JAYEPQ010000008.1, forward strand.
GTGAAGAAAAGAACAACAAACGAATGGTGATTGAATGGGCTACACAGATGCGAGTCGCAACGCAAAAGAAGATCAGTCGGAGGTGCTTGATTTGTGACATTACGGTGGTGATGGAGCCTAAGACCCATAGGATTCCGGAATTCGCAAGTAAGCATGGTAGTCTGGGCTACGATAGAGCTCCCGTGGAGTACCGAAAATTTATTGGGCCTATGAAAGTTCGCTCATTGCTTGACAAATACTTCATCAGTCTAATTATTCTGCAATATGATTGGGTTAATAGCTGGACGACATTAGATGGGAAGATTTGAACAGACTACTTATCATTATTCTGTCTGTAACTACAGCATCTCTGTATTTTATTTTATTTTAGTGACTCTCCTTAGGCATTATGTGATTTTAGACCGTTATGTTCACTCACAAACGAGAGACTACCTTTTGTTTATGCTAAAAAAAAAATGGATAGATAATTGGTTACTTTTTGGGGGGAAATTGATAGCCCAGAGCGTGGTTGAAGTGTGATATTTGTGTATAAGTCTCGCCGTCGTATTTTGTTGTGCAGGTGTGAAGCATGTACAAGGAGATGGTGGCATATTGGGGAGGCCATATGTGACGCCACCCGCGCCCAAGCCTAAAAGATCACCCCCTGGTTGCAGATTTGGAAGCCATGGCTGATGCTCAAGCGTCGCTTCTTCTGCTTGCTAATGTTGTTTTTTATAATATATATACACACACAAAGTTGAATCACAACTTCTCGAGTCTTGGAACGCAATTGTGAAGCACTTCAGTTTCGAGGTATGTAGTGGAATTGAGTTTGAATGTACTACTAATTTGACGGTTTGGTTTGATTTTTATCTATAATTTCAACTCCAAGATGCAGGCTTCATATATTTAAGTTGTGGTAAAGGCTGAGAAAAATTATTTTGTATTTCAACAATATAATTTATTATAAACTACACTGATTATTGCTTTGACTTCTATGTGGGATTATTAAGTTAGAAATATTACAGTTCAATTCAATTCGAGGATGATGGTGTTAAAAACTATCTTCTCACATATGATTAATGTTTGAAAGAAAGCTTGTATTTATCTTTTTAATGGAAGAACTACAAACTTCCTTGCAAAAAGAAAAGGGAATTGACTTGATATCTTTTTCTTATTTATTTTTGGGAATCTTGTAGCAATGAGTATTAATCTTGTTTTCCATTGACGATCTGACTATCCGCTCAAAGCTTTGAGGTGAGGAATTCAGTCTAGAAAATGATCAAGCTTTCTCCGGAGTTCTGGAAGAACTAAGCCATCAATTTCGGAATTAAGAGAAGACTGATTAAAAAAAAAAAAAAATTCCAATCCCCCCTATAGCCTTCAAATGGCTCATTTATCGAGGTATGGAGAAGCCCATCCCTATTGCACATACCGAAACTGTGTTTGAATTAAATAAAAGAAAAATTAAAAGTTGACAATTCTCCTAAAAAATTCTGAAACAAAATCCCCTGAACTAAATAACTTATAATTTCTCTTTAGACAGTATACATCAATAGGCCAAAATTAATGCTGGCATTACTAATCTTTGACATAATCGCATAATGAAACTATGTTTGAATTAAATGAAAGGATAATTGAAATTTCATAGAAACCGCTCAAATTTTGAAACAAAATCCCCTGAACATGACGGTTGCATAAATAACTCCAATTCTCTTTAAACAATATATTCGCGAAGTTTGTAGTAAATGCACAACCACGTTGAGTCTCTACACTGACCACACGGAAGAACTAGACATCTGGCATAAAATATGAAGACACAACCACAATAATAAAAAACTGGCAGACTTAGTAGTTACAACAATATTCTGGAACTTATGAAGGGAGAGAAACAACATAATTTTCAACCACAGTACTCTTTCGATTGATGGTTGTGTATATAGAACTTATTCTGACTTATCATTTTGAACATGCTAGTTGTCAGATAGGGAGAAGATTTACATCACTGATGACGAGGAGGACTACCTTCTACAGCTCAATCTAGGACCAGAGGATGGGAGGGCCGGAGAATGTGATGTAACACATGGGAAGACACCGAGACATGCTACTGAGAGTTAGTTGTTGTATTTTTGCTTTATTTAATGTAGGACTCTATTTACTGTTGGTTCTATTACCTATTGTTAATAGAACATGGAGGATTCTAACCTGTAGTTTTTACGGGAAAAAAAAAAACCAATCACATATTATTTTTCTAACTTTAGTCAATGCAAACATTACCAAAAGTGACTCTCTCGCAAAATCATTTTGCCTGTACACTTCCATTCTTGCAGTTGAATTTTGATTTTGTACCTGACAACCACGAGGATAGGAATCAATTAATATGCGTACAGGCTCCCACCCTACCACTTACCTTCCGACACCGGTCTGGTCGGCGCTCCTCGGCTAGTCGTCGGCGGTCAGGTGCTCTCCTTCTATTAACTCTCATCTCTTTTCTCTGCTAATGTTTGATCTTACGTTGTTGCATGCGTGCTTATGTTAATTGAAGATTTTTTGAAATTCAGCTTTAGCATTGAAATCTAGCTTTATTTGTAATTCTTGATCAGCAAGAATAAAATCACCTAGTGAAGTCTTTTTTTTTTTTAAGGAAAAGACGGCAGCTGGAAGCCGTTAACGTTCCATTAACAAGTAAATAATAGGACTATAATAACATTTTAAAAGAAGCACAAAAAAACATCACGCTAGCTAAAAAAAAGAAAACAAAGAGTACATAAAGTTTTGTTATGCCACCAAGTAAGACAACAAAGTACATCAATCCACCAAACACTTTTAAAAAGTCTTCAAAGGGATCTCCAAATGCATGCCTATCACGTCTGGGCCGGAGAAGTAAGATTGTCGTTGTCCTCATCACCAGATGTTCCACCTGAGATCTGAATCCGCTCCTCATCCGAAGGTATGTCTGTCCAAAGAAAGATATCATGAATAACCATACGAATACAAGTATGTAATGGGTGTGCAGTAGAAGTAAAGATTCTACTATTTCTTTCTCTCCACACATTCCAACATAAAACTGCTAGTAAACTTCTAGCCATATGTGAAGATTTGCCTCTAACACATAATTTATCTTCAAAACTATTACATAACCCTCTTGTTCGCTGCAGAATTTCCTCCGCTTCCTTCCATCGAATTCAACTTAGATTACAATGAAAGTGAACAAGAGATATAGAGAACAAACGAGAGGATTTTATACTTCAATCTCTCTCTTTTACAATTAACGTGGGATCAGTGTGGCAATGGGATCTATAGTAGTTCCTTTGGACGATCGGTACGTTGAAATCTTCTCTTTTAAAGATATCGGCCGGCTGTAGACAATCTTCTTGGTCTTTGCTCTTCACGAATTCAAGGCTCTGTGAGTAACTTGAATTCTCTGAGATGCAGAAAGACGATCACAAAAGGCTTCAGGGCTCTCTCGCGTACTTGAATTGCCAAAGGATCACTTAAGCCGAAAAGAAGGAAGAAGAAGACCTCTGATCTCTGGTTTTTTACTCGTTCAAGGCTCTCACGCGTACTTGAACTGTCAAAACTTTCAAAAGATCTTAGCTGCCGAAAAAAAAAAAAAAAAGAAGAGAGGGCCCCCTCGGGTTTCACCAGGATGGTATTTATAGCCCTAGGAAGATTTGAGAGAGTTTCTATCTGAATAGAATTTGCTCTCATCAAAGATTCCAATCAAATATTTAATTACTGATTTAAATCTCTTGATTTAGAATTCTGATTGGACTTAATTTGGGTTAACTGGATGAGCCCAAATCATAATCTCAATCAATTTGTGATTCTAGTTATCTGCTCATGCGGAGCTAACGCGGAGCTAAATAACCAAAAACGCGAAGCTAACGCGGAGCTATAAGCATCTCAGCGTTTCACTCAAACGCGGGGCTAAAAATAGCCAGACGCGGAGCTATAGAATTAGCTCCGCGTTCTGTTGTGGAAAATCATTTTCACTTAGAAATTTTCACTGCCAACACCTGTGTTAATGTTAATCCCAAACTTACTGGCACATTTCACCCACAGTTTATGGGTAAAAGGACAATTCAACAGAAGGTGGTCGGTGGACTCGCCGTCCTTATTACAAAAAACACAAAAGTTTGGTCCTACGCACCCTCTTTTCTGTAAGGCTGACCAGGTTAGCAAGGCTTTTTTAATAGCCAAGCAGAAAAATACCCTAATTTTGGATGGACAGACAATCTTCCAAATCCAAATAGAACTATTTAGAACAATTCCACTGTCCATAAAATGTTTGTATGTACATTTAATACCTAGTGAAGTCTTTGAGCTAGACAGATGTACATGTCCCTGAGAGACTGTTCACCTGGTCTAATATGCATGAAAATCCATGCCTAGCCAAGCTAGACCATACGTGTACCCACTGTCCACGGCACATGCCGCTTGTAGAACCACCTCGGATCACGTCCCGATCTGTCTTAGGTCCGGGGAAAAGGAGGAACACAGGCCTCGAACCTTTCGGTTAGAGAAATGGGGGCTTGATCACCAGGATGCCTGTGACCTTATCGCACATAGTCTGTCTCAGCCCAGCCCACCTCCGCTACGGATGCAGCAAGTACTTTACGTATCAAGCTGAGAAGACTAAGGAAAGCACTAACCAAGTGGAACAAAAAGTTCACACATCAATCAAACTTTCGTAAAAGACAACTGGAAACACTGATTGATGAATTGGAGCACTGCCAAGAATATAGTGATCTTATAATGTCGCAGACTGTGAACTTCTAGTGTCATATCGTAGGGAGATCATGGAAATATACAAGAGAGAGAAAATTTTGCAGAAATAGACAGTGGAGGAGATTGAACACCGTCCGCATTGTGGTTATGGAAGAAGGTAACATAGAACGCGGGGAAAATATACATGCTTATTTTTTTCGATCACTTCAGGCATATATTTGGTTATAAGAATAACGTTAGAGTGAAAATGAGCGATTTCGACCTCACTGTACTCGAAACAGACTTTGAAGAGGAAGAAATCAAAAAAGTTGTTTGGCAGCTTGGAGAGGTCTAGGCCCCAGGGCCTGATGGACACTCATTGTTCTTCTTCAAGAGATTTTGGAATGAGTTTAAATAAGATATGATACAGCTGATGCAAGAAGTACATAGTGGCTATGTCAAGTTGGACAGAATCAAACTACTCACAAGTAGTTCTAATACCCAAGAATGAAGAGCATGATGTGGTGGGGGATGTAGGCCTATCGGCCTACTCAATAGGTCGTTCAAGATCGTTTTCAAGATAATCGCTGATAGACAATTGAAAGTAATTGGCAATCTGGTGGGAGACTACCAAAGTGATTTTATTGCAGGTAGACACGTCTTAGAAAGGGGTGGCAATTGCACAGGAGGTTGTATACCAATGTAAAAAAACAAGATGACAAGGATATTTATTGAGATTAGATTTTGAAAAGACATATGATACTGTCGATTGTGATAGTCTTCTTGAAGTACTTAGCTTCCGAGGATTCAGAGAATGCTGGATTGCCTGGATAAGATCATGTCATACTCCACAAAGGCGCAAATTCTTATAAACGGAAGACGGGAGAAACAAATTGTCTGCGGGAGGAGCCTACGACTATCCCTACTACTATTTGTATTGGTAACAGATAGACTAAACTACTTCACTGGAAAGGCGGAGGATGCTGGTCTAATTTCAGGAGTCGCAGAATCCAAGTCCATCTCCTTATGATATATTTATTTTCGAAAATTGTGATATTAAAGAAGCAGTCGTGATCAAATAGATCCTAAGCTGTTTTGAGGCATAGTCTAGCCTTAAAATTAATTTTCACAAGAGTTCGATGATCACAATAGGATAAGTAACCTTTCCTCCGCTTGCTACCTGGAAATCTTGGGATATATGCAAGCGTCATTCCCAAGAAAATATATGGGAATTTCAATCAAATCTTGGGATATATGCAAGCGTCATTCCCAAGAAAATATCTGGGAATCTCAATCAAACCAGGTAAAATAACACGACATGATTGAGTCCTTTGCTCAAAAAACTGGAGCGACGTCTGGAGGGCTGGAGAAACAAATTCCTATCTCTCGGTGGTAGAATTATTCTGCTAAAAGCAATGCTTTCTGCTTCACCACTTTCTATGATATCCTTCATTGTTCTACCTCGTTGGGTAATGGAAAAGATCAATAGAATAAGTATCTCTTCCCAACAAATAGCAAGGACAGTGCGATTCTCAGTAAGTGGAAACTGACATCCATTAAAAAACCATATTCTCAGTAAGTTGGAGAATAGCACATCTCAAATTCAGGTCGCCCAATGCCATGAGAGAGGTTTCACAATTAAAATCTCTTATTCAAACGGATACACCGTACTCACATGCTACCGACAGTCCTGTATGGAGATGGAATTCCAAAGGGAAATTTTATGTTAGATCAACTGACATCCATTTCATCGGCAGAGACAAGAGGTTGGATGTAGCAGGTCATATCTGGGACTCAAAGTGCCCTTGAAGGTAAAGGCCTTTCTTATGACTCATTATAAAATTCTCTATGTTGACCTGGGACAACCCTTTGATATAGGAATGGATTGTTCACGGAATTTGCGTACTTTGCCATGGCAACATCGAAAACACCATACACCTAATTTTTAATTGCCTTTACGCAAGAGTGGCATGGGAGAAGTGCATACATGCATTCAAGTGTTGGACGCAAAATTATATGCATGATAATATTTGGTCGAGGGTAGTGTGTAATGGGAAGGGACGGGATATAGAACACTTGATTATGGGTTCTATATGTTGAAATATATAAAGAAAAAGAAATTGTAGAATCTTTAGAAGCAAAACTCATAGTTCCTTGTAATGTTTCATCTATACTTATCTTGAAATTATGCATTGGACAGGACATTTGGAGGAGGCACGTATTCAATTCTCCAATTCCGATGTAGACTTACAGCGTGAGGAAGATATATCAGGAGGTGGAGGGCATCCCCAAGAAGACCATGGAGGGAAAGTAGGGCAGTTCCCATGCATCTACACACTGCATCCTGCACATGAGACTTGTATTTTTGATGTAGTTTTGTAGTTGTCTTTGTACTTCGACATTTCATATTTTGTATTATGTACTTTTTGTGTTTTTCATACCTGCTCATGTCAGGATTGTGATTTTGTTATTTCTCATTAGTAGAATACAGAGGGCATGTTAGCCCGCCGTCCTTTCTTCAAATATATATATATATATATATATATATATATATATATATATATATATATATATATAGATCTTGTATTATATAATTTCTGTGATGTACTAAATTTCTATTGTAGATAGGGCTGAGCATAAAACAGAAAAAATCGAACCGAACCGATCGGTTCGGTTTATTCGGTTTTCGGTTCGGTTCGATTTAAAAACCGAAATTAATTACGGATTTCGGGTCGGGTTTCGGTGGCTTTAGCTCCAACCGAAACCTACCGAACAAACCGAACTTTTGGAATTGTAACTTTTTTTTTTTCTTTGATTTATTTTCAATGTGTTTTCTTTTAAATTTTTAATGAAAAATATGTGATTGTTATTTTAATAGGTAGAAAAAGAAAAAAAATAGAAAGAAAATTATTATTTTTCCTATAAAATACACGCATTTATCACGTAATTAGTTTTAAATTCTAAAAACAGAAAACCGAACCGAACCGAATTTCGGTTTTCACTCTTATTCGGTCAGTTCAGTTTCAGTTTTATATGTTCGGTTCGGTTTTCGGTTGGATTTTTTTCCAAAAATCGAACCGAACCGATCGATGCTCACCCTATTGTAGATGATTAAATAACTGAATCCCTTAGAGTGAAGTTTCTTTGCAAACTTTTAATGGAGCTACATGAAATTTTCTAATGTGTCGCTCTCTTGAGAGCCGGCCTTTGTTCAGCTTTAGATATTTGGATTGCACTTGGAGAGTAGAGGACTCTGTGTGAATGCGTTCTACTCAGCCTGCTTGGCTTGCAAATGTTTCAAAATTTTAATAATAATTTGTCCTTTTCCTCTTGTTATTTTTGAGGTGTTAGATTTTGACCGAGGGAAATTCTATTTACCCACGATAATTTACTCTCCAGGCACAGAATTGGAACTTACAAATAATTATAAGTTGTTAATTTTTTTTGAATAAATTATCCTTTTAAATTTCAAAATCTCTAAAAAATTTTAAGAATTTAAAACATTATCACCATCTTTCTCCTCTATTATCTTTCTAAAATCAAAAAATATATATATTTGCTATTTAAATCTTTAAAAATATATATATATCTCTCACAAACTCATTGATTTTCTGTCTCTTTAAAATTTTTACATTCCTCAAAAATTATGAAGAATTTTAAATTATGTGAATTTACTGTGATAAGCGAAATTAGGATTTAAAATTTAAGTTTTTTTTTTAAGCAAATAAAAAAAATCCAACGTACAATTGGTATTGGAGGACAAATCTCAAGTATAAATTAAAATTATTCTTAGTTTTTGATGTATTTTTGTTTGCAATTGAGTGTTGCTATTTTTTTTTTTTTGTTGGCGCGACGATTAATCTGGTCGGAGTAAAGGGCAGGGGCAGGAGGCGGAGGGTGGCTCTGGAGACAGTGAGTGACGACAGAGTTAAGGGTAGGATGGAGGCAGGCAAACAGCGAAGCAGTACTGAGAGGAAAGTTTGGGAATTTTAACACTTAATCGCAATAGATAAAAGTAGGAGAGAGAGAGAGAGAGAGAGTGTGTGTGTTAAATTTGGAAAAAAAAATTAAATGCAGAGAATAAATAAGTGATGTTTCAAAATGGAAGATTGATGTAAAAAGTAATTTAGACGTCAAAATTAATTTGTCATACATAAATAAAATTTCTCTTTTGACCAAGCCTTCTCAGTGAAAAATTAACAAATGCCAGTCTACATTCTTTCGGAGACCACGAATACAGTTACATTCTCCTATTGATATTATATATAGAATATGGTCCTCTGGCCATTGAACAGCTTTAAATATTCTATCTCTTGATCGGCACTAAGCATATGTAAATGAAAACAACATAAATGATTAAATATGCAATCAGATGTGACATATGTTATCTATATGCTCCTCGCCATCTTTATTAGAGGTGGGGTGATGCTGATCAAGGCCAAGGCAAGGCAACTTCCAAGGTAATCAAGGAGATGGAGCTCCATCATCCCATCTCAAGCACCATCTCCATCTCCCAGTTGTTCATGCTTGCTCTCCTCTCCTCGGCTCTCTTTCTCTCTCCGGCCAACGCTAGGGAGATGCCAACCTACCAACTCCTAAACAAAGGTATGCTTTAATTTCACCCAAAAAAAAAAAAAATCAAATTCAAGATAAGTTACTTGTGAGAATATCTAAACCTGTTCAAGATAAAAACATCACCTTGGAAAGATTTTTAACTTTTTCATTTTCTCTCGAGAGGGAAGAGTGAAATATTGTAAGCGGAAAAAATAAATGGATAGATAATTGGTTGATTTTAGAGGGAAATTAATAGGCCAGAGTATGGTACAAGTGTGATAATTGGGTATAAGGCCCGTCCTTGTATTTTGTTGTGCAGGTGTGAAGCATGTACAAGGAGATGTTGACATACTTGGGAGGCCATATGTGACGCCACCCGCGCCCAAGGCTAATGGATCACCCCCTGGTGGCATATCTGGAAGCCATGGCTGACACTCAAGACTGGCTTCTTCTACATGTTGTTTATGTTGTGTTTTTTTTCTAATATAAATGGAATCACCACTTCTCTAGTCTTGGAATTAATGTAAGAACATCTAAAATAAAGTTTGGACACTTGTAGTGGAATGTACCGGTTCTTTGGATGATTTGGTTTGATTTTTGCATAGAGATCTATATTTTTCAACTTTAAGTTTTCCAAAAACTGGCAGAAAGAAAAGTCTTGCGGATGCACGCTTCAACTTCCTCTCTTTCTTTATTTTTTGTTCAAGAGTGCCGTGAGATTCAGTCTTGAGAATGATCTCTTACGCTAAATCACGATATTTACGGGCAAAGGCGACGGGGGGTTACTCCATGTGAAATCCACCGCAAATGTTTGTCGTAAGCACTGTTCCAAGTGGAGGGGGCATGATAGAGATAAAATTAGTTTTTAGTTGGATTTGATTAAATTAGATTAGAGATTTAGCTAGATTTGTTATTATCTTGTTACATTAGGCTTTTCTATACATATGATTTGTAAAATCCTACTTTGATTATATATAGTGAGATATGTTTTATGAAAACATGTAATTTGATTATTCATCGAATCTTTCTCTAGTGATTCGTGAGAAAGTAGACATGCGATTCGTCTGGACGTGAGTTTCAAACCCTAATTCATCCCCTAAAGCCCTAATTTTTATCCCAATTTCCCACCACAAACCCCAAATCGCTTCCGTTCTACATCAAATTGGTATCAGAGTTTAAATCCACTATCTCCATCTTCTTATTCTTCCATTCATCAATGGTGAATGTTTCCAAGTGAAAGAAAATTGATAGAGATAAGATTAGTTTTTAGTCAAATTTAATTAGATTGAATTAGAGATTTGGTTAGATTTGTTATTATCTTGCTGCATTAGGATTTTCTATATATATGATTTGTAAAATTCTAATTTGATGCAAGCATGCGATTTGCTTTTTTATCAAATCTTTTTTTTTTCAAGTGATTCGTGAGAAAGTGGACGTATAATTTGCCCAGTCAGCAAAATCCAAAGCCAAACTTATCTCTCAAAATCCTAATTTTTATCTCAATTTCCCACTACAAACCCTAAATAGCTTCCTGAAATTTTCCACTACAAACCCTAAATAGCTTCCGTTATGCATCAAGACTACAAACCCTAAATAGCTTCCGTTATGCATCAGGACAGAGGCAGCTTAGAGGCATCAGGACAGAGGCAGCTTTGGATCGTCAGGTCTGGTTTCTATAGATGATGAATTATGGGTGGCTATGGATGTTGCTGGCCATGGGAACCAAAGTCAAGATGGTAACCGAGTATTTGCGATTCTTTCAATCTACATTCGGAAGCAAGCATTTGCATGTTAACAGGACAGGAACTACACCCCTTTGCACCATTAGCACAAGCAAAGAATAAGCCCCTCCCGCATCCTCTTGCCTGCTATCGGAGAACCACGTACAGCGTCCAGCATCCGGTCAACATATCCTGCTCAACATCTCATTTGAAAGTGCAGGTAACTCTACTCCTTCCACCATCTCATCGATCAAATCAAACCCCTCGCCAACGTTCCCTCCTGCACTCAGCCCTTTGTTCAACATACACAAGCGCACTTCTCCTTCCACGTAAACAAACTTCCCTTCCGCAACCTTGCCCTCTTTGCAAAATAGCTAAATTCACAAGCTCCTATCGACAACTCGTAACCTTCTCCCAACCTCTTCTCTTTGTAAAGGCTAGTCCTACTCTCTTGCCCTCGTCTCTCCCTAGGCACTCTCTCCCTAGGCAAGTCCATATCCGAAGCCGCCTCCCCTGAATCACAAAAACTTCTTGAGACCACCGTAATGAGAGTATGCACATTCAGCAGGCAACCTAACATATCTCCATCTCCTTCAACACTACTTCGACAAAACCCATTGATCAATACTATTATAGCTCACAACATCAACCACTCTCCCTCCGCTCTCCACTCTCTCCGCTCTCAACTCTCTCCAGCAGCTTCGCCGCCTCCAGCACCCAGCCAGGCACACACCATTGTGCTTGCGTCTGGCACCAAGCCAGACTCAAAACACTTGTCCAGCATGACAAGAGCCGTGCCAGACTCAAAACACTTGCCCAGCATGACAAGAGCCTGCACCAGATTGTTCTCTCCACAGAAGGCGGCTATCAAAATAGGAAATGTGATACCAGATGACTACTCCATTTCGCTCAAGACACTTGTCCAGTCACCTCACTCCAAACCGAAGAATCCCAATGTGTACAAATCAATGTCATCATTCATGCACAGTCATCAAAATTTCAGTAATTCTCAAGTACATTGATACTGTATACTAACCCCGGGTAGGGATGGAAAATATACTCTGCACTAAACACAGCTAGTGATAAATAATGTAGTTTTTAATATCAACTAAAAATAATTAAAAAGTTAAATAACTTGCATAATGAGGGACAAGTTCTTGATACTCCCTATTGTACAAACCGAAAGTCGTGAGTCATCACACAAGGGGAAGTGCTAATGACAAACTTCAACAAGGTTTTCGCCCTGTTAATGCTTGCTGGCATGGTTACTTCGTGCGAAACAGAATCATGTCAGCGGTATGAAACTTCATAAACAAAACCAGGACTGTCAGCTCCGTCGTCTTCATGAATACTTGAAAATCCATTAGAATATGTGAACAATGTCATAGGCAAATCTTTAAACAGCGTTAAGGGAAAAGACTTCATTGAAGCTAAAAAGCATAAAGCAACCCATCCACAGTGTCTAAGTTACAGTAAAACACCAAACTAAAAGAGAATATTAGTATCATTTGTATTCATATCAGCCTCAAAGCTGTAGAAATGGGCAGTTATAAAGCTCGAATCACATTCACATCTTAATTCAACATGATAGCCGCAAACATGAGAAAACGATACTGATGATGGCTGCTTAATGAACCACTCCTAACTTGAAGTTTTAAAAGCATAAAACAAATTGTCCATAATATCAAACTTACAGTCTTACACAAACAACAAAACTATAACAAAAAACTAGTGCTCATACATATCGGCCTAAAAAAAATTGAGCTTTCTGCAGATATGGTCAGTTCTACAGCTTGAATCTTGTTAACATCTTAGTTTAACTTGATAACACCAATTATGAATCTAATGATACTGATGTACTTAATGAACCACTCTCACCCCATTAAAACTGATTTATGGTAAAGTCAGATGATAATTATACAAGTTCCAAAATAAAATTAATTAAAACTGGTTTACAGTATGCTCAGACAATAATCATGCAAGTTCCAAAATAATCATAAATGATAAAATGTTTTCTGATAGCAAGTTTCATAAGCACTCTAATCCATCATCATCATCGTCATCAAAAGAGCCTTTCTTTCATCTCATCTTAGCTGGCTTATATATATTGTTCTCTCCTTAGTTCCCAACTTCTTATGCATATTCTCATAAACTTTATATTTAGCCTCACAAACTACTTTTTGAGCCTCCTTTATCGCTAGCTTTTATTTCTGTAAGTTATCCTCATTAGTACATTTTTTTTGTCAACCCTTGTAAGAGGACATCTTTGCTCTAATTACCTTTTGGACTTCCTCGTTCTACCACCAACTCTCTATTGGATTCTCCAAGAATTTCTTTAGCAACTTTCTTGATACAACTAGCATATGGTTCCACGTAATATAAGCATTGTAACCCAAATATAATAAACTAAACAAAATTTGAGTTTAGACTTCACATTTTAACAGCTTCTCTTTAACAAGACTTGGAGAGTACTGGTTACCAACATAAATTTTCCTTTAGTGGTTCCTTCAGGATTATATCACTGAAAACTTTACTGAAAGAGTTCCTAAGCTTAGACTGAGCATTGTGTCTACTTTTATATTTTCTCATCTTTGTAATGATTTAACTAATTTAAGCCGCTACAAACTAATCTGAACCAGTGACAATCAAATTCACAATACCAAGACATGAGCATTCAAATTTGATGCATTATTCCTACTTTTTAGATACAGTTTGCCAATGAACTATGTTACGTTACTAACCCTAAAGTACCTGCTCATATAAGGGTCATAAATCAGTTTTAGCATACCATTAGTCATGTTATCAGGTTTCATATCTGATTGTACTGCATCCAGATTTGTGATACAAATTAAACAATTTTAGAATGATCAAACAACATATCAGGCAATCTGGTAACACTATAGTATAATATATTTTGTTAGCAAATTCAAGTAAGAGAAAAGAATGCACTTCCAACTTTGGAAAGGATACGTCCAAAACAGCACGAATGACTGCACCAAGGAAAAAAAAAAAGACAACATAATATCAGAAAAAATGATTATTACAAATTAAGATAGATAAGCAAGTAAATAAATGGAAACCATTCGCATCAAAGTCAAACATAAAAACAATGAAATAGAAGATAAATGAACATCATGCTTCAAAAAAATAAATAATAATAATAATGGAACTGAAGTATCATGGATGAATCATAATGATGTTTGCTGCTTATATATATATATATATATATATATATATATATATATATATAGCACAAAGCTTGCTTAACCGATTTATTAGAAAAGTATCACCAAGAACAGCTGGTCTTGGAAAAGAATGTCAAATTTCAGATTAGAAGCAATTCACGTTATTACTTGCCCGACCTTAAGTTCTGAAAGATATATCATGTACAGGTTTGTTAAGGGTGTAAGCATGATATCAAAGGTTATCTGTTCCCTTAGATAAAATCCCAATGAGACCAAACTAACTGATCTCAACAGCTCATTTAAATTGGTATTAACAACTCATTTGTTAAGGGTGTAAGCATGATACCAAACTAACTGATCCATCCCAGAAAATACTCAAATCAATTGGTATTAACAGCTCATTTAAATTCCAATATAAAAATACCTGTGGTGCATCAGGTGGGCTCTTAATTGGCTATAACCACAAGTTTACCCTAATAGATACATGGGAAGGGCAGTTCTCCCTCTCAGCAAGGCTGAAGAGACTGTCTGATGGTTGGATCCAAACAGTCACAGTAGTCTATGGACCTAATGACACCCATTCCCGTCCTCTTTTTTGGGAGGAACTAAGGGAAATATGGAGCAGATGGGACTCTCCTTGGATCATAGGAGGGGATTTCGATATCAATCGATTCGTTCACGAAAGGAGAGGAACGGACCGAAACCCACGAGACAGAGAGATGTTCAATGAGGTCATCTCAACTCTCCAGCTTATCGACCTTCCATTGATCAACCATCAATTTACATGGTCGGACATGAGAAAAGACCCGAATTTAGCAAAATTAGATAGGGTACTAATTTGTCAAGAATGGGATACGAAATTTCCCCTCTCAAATCTTAGAGCACTTGAGCACATCACCTCGGATCATGTCCCAATTTGCCTACAGTATAGAGAACACCAAACACATCAGAGAATGTTCCATTTTGAGAAATGGTAGCTAGAACATGAGGAGGTCCATAGAATCGTCAAAGAAAGCTGGTCGCAACAGACCTCGGGACCAGATGCTACGAGCAATATATGTATTAAATTTCGGCATCTTCGCAGAATATTATGGAGATGGGAGAAAAGACACAGTCTTCTATCAAAAGAGCGCAAAAATAAATTACTGGAAGAAATAAACAATCTAGAGAAACATGAAGAAACAAGATTTCTCAATGAAGAAGAGAGCTCTAAATTGCTAGATCTCCGAAAAAATATAGAAGAAATCTATAGAAACGAGGAGATAATGTGGAAACAAAGAGCACGATGCAAATGGTTAAAGGAAGGGGATGCTAATACTGCATTTTTTCACAAATCTGCCTGCATGAACAGCAGATTCAATAAGATTGATGAATTACAATCAGAGGAAGGAGTTATCCGAGGACCCCAATTACAAGACCATATATATCATCACTTTAAGAGATTGTTTGGAACAAAGAACCTACTCAGGTTGCAAATACAGAGGAACGCCTGGCCCATCTGCCCGAACTTACACGAATTAGATATGGAGATCCGAGACGAAGAAATTAAGCGTGCAGTTTCGAAATTAGGACCTGAAAAGGCACCAGGGCCGGATGGATTTCCTATGTTTTTTTTACAGGACTTTCTGAGAGACAATTAGGGTTGATTTTAAGAGAGTGCCCGAGGAACTCTACCAAAACTCCACTAGACTTGACAGAATCAATTATTCACTCATCACACTTATACCCAAGAAAGATCAGGTAGAGCGAATCGGGGATTACAGACCCATCGCATTGGTGAATTGCTCTATCAAAATTATTACAAAGATCCTTTCCAACAGACTAGCACCCAAACTGCAGACTATGATTGGGGATTACCAGACTGGGTTTATCGCGGGAAGGAATATATTGGAGTGCATAGCAACAGCACATGAGATCATTCACCATTGCAAAAAGTCCAAGTTGAATGGATACATTCTCAAACTCGACTTTGAGAAGGCATATGATATGGTAGAATGGGATTGCATATTCGAGCTCTTATGTCTCCGGAGTTTTGGAGAAAAATGGGTCTCATGGATAAGAGAATGGCTCACAACTGCCAAAACACAGATATTGGTTAATGGGGTAGCAGGGAAGGAAATAACGCTCAGGAGGGGGTTAAGACAAGGCGACTCACTCTCCCCTCTTCTGTTTACTCTCGTAGTTGATGGCCTCAACATGATATTCAGAAAGATGGAAAATGCAGGCATAATAAAGGGCCTTGCAGGCTCCACGTCCACATCACATATCAACCTTTAATATGCAGATGATACACTCATATTTGGAGAAGATAATCTTTGTGAGGCAGTACACATCAAATGGGACTGCGCTGTTTTGAGGCATGGTCGAGACTGAGGATCAACTTTTCCAAGAGTTCCCTAATCTGTGTAGGAAACAAGAACCTTATTATGAACTTTATCTTAGAGATCTTCGGATGTAAGGAAGGAGGTTTCCCAATGAAATACCTGGGTATCCCTATCAAACCAGGAAAGCTTTCCAAACAAGATTGGTACCCTCTGTTGGATTGCTTCGAAAAGAAACTGGATTGCTGGAGATGGGGACTATTATCTTTAGGAGGTAGGGTTATCATGCTCAACACAGTACTTTCATCTCTCCCCCTATACTATATGTCCTTCTTTTTACTACCATGCTGGGTAAGAAACAAAATTGATGACATTAGAAGAAAATTTCTATGGAATGGGACAGCCAATTCCAGCAAATACCATCTTGTTTCTTGGAAGCATGTATGCAGGCCAAAGACTGCGGGAGACCTTGGTGTTCTAGATTTAAGAATTTTCAATTTATCCATAATGGCTAAATGGTGGTGGCACCTAATCTCTCGTCCTGAGGGAGGCCTTCAGAAACTCATACATACCAAATATTGCTCCCGTAGGGATACATGGTCCACGACGGACAGAACCTCCATAAACTCCTACTTCTTGAAAGGGATGATCAAGACCAAGCACATCGCATGGCCTAACTTGCAATTTAAACTGGGAAACGGTCGAAAAATTGCATTCTGGCATGATCGTTGGTGTACACAACTTCCCCTAAAAATCCTGTTTTCCGCAGCATTTGAATTATCCTTAGATAAGGATGCAGTAATTGCCTCCCACTAGGGAAGAGCGAGATGGCGACTGAATCTAACATATCCAATGTCAATACTAGAGGAATCACAGATCCGTGAGATAAGGATTCTTCTGAATAAAATAATACCACCTGGGATAAACAAGGATCAACCCTTATGGAGATGGAACAAGAATGGAGCGTTCTCGGTAAAATCAACATATCAGCAATTTATGAACAGCGGAGTCAACACTAAGGACACATGTTGGATATGGAACACAAAATGCTCATTGAAAGTCAATATATTTCTTTGGCTAATCCACAAAAATGCGCTGCTCACATGGCCAGCATTACAAAGGCGTGGATGGTCAGGACCCAATTTTTGTGTCCTCTGTAGTGAAGATGGAGAATCCACCAATCACTTAACGCTAAAGTGTAGGTTCACTAATCACCTCTGGATTCGATGTGCAAGATGTCTTGGAATAAATTTAAATATAGAGGAAGAAAATCACATAGGGGGGAGATTATGCCTAGTTAGCCAACCGTCAATTCAAACAAGAATCCTAACAGCAGCTTTATGTTGGAACATTTGGTTGGAGAGGAATAATAGAATTTTTAATTCTACTGCTCGCTCGATACATACTTGCACTCGTTTGATCATGCATGACTTTTTTCTTTGGACAGATATACCATCCGATGAGGAGCGCATACATATTTCAGGGGGCTCTTCCGAAGATGATCTGGATTCTCCTGATCTAGCAAGACATGGAGAAAGAATTTTTAAAATAAGCACCGCTAACTGAACCTATTGCCGCTTCTATGTATCATTTATTTCTTTTCGTTTCTTTCTTTTTTAGACTTTGGGCAACTAATGTATTATGAGAATCGCTCATATGGGTGATCGTACTCTGTTACTCTTTGTGTAGTTCTGTTACCTACTTGCTAATGGAACACGGAGGGCTTACACCCGCTGGTTTATTTCAAAAAAAAAAAAAAAAATCCCAATGAGACCAGGCTTCAAGATGATGCAAAATCTACAGGACCCAAATGGCTACATAGGATTGGTTCACAAAAAAGGTCTTTTTTTTTTAAAAAAAATTTACACGAGACAGGGAGGGACTTTCAAGGTTTCAAAATTTTTTATCCCGAGATTATGAAGCGCCAACATTTTTATACTTTGTCATACCTATATAGCAACTTGACGGGATTCTTGCATCCAATTACCACACTACGAAGCAAAATTTGAAACCTTGGTTTGAAGTATGGGTTGTCACAGAACTTCTTGGAGCCTAGAATCTCAAGGTTTCAGAGACACTTGCAGGTTTTTCCCAGTCACATATCCAAACAAACACGTTAGGTTAACTATTAAAACAAACTTGCCATTAACTGAGAACATTACTTATCCCCACAGGCTGTTCCTCTTCGACGAAATTTATGTCACATTCACCTTTAAAAGAACTGGGAATAAATAGAACAGAGGGCATGCAATCTAATGACGGATTGAATATCACAGCATGAAGGAATCGAGGAGGCTAAACTTCAAAAAAAACAAAAATTGATGAGAAAATGCATAACCTACTGATGCAAAAAAAGGCGAGAGAATAATATTTTAAATAAATGCTACAAGTTGAATTATATAAATAGGATGAGATTGGACTTAGATGTTCAAGTATCATTTTCATGGTAAGAGGAAAGGGTTATAAGCACGGCCAGAAAGAAAGTAGAGTGAGGCAATGAAGGCACTGGAAAGTGTGATAGTGATGATTGTACAGAATATGAAGAATATCAAATAAGTTATGGCCAGAATTACTTGGGAAACAAACAGAACTCCTAGTATTACTTAATTTGCTCCTAGAAAGGGAAAGAATAGTATCAATTATGCAAGAGAGAATGAGAAAGGAGGAATGAGAAAGGAGGCAGTACCAGTAAACATTATAGATTCAAGATGAAACAGGCAAGTTCCGGTCAAAATATAGAATAGGAAAGAAAATAATCTGCTTAATGATTGCTGGACAGATAACAACTCCGGACCTCTACTACAATATAAAGCTAATATCTTTAGTAAAAGTTCAAAACTGGAGAAGGGAGTGGGGATGCCAAAAACTTGAAACGGTGCCACCGTATTTTGCTGGTATCACGTAGAAAGTGTTTGCTCATGAGGACATGAACTAATATTGCTAGTCCTTCGACATTACCATATTAGAGTCAAGAATACTAGTCTGCTAAGTGATCTAGACAGATAAATGAGACACTTTATGATATTTCATATTCAATTTTCCTGATATAGTGGAAGCGTATATAACAGATCCATAATGTTTTGGAACATTGAATGACGTTATGTGTGATATGGAAGTAATGGAGCAAATTTAAAGAAATATCAGGTAGAAGATTGCTTAGATATTGAGACTTGCTTACAGGAATAATAGATAGCACATATCCAGAAGTAGCACAGATTTAAAGTATTAATGGAATCTTGTAGGACACAGCTAGAAACATGAAAAACTGGCAAAGTAATAAAGTTTCTGAAACATACCATGAGCCCACTAAAAAACCCATCAAAGAGGATCCGGTTCCAAGAATCAAAATACTTGTGCGCAGAGAATTTTGCCTTCAGTACAAGTCCCAAAGACGTCAAAGCCATTATTAAAAAATAAACAACAAAGCCTGTCAAACCTGAGATTCCCCAAATTCCTGCAATCACTCCGCCAATAATAGACAAAAAGGTACGGCTGCAGACACAGTAATTCTTCCATCAGGCGTGTTATCAAATTTTAAAGAACGAATGACAAACACACTAATATTTTAAACTTGAGAAAGATAACTCAATGTTCAGATGTATACAACAACAACAACTAAGCCTTTTATCCCAAGTACTTGGGGCAGGCTACATGAACCAAAAGAGAATCACGCTGGATCGATCACGTTGATAATCCTTATCCATTCATTCCTATCAAGTAATATCTCCTCATTTAAACCTCTAGCATCCATATTTTTTCGTATTACCTGCATGCATATTTTCTTCGGTCTTCTCTTTACTCTTTTAACTTGTCCTACGTTGATAAGCTCCCCTCGTCATGTTCAGATGTATACATATACCAAAAACCAATACAATGAGACAATTTCACATGTTATTAACTAAAGTTACTTAACTAATTTCCAAATACCCTAAATGCAATGTTGACATTCTAATAATAAGCCTGTTGGCTTGCAAATTGCAGCATCAAGCATTAATTGAGTTTATATACTCACGGGCTCCATGTACTGCTTTTCATTTGACTATGTCAACTGATTGTACCCGACATCACAAAAGGTAAGAATAGCAATTTCTTTTAATTCTGCTTTGGCAAACTTATGGAGAAGCTTGACTGGGCAATTTCCAAGTGCTCTGTGTCCTCAAATGTTCTTATGTGCCCTTACCTAGTACATAAATCTAGGAGAACTATCAGGGCAGTTTTTCAGAATTTTTGTGTTACAAAACATCAAGCTTATAATTCTAAGCGAAACTAAGAACTTCAATTACAGGTTGATCCTTACTTCAACCTTAATAGTCAAGAATCGATACTGACGTCCAACATGTCCTATTTGAGGGAACTTCGTTTCTTGCTGAAGCATTACTGGAGCTCTTCCAGAGCTAAATCTAATGGACATTTTCATGAACTAGTTGTTGCAACTTACAAATGAGTCAGTTGAGCCAGATTTATCAAGGTTACCGCTAAAGCTTTTCACATGAACCTGATCCAACGCATAGACCTCATGCACATGGATATTGAATGGAGATGAGTAATCTAGCTCGAGTACGTCCAATAATAAAGACGCAAGCAACTGCTTATATTCTCTTTTTCTTTGATTGCCAATTGTATTTTTTAGGTAATACCGCTTTAAATCATCATCAAATCTTTTCCCCAAATAAATAGCATTGTAAATGGAGCATAGCTCAGGGAAGAACCATGGAAATATTGACGAAGATGTTATTGAGGAAAGTCAAGCCAGTGTCAAGTTCAATCCTCTGGCAATCATAGCATAAATTAATCCAGATAAGAAGAGGCAATTACAAGTTGGATGAACTCAAAAGCGGGGGTTGGGGGGGGGGGGGGGGGGGGGGGGGGGGGGGTGGGGCATGGAAATATTGACGAAGATGTTATTGAAGAAAGTCAAGCCAGTGTCAAGTTCAACCCTCTGGCAATCATAGCATAAATTAATCCAAATAAGAAGAGGTGATTACAAGATGGGTGAACTCAAAAGTGGGATGGGTGAACTCAAAAGAGGGGCGGGGGGGCATAAGCCTATTGCTTATTGCTTTTTATGGCTAATTTATTAGCTTGAGCAACTTATCTACTTACAAGTAACTAGATCCTAACTAAATATCTCTACCCACATGCTCAATAAAAAAAATAGTACAAAGAAGCCAAAGTGTAGCTACTGCTCACGTGTAAACTGTGTGAATTACTGTTCTACCCGGACATGAATGCCAAGTGTCTGGGTGTCCTAAAGTGTTCGACATGACAACTTCTAAATATGATGCGAGTACAAGGACGAACACACATACACACACATTTAGAGGAGAGCCATACTTCCTTTAGCACTAGTTATTAACCTATATCTCATAGCATTTACATAATGCTGCAAAGAAGCATGAAACAGGCTTGGATGATTTTGGTAGGAAAAAATGCAACTGTAAAACAATGGTGAATTAGTGAATAGTATCTTGCAGAAGTTATCTCCCATTGTCCTTTCCAATTTGAATACAATTCACTAATTGCAATCTAAAAAACCTCTTCTTATCTAATGATATCTAACTCAATTCAAATACCTATTATATCTAAAGTAAATTATGTCTTACTTGGAACTTGATTGCTTAGCCAATAAGCACCTCCAAGACCTAAATCATAAGGTATTGCACCAGTCTACATTCAAAGAAAACGCAATAACGGGCAGCAAATAGGCTTGTCATAGAAATTCAAACCCTGTTGACAGATGGTGCACAGGGACCTATCTTATAGGTCAGACAGGTTAAGCCTACAAGCCCACTGAACCACCAATACGTACACAGCACTAACCTGAGGTTCAAATTGACCTTGGAATAGAGTTTATAAGGGACAATTCAAGGAAAGCTTATTTCTTTTATTCTCATCTAGGAAAAAAATTGGAAAAAAGAAAACTTACCTAGTGACAATAGTATATATATAAAGTTGTCGGGACAATATTAAGAAAGTTGCAAAGATGGATACACATGTCACCAAAAGACCAACCACTACTTAATAAAGGATCGTGGTTTTAAATGATCGTTTTGAATTCACAGCAAAATGAAAGTCTATTTTTGGAAGATTAACTTAAGTAGGAGCATTGGGATGATATATAATACTAGATTGCCTATGTCATGACTCGGGAGAAATTATGAACCTTACCGGTCTGAAATTGGTTTCTGCAGCAGTGCTGAAAATGTTCTGGAGAATGGGAATAGCATAGCAGTTGAATTTCACAAAGAAGATAATTTTCCAGGAGACTTCATAAAAATGTAAAAACATGAGGTAAAGAAGGTGAAAAGAAACAATAGAGATGGGAAAAGGTCCATAAGTCGCACAAAGTAGATTTGTAAAAGGATATTTACTAAAAGTAACAATAGACCACCTTCTAAACAAGAAAACCAATTGAATCCTATCCTTCTTTATATTCAAAAATATTAAAAGATAAAAAGAATTAATCTTCACATAATGTGAAACAAAGAAGATGATGGCTAAAATCAAAATTGTCCTATGTGATGTCATTGTCCATAAATTCATCTAGCAAACTGTAAAGAAAAGCACTGATGGAAAATCTTCTGAAGAAATAAGCAAGCAAATTGTCTTGCATACTAAGTAATACTGGCAATAGGCGACCCAGAGACCCAAGCCAAGCAAGCTATCTTATTGTATTCTAAAGCGCAAGCAAATACTAAAAAGAAACCAGATAAGACAATGAAACAAGCAGCATGAAAGTTTTTGTGAACTTCATTGGTAATTAATAACAATGATGCAATTTGCAGCCAGATAAGAACAAACGACTCAAGCATAAATCAACATCAGCAGAACTAAAAGCTACATGGTAGTGTAGATATTAGCTCTGACACCATATTTACATATCAAAACTTACCTATGAATTCTATTGGATGTCTAGCCACGTTACTGGCATCTCATAGTTCATAATTGTCAGATGTATGACAAGAAAGGCATTATGTTATCGGTAATGCTTCAAAGGCACTAGTTGGTACTAGAGTTAACAGGTTATAACTTGCAACTCATAATACCATGCATAAAGCTGCAAGACCTTCACAATACCAATAGAAGATTTAGAGATAAAGCATGGAGGATTTGGAAGTTTAACAGATACTATAAAGTATTAGTTTAATTTTTATAATGTAGTCCAGGCATCATCTTTTCCCTCTTAATTCCCTACTTACCCCTTCTGTGCAGTTCGGTTTTTCAATTAAGAGAGCTCCCTTTTCTCTCTCATTTTGAAAAACGAATCAGGCCCATGTTTGTTGATGTTTACATAATCTACAGTCAGAGTTCAAGATTGCACAAAAGATATTGTATTAATTGTTTGAGGCTCATCACTAAACTTAACAAGAAAACAAAAAAAAATTTCCAAGATTGCACAAAAGGTATCATATTGGTTGTTTGAGATTCAGTTTGCTGAAGAGCCAAAATTTAACAAGAAAACAAGTATTTTACGCAAGGTTTAAAATATTGAAATTGTTATCAATATCGGCCAATTAGAAATGATATCAAAATTAGCAATATCAAGCATATCTTATCAGTAATATCGGAAATATCAACAATATCATATCGATATTATACAGTATATGTATTAGGTACTTCATGATACGATATACACAATATATGTTGGTATTGATTGACATTCAAAACCTTGATTTTATGCAATATTAAAGGAAAATTATATACATTAGACACAACATCAATTATGGGCATTTGTAACCTGTAATACATTAGACGGAAAAACAACAGTTATACAACAACAACAACAACAACAACAACTAAGCCTTTTATCCCAAGTATTTGGGGTAGGCTACATAAACCAAAAAGAATCACGCCGGATCGATCACTTTGATAGTCCTTCTCCATTCATTTCTATCAAGTAATATCTCCTCATTTAAACCTCTAGAATCCATATCTTTTCGTATCACCTACATCTATATTTTCTTCGGTCTTCCCTTCGTTCTTTTTAACTTGTCCTACATTGATAAACTTCTCTCATCGAACTGGTGCAATTGTAGGCCTACGTTGCACATGGCCAAACCATCGTAAGCGATTTTCTCGCATTTTCTTATCGATGGGAGCTGCACCTATTTTAGCACGAATATCTTCATTTCTCACTTTATCTCTCCTAGTATTGCCGCATATCCAGCGGAGCATGCGCATCTTTACTACACTTATCTTCTGTGAATGACGTTTCTTTATAGCCCAACATTCCGTACCATATAATAAAACTGGCTTAATAGCAGTCCTATAAAAATTTTCCTTCTGTCTTAACGGAATGTTACGGTTGCATAAAACTCCCGTTGCCCTCCTCCATTTCAACCAGCCAGCTTGTATCCTATAGTTAACACCATTATCGATTTCTCCATCATTCTGAATAATAGAACCCAAATATCTAAACTGATTGCTCATTTGTATCTCTTGTGCATCCAGTTTTACAGTATTATAGTCTATGATCCGTCGTTTATTAAATTCGTTTACTAAATTTACACTCCGTATACTCTGTTTTAAATATACTCAATCTAAAACCTCTAGATTATAAGATGTGCCTCCATAACTCTAACTTGGTATTTACCCCTGCTCTTGTCTCATTAACTAAGACAATATCATCAGCAAATAGTATACACCAAAATATCTCATCTTGAATAGTTCTAGTAAGCTCATCCATCACTATAGCAAATAAGAACAGGCTCAGTGCAAATCCTTAATGCAATCCAATTGTGATAAAAAAATCACTTGTTAAACCACCACATGTTCTGACATTGGTCACTACTCCATCATACATGTCCTTAATTATATCGATATACTTGATGGAAACTATTTTCTTCATCAATGTCCACCAAAGTATCTCTCGTGGTATCTTATCATAGGCTCTCTCTAAGTCAAAAAATACCATATGCAAATCTCTATTTCTCTCTTGGAATCACTCTATAAATTGACGAAGTAAATGAATAGTTTCTGTCATCGATCGCCTCGGCATAAATCCAAACTAGTTCTCCGATATTTTAACAGTTTGTCGCAATTTATGTTCAATTACTCTTTCCCAAAACTTCATAGTGTGACAGATGACTTTTATTCCCCGATAGTTAGAACAACTCTGAATATCACCATTATTAGTATAAGGAGGTACTAGGATACTCTTCCTCCATTCATTTGGTATTTTCTTAGTTTGCCAAATCTTGTTAAAAAGATATGTCAGTCACTTCACACTAATCCCTCCTAAATATCTCCATATCTCTATAGGAATCTCATCTTGACCAATATTTTTTCTTGATTTCATCATCTTCAAAGGCTCTTTTACTTCATACTCTTTAATTATGCGCATAAACTTATGATTCATACCCTCACATTGAATAATAAGATCTCTCAAATCTTGAGTAAAACTACCATTATATAATCTATCAAAATAATTTTTCATTTTTCTTTAATCTCTTCGTTTCGAACTAGAACCGTCTGACCCTCATCTTTAATATACTTTACAGTACATAAGTATCTAGATTTTCTCTCTCTTATTCGAGCAATTTTATATATATACCATTTTGTCTCTTTATTATCCAACTTCTCTTACACTTATTTATATAATTTAATTTTTTCATCCCGAATAGTTTTCTTAGCCTCCTTCTTCGCTAATTTATACTTCTCAAAACTTATTCCATCATTATTATTATTCTTCTTCAAATCTCTATAAAAGTCTTACTTGATCTTAATAGCATTTTTTACCTTTTCATTCCACCATGATGTATCCTTACCTGGTGGAGCACCGCCCCTCGACTCACCAAATATATTTTTTGCTATCCTTTTTAATGCAGCTAGACATTTTGTTCCATGTTACATTAGAATCATCATGGTCCCTCCAATCTACTTCTTGTACTACTATATCTACAAAAAAATTTGATTACTTTCTAATCGTCACCAGTTAATTTTAGGATCTAACTTATACTTAATCTTTCTAAATCTCTTTCTAATCTGAATATCTAAAACTAAGAGTCTATATTGGGTAACTACACTCTCACCTGGCACTACCTTACAATCGATACAACTAACTCTATCTACCCTCCTAGTTAAAAAGAAATCTATTTGGCTCGTATTCGATCCACTTTTAAAAGTAATCAAGTGAAAAACTCTCTTTTTAAACCAAGTATTCACTAAAATCAAATTATAAGACAAAGAAAAATCTAGAATTGAATTACCTGCTTCATTTCTTTCTCCAAAACCAAATCCTCCATGTACACGAATCATCATGGTCCCTCCAAAAGCAAAATCTAGAATCATCATGGTCCCTCCAAAAACAACCGTTATAACTTAAATAAAATGTTTCCCTAAGTTAGGGTGAAAGTAGTCTTACTTCTCATAAATTTTGCTTGTAATACTCTTTCATCCTTAGATCAATATGTTACATATAAGACATTTCCTCTCCATAATGGCTCAAATGATGAAAGACACTGCGGTGATGCAACAATGACAATATCTTATTATCTTGATTGAATCACTTGGTCTAAAGAGCACAAACATGAAGTAAAAAGTTGGTATAATCTTCGTGATAGATGGTTGAATGGCCATAATCTTCGTGATAGATGGTTGAATGACCCTAACTACCCTGTCACAACCTACCATGAGACTCGAGAAGCTCCTTTATAAACATATATCACAATCATACTTAATCGCTCGCTAATTATCAAGTGATAATTTGCTCCCAAGGTGAATTTCGCTTATCCTTTAAGGACAAGTTTCACTTTGGAGTTAAGCTTCCTAAACTCAATATTCCTTAATTGTTTCATCTTTAGATCAGTATGTTGTATACATGACATTTACTCTCGATAATGGTCGGCCTCAAATGATAAAAGAAACTGCTTTAAGAACGACTATCAGAATCACTTAATCACTCACTGATAATCAATATTCTTTCCTTGAAGAAGGTAAAGAAATAATATGATCTCAAGGTCTCTGATACTTATTCTTTAAGGGAATGTTCCACTTTGGAGTTAGGTTTCCTTAAATGTAGTTTTCTATAATTGCGCTCCTTAACTCCAAAAATCCAAGTTCAGCCTCATTTCCCTATTTTCCTAGTTAAGTAAACATTTGGAGTTAAGTTTCCTTAGTTGTAGTTTTCTATAGTCAAGCCCCTTTATTCCAAATCCAACCTGAGTCTTTGACTATCTTTTAAAAGTTGAGTATATTGTAGTTATCTAAGTTAAACATAGGCCTAACTAACTAGATTTATTCTTGTTGGATATCAAGACTGTGCAATAGAACTGGATCAGAAGTATAATGAAATAAATTAAACAAATAAGATAAACACAAAATATAATGTGGTTTCATGGATCAAAATGACATATGTCCACATATGAAGGTGAAGGAACCAACAAACTTGAAGTAGTACAATTGAGAATCTCTCACCAACATTCCAAATCTCCATTAATCCTTAAGTCTCAAGAGAAAGAGAAGCAAACCCCTACATGGATAAACAAGAAAACTTCTCTCTAACTCTTTTTTGTTGCCTTACAATCCTAATCAAGAAAACTTCTCTCTAACTCTTTTTTGTTGCCTTACAATCCTAATCAAGAAAACTTGTACATATACATATACAAGATTTTTTTTCCCAAAAGGTATGGCTGGATATTTTAAAGAGTATCCTTAAAATGTCTAATAGAGATCTCAAAATATTTCCTTAACCTTGACTTGATTGTAATGTGATTTGAAACCCAAAACTATCGAAACTGTCAAGCCCAACTTCAATAATCGACAATCAGTCAACTGGTCCGTGACCAGTTGGCTGGTCTATTCACTTTGGTCTAGGGCTCAAATTCCTATTCTCAGGAAGCTGATTGGCTAGTTGACTGATCCTTAATCTGAGCGATGAATTATTCTAAATTGAGAGTACTCGAGTCACCAATATCAACCTCTCTTACTCCAAACCATTAGAAGAAAAAAAATGGAGCCATAGACAGACAACTTCTTTTTGTATCGAATTATGTCCTAAAGTAAAGGACTCCAATTCAATAAATTAGTTAAGAGCCAAAGAATTGCAAATGACAGTTTGCAGTTTTCTAACCGCTTAAAATAAACTGCATTTAAGAAAATTTAAAAGCCAAAACAAATAATATTATTAGTTAAAATTCTACTCTTTGAATCTTGTTCCCATCAAATAATCCACAAGCAGGATGGATAAGCAACCACCACACAGTAGGAACAACCATATGAAAGTCTCAACGATCGGTTGGAAGTTGCAGTCACATTAAAAAAGAGATATTGATGATTTTTTAATTAGATGAAGTTATAAGATCTCCTGTGTTCCAAGCTTCAAGTACTAAAATCAATTACGATCCAAGTAACAACTCAAAATCTCATCACAACGAGAAATTTAACAGTAAATCTAATCAAGGCATGGATCAAAAGAAGTCTAAGAATCGATTAAAAAGATCAGATTGTTAGGGTTCGAAGGGGGAGAAGACCTGCAGTAGATCGATTTCATATTGCTTTGGAGATTCTCGGCACTAAAGATGGGGATCTCATCAGCTGATTTCTTCTGAGCGGCCCTCCGATCGCCGTGCGTCGCCATCGCCGTTGCGAGTTTGACTCCTTCGAGTTTGAGTTTTTTATCGCGATTGGGAAAAAAACGGAGTAGATAAATAAGAAGATGGGAGTAGCGACGGGTAATTTTAAATGCGCACGGCGCACCACATGTTCCTAGTGAGTACCACATACTATATGGTGCCCACTAGTAAAGGGATTTACTAGTGAGATTTACAGACTAAAGTGATTTACAACGGAGGGGAAAATGGTGCTCACAAGTAAAATATGGTGCGCACTTAGAATTTCCCACTAGAGATGTAGGTTTTCGGTGCGAACTTCTAAAGGGGCACAACTTTTTTCCTAGTCAGCCCAGATTTCCTAGTGAGCCCAGTAAGTTTTTGCTAAAAAGGAAAATTTCCTAGTAAGCATATATTATATTTCCAAAATGCCCTTCCCTTATATCTCCTCTCTCTTCCTCTTCTCTCCTCATTTCTCCTCCAAATACTAATCCAAACTTTCACTTATCCTCTACATCCTTATTCTCTCCTCATTTCTCCTTCCAAATCTCCATCTCTCTCTCCCATTCCTAAACCCCTGCTACTCTCCCTCACGCCGTTGTAGGCTGCCGCCGTCGTCGTTGAGCTTCCTCCGCCACCGCCTAGGTCCCGTCGCCGCCTTCCTGCCATTACTAAGTAAGTTTTCCAAATTTAGTAATATTTATTTTAAAATTTAGTTTTTATTATTTTGAATTAAACAACTTTTCAAATATTAGTGTTTGGTGATTTTGTTGGGTTTGGAAGGAGCAAGAGGGGATGAGATAGTAAGTTTAGTTGTAGCATTTTTTCTGTTAATTTTAATTTTTAATATTTAGATTATAATTATTAAGAAAATTTAATATTGTAATTCCAATTGCAAAATATGCGAAATTTAGTTATTTTTTTATAATCATGAACATTAGTATTAAAATTTATTAGTTAATTATGAAGTTTGATGGTATTGTCCTAATTGTTGATTAAGTTGCAAAAGACGGTTTTAGTGTCTTTAAAATTTAATATTATACTATCTTGTAGCAAAAAAAAATAGACAAAAAAAGATATTTGTAGCAAATTTTACTTTGTAAGTTCATACTTACATGTACAGAAGAACAAATCAGAAGAACCACCAGAAGAGAAAGCAGATAAACAAAAACAAGATCAATCCACTCCTGATGCACCCGATACGGCATTATGTCTCGAACCAGAAGCAGACGACAATCCCCGAGGAAGACAAGAAGACAGTGATTATATTATATTAGTTGTGTATTGATATGAATATTGTAAGGAACTTCAAGTGGTCGGTGTAATTGTTTTTTTCAAACATTTTGAAGAATTTGTAGAATATATGGTTTTTGTTTGTAATGAACCCTATTATTTGCTTTTTGTTCGAGGAATATATACACTACGTTTGTATTTGATCTTATTTCTTTAATTTGTATGTGATCTTGTTTGTTTTATATGTAGGGGACCTTATTTATAATCTTCACTATATCATTGTATCAGTTATTGTATCGTTGTATCATTGTATCGGTGTATTAGTGTATCGTTATATCGGTGTATCAGGAGTATCATTGCATTTGTGTATCAGGAGTATCATTGTATCGGTGTATCAGTGTATCATTGTATCGGTATATCGATGTATCAGTGTATCATTGTATCGGTGTATCGGTGTAGTAGTGTATCATTGTATCAGCGTATCGATGAATCAGTTTATCCATATATTATTGTATCGGTATATTAGTGAATCATTGTGTCGGTGTATCAGTGTATCATTGTATCATTTTCCTTCCTTCACTATATTTTTGTAATAATGTATAATTAGTTGTTAATATAAGTCCGTAAAGTGATGTTAAATTGGATAAACTAATGATATATCATTTTATTACATAAATAGAGTGGGTGAGGTGTCCGGAGTAGCAGGTCGGGTCAAGCCCCTGTCCGGACTGACAGTCCGAACAGGACTGGTCCGTTCGGACTGATAGTCCGAACACGGCCTCCATATTCTGACTGAGAGTCTGAACGGGCATGTCCGAACATGGGAGGCCCTATTCGGACTGTCAGTACGAACTGGAACGGAGCGAGAGCGAGAGGCCTGGAGCGGGAGAAGGAGGAAGGGCAAAATGGAAAATTTTTTTAGAGGGTAAACTTGATATTTTTGGAAATTATTAACTGGGCTCACTAGGAAAAAAGTTGTGCCCCTTTAGAAGTTCCCGTTTTTGGTGCGGAGGAGTTTTTGGGTCGGATCCTACAAGATCCACTCTTTGTATCCTATTCATACTAACTGTTATATTAATTTTGCAAAGAAATAACTCCTAATATGATTGTTAATATATCATTAGATTTTTTGTATGCTCACTAGGAAAACCCTCTCCTTTAAAAAAAACAGTGGGCTCACTAGGAAATCTGGACTCACTAGGAAAAAGGTGGGCCCTCTAGAAACTCCCAAATTGTTATTTTAATTTTGGATAATTTCTAGATGCAGTTTTTTCTTAGTGAACCTCATGACCTAAAAACTAAATAATTTACTATAAATTTTTTTTGACAAAAAAAATCATCAGTTCTTTTTTCTCTGCCAAAAAAATCCTCCGCCTCTGCTGCCATCATCGTAGCCGCAACATCAGCAGCAGATGACTGTTGTTGTTGTTGCCGCTACTGCTGCAGTGGTGATAGCCGTCGTTGTTGTTGTTGCTGTCGTTGTTGTTGTTGATGTCGTTGTTATCGCTGCCACCATCGTTGTTGTTAACGCCATTTCTGGTGCCGCTAAGGAAAGAGAGAAAAGGAACAATTCTGAAAAAAAATATGGGACTCTAAGAAAAACTAGACAAGTTTTAAATTTTTCTAGGGCTCACTAAGAAACTAGGGCTCACTGGGAAAAGTATGGGGCGCATCTAGCAACTCTCTTAATTTTGCAAAGAAATAACTCCTAATAAGATTGTTAATATATTAATCTTTATGTATTCATTTAATAAATAACTCCTAATATAAATTGTTTTCGCCATATATATGATCTTTTCAGTTAGATAATACTTTTCAACCATATAATTTACATCTATATGTTAAAACTAGATTGCATTAAAAAAATATTCAAATTACATTTTTTTTCGAGCACTAACTACTTTTCCGTGGAGAAAAGTAATTTTTTTTTGAACCAATCAATTGTCCAAATATGTATAGTATGGCTACATTTCCCCAATAAGATGTATGAAAAATATTAGAATGATATCTTAAACAGTTTTTTTTTTTTTTTAAGTTGTTATTTAGGTGATTTTTACTAATGTCTGAGGTGTTGCAAGACAAGCAATATATTATAGTGGTAGATAGCTAAGATAAAGAATGTTATTATAAAATATTTTTAATATTTGGTGGGGAACAAAGGAAGTTGATACTAATTATCTGTATTTGTCTTCTTCTTTTTTTCTTTTGCGTACCTTATGAATGAGTTTTTATTTCGATATCAAATTAAATTTCCACAATTGACAAATTTGAATAAGGATTTGGAGCGGATCGTGTGTTGATATTATTAATTATGATGAAATTTGGAAGAAAAAGGTGATACTTAATGCATTACAAATATTTAATCATTCTATTATAATTGTTGTGATATACATAATATATATTCTAATTCTGGACATCATTAATATATTTGGATATATATTCGGATATGTGGAATATAATTAACGCTTTCCATATTCAAACTATATTTTAAAGCAAAATAGACTTGAAATCCTTATTTTTAAAATTACGAATGTTGAGTCAAAGTCATATCATATAATTTGTTTTTTTTTTTTTTTTGCACTTCTAATATTTGGGCAAATTTCAATTATGGTTACCATTAGAAAGAATGAACATCAGATTATTTTACTATTTAGCAAAATAGTTTTTGCTTACTAAAAACAAAAAAATACTGGATTCAAGATGTTCCCTTTTTATAGTTATTGTGGTTCTTTCTTCACGAATATCATAATTTGAATAGTTTTCTCATTACTCAGAAAAAATCAATTTGCCTATTTCAAAAGAAAATAAAAGATTATGCCGGTTCCTATACAATTCTTATGTATTTGAATGGGAATTTTTTTCGTTTTTATTCGTAAACAATCTTCTTATTTACGATTAATATCTTCTGGAAGAGCGAACACATTTGTATGAAAAAATGAAACATCTTCAAATTGAATATTTTGCAGTAGTATGTCATAACTATTTTCATAGAACTCTATGGTTCTGTAAAGATCCTTTCATGCACTATGTTCGACATCAAGGAAAAGCAATTCTTGATTCAAAGGGAACTCATCTTCTGATGAAGAAATGAAAATATCATTTTTTTCGATTTCTGATAATATTATTTTCATATTTGGTTGCAACCGTACAGGATCCATATAAACCAATTATCAAACTATTATTTTTATTTGATCGCAACCGTAAAAGATTTTGTTAAATTACAGTTAGCACTCACAATTAATAAATAACCCCTTTATTTCTGGAATCTTAAACATGATTAATATTTGTTAATTTATCATATCAAAACATATTTTAGCGGATCCTTAGTAGATCTCGATTGGATTCCAACTGGAGTTTCCAAAGGGCGCACCATTTTTTCTAGTGAGAACATTTTTTCTAGTGAGCCCATTATCTCTTTTGAAAAAAGAGGATTTTTTCTAATGAGCACATCTAAATTTTCTCCACTATTCTTCCTTTTTTTCTTTCCTCAATGAGCAGACCCGATCACCAAAACTACTTTCCCTCCCCCCTTCCAATGTGCCCTAGCCTCCACACCGTCGCGCCATCGGCCGTGCTGCCGCCACGGCGCCCTACCGGCCCGCACCATGTTCTTTCAACAATGGCGGACCTCTTTCGCGTGGGCTGATGTCGTTGGTGGGGAGGACAATGACGAAGAAGATAAGAAGATCTAGTTTCCAATCGAGATCGTGTTCACTCGCGAGCAACAAAGTTCTACTTTTTGTTGTTCTAGTTACTTATAGTCGATGCTAATGACTTGTGGAAACTTTTTTTTTTATTTTTTTTCTTTTGCATTTATTTGTGTATTGATGAAATCTATAGTCGGAAGGAATAGAACTTGTGTACAAATTTAATAGATGAATGAATTCTTTGGGTTTGTTGCATAATCAATTCTTGGATGCAATTATATTTTGATTTATTTATCTGATAGGTTTCTATAACAAAATTACAATATAGCATTTAGTTTTTTTTTTTGTAAATAGAAAATGTATTTTAGGTTAATAGTGTTTTTGATCGAATTTGCAAACCTAACTGGTGCATTTGTGATTTGAAGGTTTTGTACTTGAAGACTATGTTATTTTTAAATTTTATTGCTCAAAAACATTGATATGAAAACGATAATTTGTATAAATATTGTTCTAATGGTGTTTATCATTATGACTTGAATTCATATTGTCGTTTGGATCCTTTTGAAAATAACATTGTCCTAGGTAACGGCCCAAACAAAAAAATTATTTGTCCGAAGTGCACATCCGAATAGTATTGACATTATCCGCGGTGTACACTCCAGACAGTGAGACCGAAAATTTCAAAATTTTGAAAAAACTCTCTGTTTAAGGTGACAGTCCGGACAGAGTATACCCCGAATCATATATATATTGTCCGGAATCTAACACTAGACGAAAAATAGTGTGTGAGATCTAATTCCGGACGGTATATGATTCGTCTGGGATCTAATCCGAGACAGAAATAGAATGGAGGTTAAAAACAAGAACATTAGTGTAAAAAAAATCGATGACAAACTTGTTATTTTAACCAAATTTTTAAGTTGATTCACCAGTAAAAATGGTGTGCCCCTTTAGAAACTCCCATTCTGACGCGTAGCCACCCGTTAGCAACGGGAAATTCTAAATGCGCACCATATTTTACTAGTGAGCACCACATACTATATAGTAAAGTGATTTACAAGTTGGGGGAAAATGGTGCTCGCTAGTAAAATATGGTGCGCATTTAGAATTTCCCGGTAGCAACCGGCTCTCAAAATGCCTGGAAAAACTTTAAAAATTAAAACTCCGATGGAAGTTCCCTCCCAATTTAGAACCCTAGTTAAACCTCACTCTCCCCCAATCTTTTCTCCATCGCTCTCTCTCTCTCTCTCTCTCTCTCTCTCTCTCTCCCCGTTTCGAACATCGTTGTCGGTATCAATGGCGCAAGAGAAAGGCGGCGGCAGCGGCGGCCGCGCCTCCTCCGACCCCGACGACGTCACACGCACTCTTCCAGGCCGTCACCCTCAAGGCGCCCCAAGGTAAACCCTAAACTGGAAAAAGAAAACCCTAGTTCTGATATTTTCCTTTCAATTTCTCGATTAGGTCCTCTCGCCCTTGGTCAGTGTCCCCATGATCGAGTACTCCCTCGTTTGGCTTGAATTTGTCGGATTCGTGAAGAACTTTCTTGATGGGTCCCGGTGGACGAAGCAGCCGGCAATCTTCAGTGTGACGACTATTGAGTCTCACGATGCCATCAGCGCTGGTGATGCGGTGAGAGTTATCTATAGCCATGGCGTGGTGAGTCCTAGATTTGAAGAATTTATTGGGTTCTTGAATTCTTTGCTAATTACTTTCGATAATCTATTAGATGAATTTCGTTAGAAAGATTAAATCATTGACAATAATTTGTTGTATTGCTGCAATGGGCATGTAGTGAGGGAGGGGAGAGTTTCTAGTTAAGGCAATTTAAAATCAATGCAAGAAGATTTTTGGAGTAGCGATTTAATTGGTTTTACAAGGAGAAAGTACTACAATCTTATGAGATAGAAGTTTGGAAGGGTACACAGAATTCTGTAGTTGTGCAAAATTCATTTCGTGGTTCCTTTGAAGTGCTGGTGGGAGGTGGAAATTCCCATTCTGTACCACCAATATGCATGAAAGATTTGATATTCTTGGTTAGGTTTCACCTACTGCTTTATGTCAGTGGACATGAGAATTGAACTCCAAAGGCAAGGGTCACGACTTGCTGTCGTTGGTCCAGGACAATAGAGATGATGCGAGAATGCTGTGAGAACTGAATGAAATTACAAGGATGATCGTACATCGAAGTGAGGAATATGATCCTGTGCCCAGAGGACTGTGTCACTAGGACCATCTGGACTTGATTTCGAAGGTATCAGAGAACTATGTTTGTTCTTTACACAGATAATGCTTATTTAAGCATGGGCAATTGCATTATGTAAGACACTAGACAGTTCTACATTGCTTTATCTTGAAACTGCACATTCAACTTGGTGGGTTTGTAACTGCATCAGCTTATTTGTACCATGTGGCCAAGTAATTGAAAGGACCGCAGGATGTGTTATAAGTTTACAGACTGA
Organism: Dracaena cambodiana; assembly: GCA_036321105.1. NCBI lineage: Eukaryota > Viridiplantae > Streptophyta > Magnoliopsida > Asparagales > Asparagaceae > Dracaena > Dracaena cambodiana. The sequence goes on from JAYEPQ010000008.1 coordinate 50,131,140, forward strand.
AATACGTCCATCAATATATCTTGAAAATTTCAAAGTTCGTTTAGATGCCAAATGCGCTATTGATTTTCAAAAGCAAATCACCAATCTCAATTATTCTGCTTTGGTGGCGTAGTCATGGCTTTGCTCAAACACCTGAACTTGCTATTATCTTTTGACTTTATAGTCAGTGAATATGGTTCTAAAGAAAATCATTGTTCTAACCTGTACTTCTTGATTATCTGTAAGTGAATTGGTGATATGCTGCCAGTCCTGATTATATTCTAGATGTGGGGTGATCTGATTTAGTGATTGTTAGATTAATTTTTATAATTAATCTATAATTTGGGGCCACACATGTAGACAATTAAAATGTGTGTGCTATCATTTAATTAAGCCAAGTCTAAATTTTGTGGTCTAATTAATAATTGATTAATTGGCTTAAAGGGTATAATAGTCATGAGATTATTGTGTGGATATCATTAGATAATTATTACTTCTATGAGGGGTAGAAGGGTAATTATGGTAAAAATTATAACTGTCCTAACCGTTTATAATTAGGGTTATGGTCCCCGTTCTACCATGATATATTCTGATTTCTCAAAATCCTCTCAGAGAGAATTCTAAGGAATGATCTGGTGGCTAGAATTGGAAGACCATAACGCAAGGGTTCTCTTCCCGCAAGATTTCTACATCAATGGATTCAGGTATGCTTCCGCTTTTAATTTTGTACTCATGGTATTAATCGGGAGATTCAAGAATATACAAAATTATTTCTTTTATTTCGGATCTATCAATTGATAAATTATTTTTATTTCGGATTTATCAATTGGTAAATTATTTTTATTATGGATTACAACAATTGGTATCAGAGCCTACTCCTTGATTAATTCCTTGAGTAATCAATTGAATTTAAAGTTTTGTACTGTTCATATAATAAATTTTTTTTATTGTACAGAATTCGGATTCCACTGTTTATTTAAAAAAAATTTTACTGTACAGAATTCCGATTTTACTGTTCATATAAAAACTTTTTACTGTACAGAATTCGGATTTTACTGTTCATTAAAATTTTTTTACTGTACATAATTCAGATTTTACTGTTTATTATAAATTTTTTTTTGCTGTACAGAATTCGGATTTTACTGTTCATTTTAAAAAAATTTTTTTTGCAAATTTATGACATTAATATTTAAATTATTGATCTAGCATTTTAAATAGGCTAATTAAAGCGAGAAATCACCAAAGTGACATCTCTCGTGTAGATTAGTTCGGAGTGTTAGATATTTATGTGTATGTGATTCATGCGGATATTGACTGGCCTAAAGGAAAGTTAATATTTGGCCGAATTACACGCACACCAGTGGTGATAAATATATGATGATTATAAATGTAACCTAATGTGAATAATAAACCAATCCAAAGATAGATTTTTTATTTGACATAACTTATCATCAATATTTGATCACTACAACAAGAGTACCACTTACAGTTAATATTACTGTCCAAAGACTTGATATTAATATTGTGCTAGGTATCTTGAAATGTCATAATTTGCTTTTTAAATTTAAAGCTTAAGTGTTTTATGTGAGCATAATGGCTTATTTGATATATTTTATTTTTGTTCTCTATTCAGCTTTTATGTCTGCTACTTCTGTATCTGCCAACATGAGCAAATGTCCCTATGTTAAATGGGACTAATTTTAAGAACTGGAAAGAGAATATGATGATTCTCTTGGGCTGCATAGATCTAGACTTAGCCTTGAGAATGCCCAAACCCAATGAACTCAATGAGGAAAGTACTCAGCATGATGAGCTTTATTGGGATAAGTGGGAGCGTTCAAATAGGCTAAGTCTTATGATCATCAAGCGTGGCATTCCAGAAGCTTTTAGGGTTGCAGTAACTGATGAGATTACCAATACCAGTGAGTTTCTTGCTGAAATTCAGAAACGTTTTGCTAAAAACGATAAGGCTGAAACAAGCACGCTTTTAGCAAGCTTGATTTCAATGAAGTATAAAGGTAAGGGTAATGCTCGGGAGTACATCATGGAAATGTCTCATCTTGCTTCAAAACTTAAGACTCTGAAACTCGAGTTATCTGATGATTTACTCGTACATCAGGTTCTCATCTCTCTTCCTGCACAGTTTAACCAGTTTAAGGTTAGTTATAACTGTGAAAAGGAGAAATGGACTCTTAATGAGCTCATTTCATTTTGTATGCAAGAGGAAGAGAGATTAAAGCAAGAAAGGACCGAAAGTGCTCACCGGACTAGCACTTCCAAGGATAAGGGCAAACGAAAGAACAAGAATAATAAGGTTGCTGCTTCTAAGGGTTAAGAACAAAAAAAACAGAAAGCTAAGGTAACATGTTTCTTCTGTGGCAAGCCTGGACACACTAAGAAGGAATGTATCAAGTATGCCGCTTGGCGTATTAAGAAAGGTACGTTTCTTATTTTGGTCTGTTCTGAAGTTAATTTAGCTTCAGTACCTAGAAACACATGGTGGTTAGATTCTAGTGCTACTACTCACATTTGTGTTTCTATGCAGAGTTGCATGAGTTACCGAAAGCCAAGTGATGCAGAAAAATGCATCTATGTCGGAGACGGCCAGTCGGTAGAAGTAGAAGCAAAAGGGCACTTTAGATTATTATTGAAAACTGGTTATTTTTTGGATTTAATAGATACTTTTATTGTACCGTCTTTTAGACGGAATTTAATTTCAGTTTCTGTTTTGGACAAATCAGGTTATTGTTGTTCATTTGGAAACAATAAATTTACGTTATCTATTAATTCAAATATTGTTGGAACCGGTTTACTTAATGTTTATGATAATCTATATTTGTTGAAAACTATTTTGTCCTATAATGAAACCTTGCATGTGGAGTCACGAGGTACAAAGCGTAAATTGAATCAAGATAATTCGGCCTCATTGTGGCACAAACGCCTAGGTCACATCTCTAAATCAAGAGTTGAGCGACTTGTGTCCGATGGGATTTTGGAATTACTTGACTTTTCGGATTTTGATATTTGTGTCGAGTGTATTAAAGGAAAACAGACCAAAACAAAAAAATTAGGTGCCAATAGAACTACAGAATTGATGTTTACTGTATTCATCAAGTTCTATTTGTGGTGTATAGGTGCTAATGAAATTAAAAATTCTCCATCTAAATAATTTTAACTAATAAAATTCTATCACTTTTCCTCCTAACCTCCACTATATCTCCAAATAATTGCTTATCTATAATCACACCTACCCCATTACGATTACTATCTCTACCCGTATACCAAAGTTTATAACCCCAAAACTCTATGATTTTAGTTTTCTCACCTACCCACTTAGTCTCCTGAACACACAAAATATTAACCCTCCTTCTAATCATAATATCAACTAACTCTGTTAATTTACCTGCAAGGGAACTTATATTTCATGATGCCAACCGAAATTTATGTTTATGAGCTAACTTCTTTACCCCCACCCGCTAATTAAGATGTGAGAACTCTCTTATATTTGACATCGCATTCGGGCGCCGACGTGGCGTGTCGCTTCTGAGCGACGATCTAATAACCATCATATATTTTTCACTACACCCGGACTCCGATATAGTGCGTCGCTCAGTAGGGAACGCCCGAACGAAATTCATATTTTGGCTCATGCATAATATGTGACAATGTTTTACGTTGATTATTACTGGCCTACCACAACTCTCATTTTTTATCCTGATTTGGGACAGATAGTGCATAGCACTGACGGAGTTTGAGTGGCGTCACGTGTAATAATTTTATTGGGCCATCTAAGCGGTGGTAAAGAAACTCGCTTCACTGACGGTGAATTTCCCGTTTACTCATATATATATATGTATATATATATATATATATATATATATATATATATATATATATATATATATATATATATATATATATATATATATATATATATATATATATATATATGTATATGTATATATATATATATATATATATATGTATATGTATATATATATATATGTATATGTATATATATATATATGTATATGTATATATATATGTATATGTATATGTATATATATATGTATATATATATATATATATGTATGTATATATATATATATATATATATATATGTATATATATATGTATATATATATGTGTGTGTGTGTGTGTGTGTGTGTGTGTGTGTGTATATATATATATATATATATATATATATATATATATATATATATATATATATATATATATATGCTCACACATATGTGGATGTTTCAAAAAGTTCATCACTCCCATAGTCACACCCACATACTATATGTGTAGTCATATATATTATATGAAATAAAGAGAAAATTGAACGGATAAAATTCATTTTTAAAAGAAAACAAAAAAAAAAATTCATATCCATCCAGAGAAGTAAAAGAAATTCAATGTCATTGTTCCGTCTGGATCATGGACACTGATCAAGAACATTTATACAAATCAACTGAGTAAAAAATGAGATGAATATAAATCATACTATTTGGACATATTTATTATATCTTGGACTGAAGTTATAAAGGGGAATCAAAGTGAACTTCACAAACTTCTGCTATAGGCGGACTTCAACTTAGGTTACCCTTTGTATGAGAATCATAATTTGAAGTATGCAACTTCTTCCTCCATGTGGTCCTCCCCCTAACAATCTCTTCATTTTTCTCCTCTCCTTTGATCCGAAGGAGATGGGTATACCTTGTTGGCCACTTGTCCAAGAAATCTGATAGTCCACGGCCCTCTAGAAGCTCAGATGCCAGATTGAACCCGTTTGTTAGGTTCATATAACTTCCATCTTCTTCATTAGTCGAGCTTTTGTCAGGTTCACAGAGGGATTGCACTATGTCAGAGCTACCACATTCCCTCCTGTATTCTAGTATGATACTTGCGAGCTGGTGAGTCTCTAAGTGTTGGTCAGGAATAGTCTGCAGACAAGAAGTTTAATGATATAAGGATAAGGAAAAGAAAAAGGACTAATTTTTCCACTAGAAAAGGGAAAGTAAAAGAAAATAATTTCTTATGCATTTTGGAAGTTTGAGATTTAGTTTGTTGTATTTTTCGTCAGCACCAATGCTGCAATCTGTTATTTTCCAGCAAGCATTCTACTCTCCAATGGCTTATGAGTGCGTCATTCTCAGTGGTTTGCATCTCCGTTGCTCAAATTTCTTTGCTTACTTTCATAATTTATTTAGCATTTTGCTTGAAGCTGCAATTACCTCGAGCATCCATTTGACATACTTGACATTGTTGACATGATGATTCATATCCAAATCGCTCCTTTTTGGCTACAAAAACAAACTAGTTAGTTAAGATGATACGGATATGATGGAATTCTTATACTGATAAAGGAGATAAATCTACCTTCAGGTCAGAGTCAATATATGTAGCATTGTCATCTAACTTGATTATCTTCTCAGCCCCATCATCCAGTATTGCATGTCTTTCTATGAACCATGGTGATATCTCATCTCTCACTTCTTCTGGCATTTTTGAGAGGCGCCTTGTGTGTCGATGCATCATCACCCACGTGCTACATACGACCACTACCAGCATTTTAGCGTGCACATACATGGCAGACGAAACATGAGGACACCCATTCTACCATTCCTCATTTTAGACTCTAATTAAATTTGTTACTGCTTAATCCTTATGTTTTGAAAAAGTTCAAAAGATAAAGTTTATGAGGGTTGTTTGGTTACTAATAATTTAAAAATGTGCATCTTACTTTCTTTAGAAAGTAGTAAAAGTTCATGATAGTTTCTGATATAACCGATATTACTACAGAATTAAGACTAACCTGGTTCCTCGGGCATAAACATGCCCGTTGAGGTGGCTTCGGATTAACCAATCTCTCCTCATCCCATTCTTCCCCGACGCTCCAACCCATGTGTCGATCGCTATCACCTCTCCCCTGGAAATCGAAGCACATAGAGCACAACACAGTTCACTTAAGTTTATTGAATTAGAAATATGGGGTTGGATATGGTAGAGGAAGATGCAAGTTGTGCCAATTTTTACTCACCATATAGGGTACTGATCAACTTGGACATGCATCCTTGTAACTACCCAGATGAGATTATTCTTGATCATGCCATGGGTTGCACCAAATCCGTCGCCAAGTAGCCCAGATTGCCATACATGATTCAGTGCAGTCTCCTGCAAGAAGAGGAAGATAATTTCTGTTTGTTTGGTTCATGTACATTAGGTTTTCTTGTTGCAGTGCTAGCTTACTTGAAGGAGGTTGAGTATGGACTCCAGTGTTGCAGTCTTATCTGGGCCAACCTCATAGGATCTAATGACAACAGTCTGTTGATACCCATGCCCACCTTCGCTGATCTGTCCCATGCGAAACGGGTCCGAAGCCTGCTTCTGGGTCGGTATGTTCTGCCTGCTCCTCGCCCCTCCTACGTCTTCATCCACGGGGGTTGCAGTAGCAACAGAGGTCATAACTGGAGGAGATGCAACATTTGCAGAGAGATTGATTCCACCCTCTGCCTTGTTGCTAGAGGTGAAGCCATTCACTTTCATTGAGTTAGGCTTGTGACCTATAGGCCCACCGTCTTTGTTGGATGAGCATTTGATTGTGCAGGAGAGAGAAAGAGAAAGACTAGTCATCTCTATTATTATTGAGGAGGAGAAAGAGAGGAGGTGAGAGGGATGTTATATTTTTCCTTTTTCTGTAAATTTCTTGGAACTTTTTAGGTGCAGTAGTGCTTATATAGTTGAGTATCCAAAGCTGGCGGAGCATCATTTGAGTTTTAAATCACTATGACCAAAACTAAGAGTTTTTGTCATTGTTAGGCATTTTGAAATTCCAAGGCCTAGTGATTTGGAGTGGAATTTGAAGGTCTAGCTCACGGTTGTTGCATAGGAAAGATCACCACCGTAGGAGTAATTTAAAGGATGGTGGGCTTGTCCCATATAGTAATTTTGTGTGTGCTTCCAAGGTTGTTTTCACTTGTTTTGGCTTCTTGCACCTTTCTAAGTTATCATCCTAGATCATTTCAAAGCTCTCTATAGAGTCATCCATGTTCGTGTCAATAGGAGATAATACCAGAAGAAGAAATAGGAGATGCCAGATGATAACAAAAGTGTTCCTCATGAGGTGGTCAGGCTTGAGATGCAGCATTGTTTTCGGTTATTGGTTACTGTTATTCTTCTCAATCTGTCCTGATTTATAACAAGGGCAGGGGAAGCTGCTGCTCTACGGCCTCTTTTATCCACTAGCTCAAAGAAATTATTACTTTAAATAGTCTATGATGTCATGCTCTACGCTATGAAGAAGTGATGCTCCTTGTCCATCAGTTCACCAGGAGGTGTGTGTTGATTAGTCTGAGGTGAAGTGATAATTATTTTTATTCTAATTCTATTTACTAAGAATAAGTAATTCAGGCTTGTGAGACTTGTCTGTAATTTTCTTACTTGTTCTGTCTTGTGGCGTTTGTCTTGTGAGTTAACTAAGAGAGACGTGATGTTTGAGTCTGCATCTTAGTATGACACTCAAATTTCTCATGACAAAACCAAGGAAATTGCAACAGAACAACAATAGGGCAATGTAAATGACTTCTTCTAGTATTATTTAGCCGCAGGTTTCATCGATTCCTCTTCATGTACCATAGATATAGTAAATTGGTGTAGTTCTAGTAATTTTGTCATCGCGCAAGGCAATCTCTAGCTTTCTTTCATCATTATGGCTGTATCATCGGTTTCAATTTTTGAGTAATTTTGCAGTATGTTTCCCTTTTTTTCTTTTCTTCTTTTTTTTTTTTAAATTTATTTTAAAGATTGACAGGGTTTGATTTAGAAATATTGTCCTGTTTTAGCTAAACAATATGCTCGCACACTGAAAGAGGGAAATAAGTGCTAAAGGTGGAGCCATCCTCTATTGAAGGCCACCAAGCTCTTCTCCAGCTCCTAATAACAAAGAATGCTATTTATATTGCAATTAAACTTTGTTAACTGAAATGTGCGTCTTCAATTAATGTACTGCCCTGTCAGGATTAAGTTTTAATGTGGCAATCTGATCGCTGAAATATATTTACTGATATACTGGCAATATGTAAGAAGGAAAAACTTCTAATACTTAGGTGATGAATATATAGAGATGTAATCTGGTAACAGAATCACGGTTGTGATTGATTAGTTCATTTTCTCTTGTAATCTCTGTGGAGTTGTATTTACATAAACAGCTTTTCTTTTTGGCTTTTGTTCTTAATTTGTTGCTAACAGGAGTTTTTAATATTTTGTTTAGGCTCATTGCATAATTATGGTCTAATATGTTGGTTGAAAGTGTATACCTTACCTTATGGTTTAATGAAGTCGTAATGAAGTTTTGGCTGAGATTTTCTTTTGATTTCTTTATCCCTTTTCTCAAAAATAATGTAACAAGGAAAAAACTTTTCTTCGCAGATCATTGAAGGAGCTCACCTTTGTAGGTTTTCAAAGAACAATGTGTTATAATTTCATTAAATTTCTGTCTTTTAGACTCGCATGCGCAAATGACAATTTTTTTCTGAAGCAATTTGAGCCCCACGTGGGATTTGGACAAGTAGAGAACACATCATGGAAATTTGCCAATTAATACAGGTAAAGAAGCAATTTTCTGGATTTGTCGAGGATCAAGCCACTGGCTTATTTCCTGAAGGCATGTTCGAATTATTTTCTTTTAGTTTATCATAGATGGTAATGCGTGTATATGAATGAATTAATTTTTGATCTTTTATATACAAAATTTTAACTTAAAAATAATAATTTTATTTTTCTTATTCAATATTATATATATGATGAGTCAAAAATTGATCCGTAAATCCATCCATTATTATCTCTAATGGCAAATAATTTTGTACAGTATTTAAGTAGAAGAGATACCTAGAGTTATTCTTACTTTTTTCCTTTTTTCAATTCTCTTTCTTCCTTGCTTTCTATTTTGAATTAAGTTGGATCTTATGATACCTTGCGAGGACCAGAACTGATACCTTAGGTTTCAAAGTTTATGGCAGGTCTGCATTCACAATCCTTAGAAAACCCCCACACTATTTAATACAAGCGTAATAATAATCATATTTATTATTACCATTCTTGCGGCAGCAAATTTGGTTCAAGCAGCTAACTACCCCAAAAGTTTTGGAAAAAACAAGTGGCTTCTCTACCCAGTTATCATTGTGCACCAATCATAACGGTGCCAGATTCATGGAGACCAAAAACACATAATATTATGGGGACCAAAAGCAAATATCGACCATAAAAAATAAACATCCTACAAGTAGAAACGAACCAGCCTCACAATCTGAATGACATTGCAAGAAAAAAAAATTACAAAAAGGATCCTTACACCAATCATTAGAACTTTCCACTTCATAGCTTTAGCAAGCTTTTATATAGATAATGCCAAATGATTTATGACAGCTAAAACATCGTTCCATGCTGGTTATCTTCTTCAGAATACTAACCTCCAATACTTGATCAATGGCTACAAATAACATTATGTTATTTGTAACTTTCATGATCCAGTAACTTTTGAAGAATGGCCTGAATGAGCAAATACCATTATGTTAGTCCTTTCTTTAATCATCTGAATGAACTGGAAAAATAAAATTTTAGGTTAATCTGATGGATGCACATAAACTGATCTCAATAAGTTTTAGCAGCACATAAAAGAGTTGAATGAACTCTAGCAATCACCAGGTTTCTACTATTTCGTTGTCAATGGACACAAAAAATACAAGACATGTGATGGAGATCAAATTTGATTTAAGAATAGATTTGATTAGATTTGGATCTTGTTAGGATTTTAGAATATTTGATTGGATTCTGATTTTATTAGAATTCTGATTTTATCAGGATTTTGGATTCTATTAGGATTTGGTTTGTTAGAGTTTCCTATATATATGGGTTTTGTATGAAGTATTAAAAAAAAAGATGAATAATATTTTGGAGAAAATTCTTGATAAATATTTGGCGTGGAATTCGCCAAGTCAAAATCTTTCCTCGTGGATTCATGGAGAGTGGGCGTGAGCATGGGTGGATTTCCAAATCCCAAAAGTTTTCCCCAATTTATCATTTTTTCCCCAATCCCTCTAGAAAAAACCCTAATTTCAAAACCCTAACACTAATTTAGCCTCTGTCCTGCGTCAAATTTGGTATCAGAGCCTAAATTTTCTTCTCTATCACCATCTTCTTCTTCCACATCTCCATCCTCTTTATTTCAGTTTTTTTTTTTTTTATTTAAAAAAAAAAACTGATCTGAAAAAAAAAAAACAGTTCAGATTTGAAGAGAGAAAAAAAAGAAGAGAGAAAAAAAGAGAAAAGAGAGAAAAAACGAAAAGTGAGAAAAAATTCAGAGAAAAAAAAGAGAGAGAGAAAAATTCAGAAAAAAAAAAGAGAGAAAAAAGAAAAGAGAGAAAAAAAGAAAAGAGAAAAAAAAAGAGAAAAAATTCAGAAAAAAAAAAAGAAAGAGAGAAAAAGAAAGAGAATGAAGAATTAAGTTGGGTTCAATTTACATCACAGTGCAGACCCATTAAGACAGTGCAGACCCGTTAAGGGTAGTTTTGTGATTCGGAGCCCGTTTCAACTCCGATTCAAGCCGTTTTCGAGCCGTCGTGATTTTTGAGTATTTTCTAAACTTTTTTGAGCTAAAATTTTGAATTGATTATATATGGAATTTATATTCTATGGTCATTACATCAACACAAATGCTAAAAAATCGCAAATTGAGCGAGATATGTATATACACGGTTTTTTCGGTTTCGATAGTCGACAAAATTATCAAAATTGAGAGAATCATATCCAAGATTTCTTTCTAGATTCTGATCTGAATTCAGCATAGAAATGTCTTTACGCCCGACAAAAGTTAGGTGGAGAAGTTTATACTTGGAGTAGAGAGTATAAATTATGTTTGGATTGGAATATCTTGCGACGTCTACTTCGTCATCGGTATACTCAACACCACCTTCCAAATTTATCATTTCATCGGTTTCAATCGTCTGAACCTAAAACAATAACTAGTGATGAAGAACTTCAATGTATGATTGATGAGTTTAAGAAGTGTAGCCGAATACTTGACAGTTTTAAAAACATACTTAAATGTAGAAATGAAAGAAGTCAAACGATTAACAATGAAAGCATCGCTAATAAGATTAAAACAGATATTCCTATATTTAGTGAATGTATTTTGCAGCCTACACCGGATACAGAAGTTCATGATGAGCCATTACTAGTACCAGATGAAACTTTTTTTCCATCCACAGAAGTTGAAGACTCAATAGTTCAGATTTCTGAAGATTCTTCAATAGAACCAACTGCGAAATTTCAGCCGCCTGTGAATACTTCTGATGATCATACTTACGAGGAGAAACCAACGGAAATATCTTCTTCTCTCCTATTTGCATATGTACAGGGAGTACAGGAACTTCCAATCCAAAGTCAGACTTCACACAGAAAAAAAGTTATTGTTGATGATGAGGTAAAAACTTCAGTTCCTCTTGAGAGATTCATTACAAGAATTATGAAGAAATTACCAACTCAACGTACAGATTCATATGAAGTTTCGAAAAGGTTTGCTTCTACTGTTCATGGCCAGAATAATTTGTGGGATTTACGATCATCTGAAACTGATTCACGAAAGAAGCCAGTTTCACCTCCACCGCCTTGGTTCAGAAGTATGTACTAGATACAGTTTCTCGACCACCACCATGGCCCAATTGGGATACTTCGTGGATGTCAATAGTTCAATCCGGACGTATTTATCATTCTTTATCTCCGCATTCATCGGGGATGAATGCTTTGAAGCCGGGGAGAATTGATGGAAATCAAATTTGATTTAGAAATAGATTTGATTAGATTTGGATCTTGTTAGGATTTTAGAATATTTGATTAGATTCTGATTTTATTAGAATTCTGATTTTATTAGGATTTTGGATTGTATTAGGATTTGGTTTGTTAGAGTTTCCTATATATATAGGTTTTGTATGAAGTATTAAAAAAAAGATGAATAATATTTTGGAGAAAATTCTTGATAAATCTTTGGCGTGAAATTCGCTAAGTCAAAATCTTTCCTCGTGGATTCGTGGAGAGTGGGCGTGGGCCTGGGTAGATTCCCAAATCCCAAAAGTTTTCCCCAATTTATCATTTCTTCTCCAATCCCTCTAGAAAAAACCCTAGTTTCAAAACCCTAACCCTAATTTAGCCTCCGTCCTGCATCAACATGGTAACTGCATGCAAGTTAGAACCTCCCCAGCCTACAGCTACTGTTATAGTAGTAGTAAAATGGAACCATTCTAACTATTTGTCATCTACCCACTACAACTACGACTACAGTTGCAGAAAGAGCCCAGCAAGCTTGCAGTGAGGAGTGAAAGTCACATCCGCAAATTTGTTGCAAATGTGGAATAGACCAAATCACATACATTACACATTTCTATGCTAAATGGTTGTTGATGACTTAAATCTCAGAAAGTATTGGAGGGAACTTGGACAAGAGTGACAATGGCAACTTACAGGACAAGAAGAGCTTGACTTCAATCCCTGGTACAGCTCACGAGGAGATAGGAGTAGTTTCACAGGGCGAAACTCGATAGACTGGTGCCGAGTTCTCGGATCACTGAAACTAATCAATTCTCGTTCTAGGAGATGCTCAAAAGCCTGTAATACGTAGCCAGACAATGCTTCATTGTAATATATACTTTCAATTGGATTATTGCATGGGACCAAATGGCGCTTGAGAGGAATACACACCCGTAAACAAACAGAATGTGAATAATTGTCAGAGGTCTTATAAGCATCTTGTATAGACTTGTACTCTGCTGAAGTAAGATCAAATTAGTTCTGCACTCTATAGTTGCACCAAAAAGTTCTTTCAAGACAAGATGCACAATAATATTTGAAATTAATAAAATAAGTTAAACTCCAACCTTTCATTATAGAACTGAAATTGTACGAGTTCTGTTCTTTAATTTCCAGCCTGTTCATGCACACTAACAGATACAGCTCCAAAATTGACACATCTGTGAACCAATTAATGAGGGAAAAAAAAGCAATTTCTGTTGGAAGAATACATGCAGCCATAAATGAAGTTAATCTGTCCGATGAAAAATCTTATATTCACATAAATACCATCCAAGGACTCAGATAAAATTGCTACCATTAAACAATAGAGCAAAATAAAGAAAATATACAATTTCTAGAAACCATAGTTCACTAAATGAAGATACAGTTTCCAAAGGATGTATTTGATTTCATAAGAAAACAATCATCACATAAACTGGAATGCAAGTTCAATACGAATGGCTACCTTGCAGGTTGTCAAGCTTGGGTTGCCTCTGCATGCACAAAAGTGCAGCCTTGAAGTTTTCCAAGGATAGCAATCCAGACTCTAGATCTATATAACTGACAACCCTGAAACTGGAGAAAAGTTTTCTATGCAGATTCACTCTAGCCTTAAAAAATATATGCAGTTATACCTGAACTCAATGAGACAGTATACACATCTAAACATTTCATGTAGATACATGAGCAAACTTACAGGAATCTCAACAGGTTGCTAATAGTGCCATCAGTATTTGACAGCGAATTGAGAATTTCATTGAACCTTTTGTCACCTAAAATTTTCTGCAACATGTGATGGTTAATGAGAACTTCGACTGAAATGAGGGAGTCAGATGTACAGCTGCTTGAAATTTAAAACTACGGTAACAGGTAACAGATAATATTACAATTACCCTACGCAATAAGCTAACAGGTAATATTTTTCTTTTACCCTATAGGGTAAATGGCTAAAACAAATAAAAAAAGAAAGAAACGAAAAGAATCAATACAACTGGTAAATGCTAAAAGAAAAGGGGGAAAATCATATGTTACCTAAATAATATTTGTCAATGTTAAATCAAGAAGAGACATCAAGTTAAAGTGAATTCAATGTTCCAGGTCCCTTATTTATTTAGTTATTATTTCCTAAAAAGAATTGTTGAATCGTTGATTGATAAGAAATTAGTATTATGCACTACTAGTAATATAATAATATTGTTTATTTATTTTATAAGGGTAAACGGGCAAACAGGTAGGGTAAGAAATTCTTACCCTTACCCAACCCTATTACATAAATGGGTACGAAAACGTTAACCTTACCCTAAAAAATAGGATAAATGGGTCTACCTTTAGCCATTACCACCAATATTCAAAACCTGATAGGAACCCTGAATCTAGATTCTAGGAGTTTATTATAATAACTAACAATAGGTAGTCTATAATCTAAACCTAGCATCTAAAGAAAACTACATTCATTTTGATGTTATTAATAGGCCTAATCAGAAAGCATGATAAAAATTGAAGGTTTACCCAAAAATGCTCTTGAAAAGGATACCTGGAGCATCGAGTTAAATTCTTTGGTGTAGTTTGAGGGAAAGTTCTTGTCATTTGGCAAGTGTAACACATGTTCCAACAATCTGCAGTTGGTTGGCAAGAAGTCAAAATCAAAATGAATACAAGAACAAGTAGCCACGATATACAACATGCAAAAGGATAGTTTAACGACCTTACTATATCATCTGTTGTAGGAGGAGCAAATATAAGCTTCCTATGAGAAAATCGAGATCTTACTCTTTTTTCCAATAGCTGGTCTGCATCCTGAAACAAACATACTTTGCAATATGCATATAATTAACACACAATGCATTCTGAGTGGTCTAGAGATGCCATATTGATTATTTTCAAATGTGGGTCCAAGATGAGAAGAATGTAATACAATTTGTATAGCAAGATTCTCCTATGAAGTAATGTTCTCTTTTATGGACATTACATGCACTAAATCAGTATTTTGTCAAGAAAATATTTTTTAGAAAGTTGTCGAACAGTATAGTGCAAAAGAAGGAAAATAAGTTAATAAGAAAGTTACTAGAACTAGAAATGAGATGGAGTTACATGAAATTGACAGGGAAAAGTAGAACAAAATGCAGGAAATCTGAAGCTTGGATTTATGATCAGAATTGAGGAGAGGATTCCTAGGAAGAGTTAGCCTTGCTAAGTACTCAAAATAGTGAAGAGTGTTACCAGATTTGTTCGTGGTACGCTTTGGTTTGTAGCATGAGTACAGGTATACATTATGCTAATTTGAGCGGTATGTAGTGTGAAGGGGGCGGACTTAATCAGATCAATATTTGGGTCATGGTACATTTGCAAGCATTTAAAGGATCATTTCTAAATATTGGCATTATTATGTACATGGGGACAAAGAAAATACGTACTTTTCTTTCCATAGTGGAAATCTTGTAAACAACAAATAAATCTACTAAGAAAAATCTTTAAAAAAGTTGTAAATACATTAAAGAAATACTTACTTAATCAATTAGTCATTAGTTCTCATCTTATTTTTTCCATATCATTAGTTTTGAAGATATGGATCTGAACGAGCTACGAATAAATGCCCACTATACTAACTATTGATAAGGTTTCATTGGCTTTGTTCCGTTTTGTTGGCTCCATCTCAGTTTAGATAGGTTCTAATCTGAAACTGGATACAAATATCAGTTTTGCAGATTAGTACAGATAAAAAAATGAGCGACAGATAAGTATCCACTATGGATAAGGTTTTATTGGTTTTAATAGTTTCATCTCAATTTCAGTGGGTTTTAGTCTGAAACTAGATATAAATCTCGCTTTCACTAAATTCTGATCAGTATGAGTCAGTTTTGGGCTAGTTTCATTAAGTAATGGACTAATTTCGCTTCGTTTCCGATGTAACTTACTGAAACCTACTAAATTTGCAAGAAAATTCAAAATTAAAAGAAGAAAGAGGGGCTAAGGTTCCTACTATATAATTGCTAGCAATTTCATCTCTCTTTAGTTTCTATAACGACTCCAAATCCATAAATTATAATATATCATAGTTAGATATTTTCATTTAATTAGAATAATTATATTCTAAGTTAGTAGTATTCATATTTATTTGGATTAGATTTTAGAAAAATTTGTTGGGTACCTTAAGTTTATTTATCTAACTCAACACCTACTTAGCCAAGATATTTATATTACATGCTCTTTAAACATTACACATGGAAAGTACTAAAATGGCAAGCATGTTTAGTAGTTATAATACTCAGGCTTTTTCTTTTACATATAATGGAACCGTACCAAACCTCGAAACGAAATTGATGAAACAAGTAAAAATGTAAAAACCTTTTTTACAATAAGGATTCAAACCGAAACCGGGTTCCCAAACCATAGTATGCAAACTTAATTATGATTTTAGGTGGTGTGGAGTGAATTAGGTAGTCCAATTTGAAGAAGAAATAAACCTAAAATGCATGTACTGTTTAAACATTAACAAAATATACCATATAATTGAAAGATATTACAAGAATCAGCTTTTAAATAAAATACAAACTAGGAAGTTTAAAGAACTGAAAAGAATCTGATGGAGTTGAGTAAAGCTCTTAGAAGAAAAGAGCATTTAGAAGAAAAGAGCATTTAGCAAGAATCAATGCCACATACCAAACGGCAACTCACACCGATGACTACAGCCTGAGAAGTTAATGTCTGCAATGCATCTAGCAAGCTATAAAGCAACCGTTGTTTGCCCTGCAAATTCAAGAACAAAGATGGAATTGCAATGCGATTTGCTGATATTAATGACGAAGTCATAACATAAAAGCAGAAAAGGTATATATTTAAATAAAAACAACAGCCATGTTAACCTAGGAGAATTAGTGATGGAGATCAGATTTGATTAGATTTGGATTTTGTTAAGATATTTAATTGGACTTTGGATTTTATTAGGATATTTGATTGGACTCTATTAGGATTTTGTTTGTTAGGGTTTTCCTATATATATGGGCTTTGTATGGAGAATTGATTGATGAATAATATTTTGAAAATTTTAAGAAATTTCTGACGTGGATTTCGCTGAATTAAATCTTTTCTCGTGGATTCGTGGAGAGTGAGCGTGGATTCGCCTGAATGGATTCCCAAACTCCTGTAACTTCTTCCTGTTCTTCCCCAATTTCTCTAAAAAAAACAATAATTCTCAAATCCTAACCCTAATTTTGCCTCCGTCCTGCGTCAATTAGCTCAAGCAAAGCTGCTTGAGAAACATGTAGTTACTATATATACTGTACAATTGCCATAGCTCACCTATATATAATGAAAATTGGAAACAAAAGTCTATTAGTAACAACATGATACTAACACAAAAATGGAGCTTAATTCTGGACTTAAGGATACCTGAGTGAAGAGGTCAAACTCATCTAGTACAAAAATGACTGTCTTGTGAGCTAATCCACACTCTCTAACAAAGAAAGTATATTTATAATCAGTACCAACAACATGAATAAAATGAAACAAGCTAAAAATGACAAGAAAATAAGGAATCAAATTTTATACAAAACAGCAACTGAACAAAATCCAATTCCACTCACCGCAACATGTCAATCATAAATTGAGAGTTATCATCAGACGAAGCCTACAAAGAGGTTATAGTAATAGGAACTTGAAAACTTAACAACCTGGGATATCAGAAGTAAAGATTATAAGAGAGAGAAAAGTACCACTTTTGAGAACAATAATTGGTGTTCCAAGCATAATTGTCTAGCAATTTCCTAGAAATTTCACAAAACATATCATTAACACACAAAATAATCAAAAGATAAAAAGTGTTTAACTAAGAGAACCCATAACATCCCTATAAAACAGGGTATAATAAGCCGTCGCGGACAAAGAAAAGGCAATACTATCCCATGCCAAACCATAAGAATAATGCATGAATCAAGGATACCTTCTCCTTTTCTCTGTTGACTTCCTTCAATTGATTGAATGATCAAAGTGAGGTGAAGATTTATTCTTATTAGTTAATTTTTTGTCTCTTGCTCACATGTCACTTCTAGAGAGTTTAAAGCCCTCTATTTCACACCATAATCTCTCTAGCTTTATGCTTTAGCTCTCTGGTTATCTAGGATTTTCCTTGTGTTTTTCCAACTTTCTTAGAATGGGCAGTTTTCTGTACTACGGAGTTTTAGGGGAAGTGGAGACCTATATTGAGTTGATCGTTGGTGGATATTGATACCAAGTACTTGGAATAATTGTTTTTTTGTTGGTGGCAGCGGTGGATATTGACACTGAATGTTACGAGGAAAAAAAAAGCATACAGTGAAGCTTAACATGTTTACATGATAACTCTTTATTTTAAGATTTTGTTCCAGTAAGAAAAGCATTCATGAGCTTCGGTTGAAGTGGTAAGGATAGGCAATTTATTCGGATGAGTCCTAAGTATGCCTTATTTTCTTCTCAGGGTGTTTTGGCTCACAAGAAGTAGTAGAAGTGAATAAGAAATTCAGAAATAGCTGTCAAAATGGAGATAGAATAAGAGACTTCTTCTTGAGCATTTTTGCTAATTTTTAGAAGGAAGTGTATTAGGAAGTAAAGAGAGTATTATTTATTTGATTAAATAAAACTAGGCTTATAATATTTTATTTGGTTTTTGACTTTCTATGTATAAAAGTACAACTTCTGAATTATACTGATGGCATAAAACTAAACTATTATTTTTTTGCCTTGATCCTCTACTTTCTAGAGCTCTTCCAAATCAAAAATATGAAGAAAAAAAATTTGAAAGTAAGTTGCCACGTGGGCGCTACTTCACTAAATAAGAAGTAACTTCCTACTTATTTTTTGGCCAAACAAACATTTGAAGTAGTGGAAGTAGACTTACTTTCACTTCTTCTATTCTACTTCCATGCAAACAAACACGCCCTTATTTAAGGTCTTTCCTTTTTTCTTTTTTGGCTTAGCTATATGTACCCATGTTTCAAGTTTGATTATTGATTTCATTTCTTCTTTTCCTTTTTAGGTTACCAATACATAATAAACTAAAAAGGAATTAATTGAAATTCTTGACCAAGTTTTTGGAGTCACAAAACTCATTACCTTTGTCGTTAAGTACTCTTGAAACATAATATGATTGAAAGTAAGAACCCCTTTTTAGAGTTTTGGGCCCAATCGTGTTTGAACATATATCCATGATTTATTCTATCCAATATGGGACTAAAGTCATATACTATTTCCTTTGTCACCTTCACATCCTACTTAAGATCAACTATAGAAGTCTTTCATTTTGAACAGTGTTCCGCTATTGCAAGTTTAGTATGAAACTTGTCTTGCTTACAAGTTAAACCTTTCACAATCATCACTAATTACATGGAAAGATTAACTTAACACTCAACAAATATATAATTGTTGATACACATTGTCTTATCACATTATTTGTACTCCACTATATCAATTTTATTCATAAATAAAATGCTACTCAAGGGTATTGTTACTATTTTGCAACAATCAAATTTTAGTAAAGAAACATGAAAAAGGACTCAAAGTACAGACTTTTAGCCATCCATAGCCCATGAAAGAGAATACGAAGCCCACAGTAAAATTGAGAAGATAAATGTGGAATTACACAAATAAAAATGATCAACCAGAACCATGAAAAATCAAAATCGTCAAAGACCAAGACTTCAAGCGCAAGTTAGCTAGCTACTTGGCAGCCCGGGACCATATCCAGCAATGGAGATCACACCAATCACAGTCATCCAAAGCAGGAGACTTGGAGAGCAAGTTTGCTCACAAACTGGCAGGAAGGAGACTTGGGAAGCAAGTTTGGCCGCAAGCTAGCAGATGTCTAGATGTGACCAACTAATGCCAGATTTTTTCCAGATACCATTTTCTTAGCTCCAAGTTTACTCTTTGAATATCTACAGTATACCCATTGCTTTTGCTGCTTTGCCTATAAGGGAGAATTCTCAATTGTAAACCATCTCCCTCTTGGGGACTCTCTGGAGCTCTTTGTAGCATATCGTAGTCTTCTCCTACCTCGCGGTACTGCAACAGGTTATCTTTTGCTATGTGTATTTCTTTAGATTGTTTTTTATATTCTTTTTTTATCATGAGTAGTTGGACCTTTTTGTGCTTAGGATAGATAAAACTACTTGAATATACATAACAAATTAACACCTTTAATCTCTCTTTATCATATGCTTAAACTGTAATCATAATTTTCTACATAGATTAATTGGTAATTTCTAAAATTTGGAATTGTACTATGTTGTTTTAATCCATAATAGTCTATGATTAGATAAAGAACCTGGGATTTTTTTTTTGTTTTGTTGAGTATCGTGATTAAACAAACCAGATTAATAAATTAAGGTCAATTACAAAAACTACACATGTACTATTGGAATGTATCACTAATATGCCCTTATAAAAAATTTACAAAGAGACCACCTAATGGGGTATAAGTGCAACAATTTTTTATTGTTTATTGCACTTATACCCTTATCAAGGGGTGCCTCCGTGACAAAAAGTTCTTAATAGGGTATTAGTAATACACCTCCCATAGTACAAAAGTAGCTAATGCAATTAACTTTAAACGATAATTCATAAATCATATCTAAGAACATTAATAGGTTATGATGTAACTCGCATAGTCACCGTCTATGTAGGGGATAGTAGTTTGAGATTGTCGTGAAATTGCATCCAGTAACATTTATTCTCCTCATCTTCTATCAATTTTGTTGTAGATTGATAGGTTATGCTCTATTTTTTATAATCTATACTTTCTAGAACTGAATTATAAATATGAGTTGAGATCACGCAAGAGAAAAGTTGTTTAATCACTGTTTATTTCATGAATTCAAATCCTAAGTATTGAGTTTTTATTCTTTTTATAGATAGTAATAGAAAAAATATTTACATGTGTTTTTAATTCACCTCGATATAACTAGAATTAGAGGAATTCTCTTCCTTGAGGATCGACCCATTATCGTTGTAGTGTTCGTGCACTTGTTACAGTTTAAAACAGATTAGCTACTACCCTATTGCACCAGGGCACTGATTCATACATAAGTTGCATATTTGCGTGCAACATAATGCCCACTCCATGCTTGTACTTTGCCCAATAATATTAAACATGGGCTCTGATACAGGAAAAGTGAAGATGTTGCTGAAAGACAAAATAAGATATAATTAACTCCTGATTGCAAAATGCCTTCCTTGCTCATAAGCATGGGAAGCAAACATTGCTTGGTTGAGCTTATGGTGGTGTATTTGGATAAAATGATTTGGAGTATTGCCATTTTTTTATTATCTTCTCTTTGGGGGTTGTCGTGTTTATCCCAGTTTACTGCACAAGTTGACCTCAGCATTGTATCTGATCTTATTTAGAGATATCTTTTATTAATTCCTCTACATGCCAAAAAATTAGTGCTCAAAGGGGAACAACTTGAACTCAATTCGACTTGAACTCAATTTATGCCTCTAAGGAGCAAAAGGTAATAAGTAATTCGTTTTGTTCTTTTAAATTTTCCCAATCTAATTAACTTCACTTTTTTATCCTTTGGCATCCAAATTCTTTAGAGAATAGGACGTATTACTATAGATATCCGAGAGCAGTTATCTGTATTGGACAGTGAAATTACAGGCACAGTTGTTGCCTTGCCATACAGAGATGAAAAAGGTACTCGCCTAAATCACTTAAAAAGAAAACACAAATCAGTCTTGCACTTTCTAGAATCCAAAACATGCTTGACAATCAGATCACATAGGAGAGCTACTGAGAAAAGAAATTATTAAACACGCCAATAAGATTGCAAGTGCTCATAAATCTGCGGAATGAAAAGGAAAACTAACCTTTAATGCACAGTTGTCATCACTGTGCAGAAGCCCATTCAACCTAACCTGAACTCCATCAAATAAATTTAAAAACAAAATTATACTGGTTAAAAAAACCATTAAATCTGCCAGCACAAGTTTAAAAGATTAAATCATACCACAGAAATCATGTCAGGATGCTCAGCTTTTAAATCTCCAAGAACCAGGTCTACCACCTATTATTTTAAATATAATTAAGCCTTAGAGTTTAAAAAAAAAAAAAGATAAATTGCTCAAAGTTTCTGAAGGTTTAATGTCCATAATAATAAAAAGACAAATCTTCATACAAGATAATAAGGGATTATATATCCACAACTGATGATTATTATAGTTAGTTAATAACTTACAAAACTGCGAAGAACTTAGAGGTACATCATATAAACCTCTTATGCATGTCATGCTTAATTAATTAACAATGTCATAAAACTGATAAAATAAGAGCAAACTTTGATAAGGACTTCTGAGATCAATATCCAAGGTATCAACAGAAAAAGTGAACAGAATCTAACGAGATTCAGGCATATAGGCAAGAATTCAGAGTGCTTACCTCCAGCACAATGATCAAGACTTACAGTTTTAATCATCAAGTATAATTAGACAACAAACTCAATGAATATCTAGATTCATGATTATGACGGTGCCTCCAATAATTATACCAATTGTCTACCGCAGTTGCGATTTATTCATATTTTCTAATTGTACATGCAACAACAACCAGATACCAAGGCCTTCGTCACAAACTTTACGGGTGGATACATAAATACTTTTCCATCAGGTGTGCTAAGGACCATCTCTTATATTACATTACACCAACCATATCCTTTTGTACTGCCTTGAATCATGTTCTCTTGTTCCAACATATTCCTGGCAAATCTTTCATGTGCCATACACAAAAATTACCCACTCCGCTAATTATTCCCATTGCACATGTCGAAGCTGTTGGGGGATCACCTATTTTCTATTTTATGTTCAAGCAGGTAAAAATCAGTCTAACTGGTACTTATTCCTGACCTTCTCAGCCTCATGTTTTCTGAACAATGGAAAAATACTAAAAGAATTGGCAACATACAAGATACAATGTGAATATGGAGAAAACAAATCCTTGAGTACTAGGGCATGAGGACATTAAAAAAAAAAATATTACATAAAAAATAGTGTGCATATATACATACATACATAGACATGACACTGTAGCCACAAGACCTATGCATGCATTTCTGATGCTAAGATGACAAATAACATTTACAAATTTGTAGAGTTTACCCTATCATACATTTTTTGTAATTCTGGAAAAGGAATAGGCCTTCGTTCTTCAACGTTTTATAGAATAGCTCGATGTATCTCACTCTTTACATCAAAACATAATTAAATATATAATATATTTTTATACAAGTCAATGTTTATTTCCTTTCTCCACTAAATTATGATATACAAATGAAAATAAATAAATATATCAAACATGCAATTTGCTCAACAGAGTATCTGAGAAATGAAGAACATGCACATAAGAGGTGTACTATACTAAAAAAATTGTAAAATTGATTACAAAACACATAGACCGTTACTCAAGACGATAGTGTACTTCTCTCTAAAATGTAGAAATACTGCTAAATGTTTAATGATCTGTAGCATATTATCATGTTTACCAAAGGTGTTATCAGAAACAAGACAATATGTAAACAAAGGAAAATATGTTAAGAGACACTTATGTATGAGTAATATCTACAGAATATGCAATGTTCAACATATGGGCGAGTTTACGACCAATAACTACACCTGACAATTATATAGATGGTATATCATATGTTTTTTGTAATTCTGGAAAAGGAATAGGCCTTTGTTCTTCAACGTTTTATAGAATAGCTCGATGTATCTCACTCTCTACATCAAAACATAATTAAATATATAATATTTTTTTATACAAGTCAATGTTTATTTCCTTTCTCCACTAAATTATGATATACAAATGAAAATAAATAAATATATCAAACACGCAATTTGCTCAACAGAGTATCTGAGAAATGAAGAACATGCACATAAGAGGTGTACTATATTAAAAAAATTGTAAAATTGATTACAAAACACATAGACCGTTACTCAAGACGATAGTGTACTTCTCTCTAAAATGTAGAAATACTGCTGAAAATTTAATGATCTGTAGCATATTATCATGTTTGCCAAAGGTGTTATCAGAAACAAGACAATATGTAAACAAAGGAAAATATGTTCAGAGACACTTATGTATGAGTAATATCTACAGAAACCCTTTTACAAATATGCAATGTTCAACATATGGGCGAGTTTATGACCAATAACTACACCTGACAATTATATAGATGGTATATTCAGAAAGAAGTAAAGATTTACCTTTATTTTCATCAACCTCTGATGGTTTATCTCCCAGAAATACAACCGCAAGAAACAAGTGATATATTCAATTATTACAAAAAAAAGTGTAATGATTGTTTACTTCACACGATGCTTTATGTTACTAAAATTTTCATGGTCCACATACACACAGGTGATTAATTCACAACAATAATTCACATCTGTACTACTTATGCTACCTTCAAAATGCCTTCTTGACCAAAAGTCAGGATCATTCCATTTACAGTTTTTCATGTAGGCCAAGATAAGGTTTTTAATCATGTGTGATTTGGTTCTCCCTAAATCTATTTATTTTGGAGAAAACCTTTTTAGGGACATGAATTTTCTAGTGCAATTTATCACCTTTCCAAATGGATACAGAATTAAGTTTCTCGTTCTCTTTTATTTATTTACACAACTTAAACAAGTCCCTTTACTTATAACTTTACCCGTAGGGCACATAAATCATGAGAGGAATGTTCAAAAAACCAGTTTTCATGCAATAGAATCATAGACTAACACCAATAGTAAGGGTGCATCTTTTAAATCTTTGCAAGTTGCAAATCAAGATAATTAAACGTACAGAAAGACAAATATTATGAGATTTATGCTCAGAACACCAAGATAAATCCAATCTTTCTTGCCCGTTTCAGTTCAGTAACTGAATAAACCGAAAAGACGCAGTTAAAATGGCCAGCTATCACAAGTATATTCAGAAAATTCCCAAAATCCAATATGCAAGTAGCGACTTTGTGCAAAATTAGTATGTTATATATGCAAATAACAACTATAAATAGGGCTACAAAGAAATTCACATTAAGAAAAGGGTTTTTACCGCTAATTTGCCACATCCACGGGGGCCAAGGAGGAGAACGGAGTTGTTGCAGGCCTCGGAAATTGAATTTGAGATGAGAAATTTCAGCTTGCTGCGATTCAGAAAGAAGGACAGGGATTCGTCCGAAATTTCCAAGGGAAAAGGAGAGATCGAGCGAAGAAAGTTAGGTTAGGGTTTCGATCGGTACCTGTAGTTGGAATTTGGGGAAGATTTGAAGGCGGAGTGGACGAAATTAGGGTTGCAGAGCCTCCAGCGCAAGAACGCTAGGGTTTTCTCCGACGCCATTTGGGTAGATATTGGAGAGAGAAAACTCGGCGGGAAAAATAAGAAGACCTTTGGGAAATTTTAGAGTGGAAACAGAACACGTGCAGTGCTCATGTGAACCAAATCATTGGATCCACAGCCAAAAGCCCAATTCCCATCTACTGGCCCATGTCTTAATTTTTTTTTTTTGTTTTTCGTCTTTTTTTTTTTTTTTTTTTCATTTGATTTATTTCGTGTCTTTTCAGTTTTACATCTATAATTTTTTTTCTTTACCCCAAAAATAAGGGTCTCATCTGTACCAAAAAATATAATATAATTTAAATAAACAAGCTAAATTGTAATCCAATTAAATATAGTGTATTTTAATAAGATATGGTATACTCTTTCGCATAAGTTTGATCTTTTTCCTAATTTTAGAGAATAAATTTGTAATCGCTTGGTTCATCTATGCAGTAATCAAGATGACCAGAATTGTAGATATAAAAAAATAAGTACTCAGCGGTGTCTTACATCTTTTTTTTATTTTTATTATAGGTGTACTGTACTCTGAGTGCCTACTCTTAGAGCGAGGATAGACAAATTGGACTAATAGTAGCTGACAAAGGTGGGCCTGACAGCGCTTGTCGTGGATAACCGGGTATGATCAAGTAAATTATGCTGCTTGTAAATGATGTGTCGCTTCATAAAATATCATTCCAAGCAAGGCGCGTTGCGTGACTATTAGAAGGGAAAGCAATAAAAGAAGGTTGACTCACAGCTGTGATATCAAGTTTCTTTTATTATGATATTGGTAGAACTAGTAGGTTATACACGGCCAAAAAAATATATACAGTAAATTTTCCTTCTTTTAAAATAATTGAGATTAAATCTGATCCAAATGTTTTTATTGCTTAGATGGATGCAAGACACTTCACATCAATAAATAAGGGAAATTCTAAATGCACTGACATTTTTTCTAAGTATTTCATTTAAAAATCTATTGTTATTACTATTTTATCATTATAAATTTTGAACTAAATTATTTTTATCTTTTCAGTTATATTCTATTCTTATAAAATCCAGAGAATAGCCATAATCTAAAAACTTCTCTCTTCTCATGTTTGTTTCAATGTAAATTGTCAAACTCAAAAAAATTAGCATTTATTTTTCCCAAATATCCACATAATTTTAGTTTAATATTTGCTTAGTAAATATCCACATATTTTAGTTAAATATTCCAACTCAATTCTGATTTGGAAACATAGAGGAATAGGAGCTCGACTATCATTCATATATTAAGACCCAAACAATTCAAGTTTTAAGATCTGAACAAATCAGAAAGTCATTCGAATATCTCTCTATATAACTTAGCGAAGAGGAGAGAGAATATGCCCAATTTAAAAATTAGATATTTGAAAATTAAGAGAAAAATTTATTTGGATTTTCTTAATTTGCTAGAATTTTGATTTCTCTTTATTCTTAAAAACTACCTATAAAAAAGAAAATGTGGGGTTGGTTACTAAGCCATCTAACCACCTCCTATGTGAGGGGGAACATAACTCATAAAATTGAATCCACAATTATCTTTCTAACTATTTTCCTCAACCTTCATTTTTTTTCCTTCTCTAAACAATTTAAATATATGAATTGACAATGCTCAGTAGCGACCGCCTGTATCTCTATCCCTACTACTCTTTCGGCGATCTTCCATGCCTACGCAATCCAATTTCGACGAAAATATTAACTTTTACTTCTATTTCTTTAATTCTTTTAATTTTCCTTAAAAAAAAAAAGCTGAGATTTTTATCGCCTTATTGATTTACTTGGTTAGTCTATGATTTGGTTATTTGACAAATGAAATCGATAAAGTTGAATGGATATTTTGAATATACCATCGTCTGCATGCTTCTAAGATTATGATAAGTACTTTTACTTAATTTTTCTTTAATTGTTAAACTTTTTTCAGTATTTATTCATAACATATTATCATTATCTTTAATGACATAGTGTCTTTTAATGTTAATATCTTAACATATTGTCATTATTATTATATTAATAAAAATTACTGTAACAGTTAAAAATAATTCTAAGTATTTGTAATAACCCTTCATCTTTTATAGTTATAAATAAATAAAAAAATAGTTATAAAAAAATAGTTATAAACAAATATGAATTATTATTATGTTTGGATATAACCGTTATATTTCACATTTTTTTTCTGTGTATTTTATTTTGGTCGCAATCTGACGACCTTGATATGCATGTAATGTAATAACCCTTCATCTTTTATAGTTATAAATAAATAAAAAAATAAACAAATAATAAATATAACATTTTATTTTTTTTCTTTAACTCTTACACCTTTCAATTTCTTTAACCTCCTAAACCTTTCATCTTCTCCAACCTCCAAACTCTTCATCTTCTCCATTATTTCAATTATGAAACTCCCATCTTTAATTCTCAAAATTAAACTCCCTAATTAAACTAAAACCTTTCATATTCTAAACCCTTCAAAATTAATCTAAAACCTTTCAAATTCCATAACCCCTCAAACTCTTGAAATTCCATAACACCTCAAACCCTTTAAATTCTATAACTCCCAAAACCCTTCACATTCTATAACTCCTAAATCCAACACTATATAAACCTAACATATTTTCTAAATTCAATCTACACTCATTCTCTAAAATTTCTCTCTTCCTCTTATCACGCCGAAGGAGCCGCTGCTGGAGCCGCCACCACTTCACTGGAGAAGAGCATCTCCTTCCATCTCTTTCCACATTTTAGATTCTCACCTTTTGACAAGAGGTTAGATATTATCTTTCTTTTTCTTCTTAGCTTAAATTATTTTAATGAATCATAGGTTAGCTCTTTTACTACTCAATAATCCTAATAACCTAAAAAAAACATCCATCATCTTATAAGCCCAATAAAATGGAGTCAAACATATTTCCTAATTTCATACCCGCTTAATACTAAAATCAATTTTGAGTATGTTATAAATATTAGAAAAATCCCTAAAAATCATCTAAATTCATATTAATCTGTTTTTAATATTCTTAGAATATTTTTAATGTGTAGATTACTCCATTGAGCAACATCGGGAAACAAAATCCAGGTGAGTTCATTTTTGGACTCACTAATCATGCTATTTTATATACATGTTGTTTCAATCATGTTATTTATTTTGTGTAAATTGATTTGTTATTCTGTAGGAATTTATCAATTACTTATTATGTTTCTTTTCATCAAAAATCTATTATCAATTGTCATTAAATTTAAATTACATAGTATGGTTAGATTTTAGAATAATCATATATACAAATTTGATAAATCACATAAAAGTTATATTCACGAAAAAATATTGTTGGTGATATCATTTTGTGTCGGTGTCTAGAAAAGTTATTTTGTATGCTGGTTCTCTAATTAAGGAACGTGCAACGCACGGAAAACCTCCCAGCATCCATATAATTGCCTGGCCGATATCTCTATGATGTCTCAAATCAGTGACTCTTAGATATAACTAATTGTGATTTATTGAATAAAGCATAAACTGAATGGACTCTATAAATCATGTTGTTAACAAATTAAGAAAAATCCAATGGAAATATTGTACCTGATATAATCAATATACTGTACTATACCTAAATGACACTGGATTGGGGGAGAAACTGAATGATGGAAATATACTCTGTTTCGGCTGTAAACTTGTTAAGTTGTACAACTGAATATTTCGCACACCATGGGTGCGTGATGATTCGCTGGATCATACCTGATTATAATTCCTGTTTGCCTGACGGCAGGTCCGACTCAGCACCGGACAATCCTGTGACCATTTCCTGGGTCTGTACAGGAAACAATCGAAACAGTGGTATCCCATCAGTTAGCTTTTCCAATTACATGACATTTTAGACAAAAATACCCCTGTTATAGAATTGACTTCGTTAAAATGACATTAAGATAACCTAAGTCAATTGACATCATTATTCCAGATATTTTATTACATATTTTCTAAAACTTGTATTATTATTATGTTTGGATATAACCGTTATATTTCATATTTTTTTTCTGTGTATTTTATTTTGGTCGCAATTTGACGACCTGGGTGTGCATGCCCAGATTTACCGATGGACACGCCAAAACTGACGCAGGATCTGGTGTACTTTAAACATCATATTGAAACTTCATAACGGATTAGAGATTCCCTTCTTCGTTTTGTTTAATTTTATTATATTTTGTTTCAATTGTATCTAAACTTCATTCCAATAAATGAAAAGTCAAACTTTTGTTGAATTTTTCTATCGTAATTACTGAGTATTATTGTGGCAAATTTATTGAGGCTTTAGCATATTCAAACTGAATATGTTGCCGGTACCTGTTACACGTGCTTGTATACCGTATATCGGGAGCGGGGCGTGACAGTATTTGCGCGGATTTCTCACTAGTTAAGATCTAAACAAACTCAAGAGGGTGCAATAGTAACCCAACAAAGAGCAAACAGAAAAGAGACTATATATAACGGTTTTCAATGAATACAATATTTTGTATGCACTTGATGAAATGGTAAAGGAACTCCAAAATTTATTAAATTTAATCCGAAAGAAGTTAAGCAGGTAGAGATAGTAATTATAAAGAAAAATTGAAGAAAAATCATTGGATTATTATAATTTTGCCGCTAGCTCCCGTAACTTTTTCTGAGCTAGCGGCTCACCTACAGTAATCCCTATATATATATGAGAAAAATGGAAATGAGCTGACAGCTCACGCAAGTTATCTGAGCTGCAGTTCAGTATCACTATCTTCAATAATTTTTTTAAAAAAATTTCTTTTGGATTATGATCTCGACCTCCTAGAGTTCACTCATACCCAACTTCTTGGGTTTTAGTTTTGATTTGGTCATCCATCAAGCTAACACAAAATTAACGGTTTTCAATGAATAAAACATTTTGTATGCACTTGATGAATGGGTAAATGAAATCCAAAATTTATGAAATTTAATCTGAAATAAGTTAAAGAGGTAGAGATAGTGATTATTAAAAAAAATTAAAGAAAAATCATTGGATCATTACAGTTCTACCGCTAGCTCAAGTAACTTTTCCTGAGCTGGCGGCTCACCTACAGTAATCCATGTATATATATATATATATATATATATATATATATATATATATATATAGAGAGAGAGAGAGAGAGAGAGAGAGAGAGAGAGTGGGAAATTCACCTGCGGTGAAGATAGTTCCTTCACCGCCGCTTAGGTGGCCCAATAAAATTACTACACGCGATGCCACTTAAGGTAACAAATAAAAGAACTCATTTAACCAGTTTTTGAGTGGCGCCACATATAGTAATTTTATTAGAACACCTAAGCGGCAGTAAAGGAATTCCCTTCACTGCCAGTGTATATTTCCCGTTTGCTCATATATATATATATATATATATATATATATATATATATATATATATATATATATATATATATATATATATATATAGTTAAACAAGTGGCGGCATTTTGATTTTCCCATTCGATGCAAGGCCCATTGGGCTACCCACGAAAACGATCTGCCACGCGTAACATAAGGCCACAAATCCACCCAGCTAGCCTCAAGTCCTCGAACCAGCCAATAAGAGAGGATCCTTTATCCAATCCCCTTATCCTCCACGCAAAATAACACCCGCACATCCTCTCTCTAAACAACCACATAATAAAGTGAAACCCCCCATCACTTACGAACAACACCAAGGGAGAGAGAGAGGGAGAACAAACTAGTAATTTCAATGGCATTGCAGGCTGCTGCTACGTTGATCCCGGCCAAGTTCTCGGCCGGGCAGCAACTCAAGTCCTCTTCCTCTCACCTCGCCAAGGCCTTTGGCCTCGATGCCCCTGCGTCAGCCAGGCTCACCTGCTCGTTGCGGTCCGACGTTAAGGATTTGGCACAGAAGTGTGCCGATGCTGCCAAGGTTGCAGGGTTCGCCCTCGCCACCTCTGCCCTCCTCGCTTCGGTAATGTTCAATACGAAACATGATGATTAGTTGCAGCTGGGAATTTTGATCATCACTTATAAAATTTTTAATAAGAAAAATAAAAAAAATATATTTTAATTCAATTTTTATATAGAACGAGTCAAAAATTGATCTATAAATACATTTATTACCATCCCTAATTGTAGTAGTCGCTTATGAAACGCAACACCATGCATAGTCACATAGATTCATCATTTGGTTACAATATTTATCCACCACTTGTTATTGAGTTCCCAATTTGGTTAGTTTTTTTTTTTTCAGGTTAAACTGACACACATATTTTTAATAGCACTTCCATCAGAAATCATATTCAAAATTTTTCATATATTAAATAGAGGTTTTGTTGCTAGTGACATGACTCGATGGCGTAATTTGGCTAGTTAAGTGATTGTAAAGTGTAGAAAGTCAATTTCAATTTTAGATAAGCATAATTACCTGATATAAAATCTTAAATAGCCTACAAAAATGTCTGAAAGTTAATAGATTGACAATTTTCTTTTATGTTAATATAAGAATATGGCACAAAAAATACACAAAATCTAAATTAGTTATTGGTTATTTTTGAAATAATGTATAGCTAAAACTAGGGTAAATTTGTATTTAAAATTACATCAACATTTTTTATCGTATAATTATGGATATGTGTTAAATTTTACTAAATTACGAAATCTATACATGATTTTTTTTTTATAATTAGATTGTATGTTTGATTAATTATCCAAACATTACTGAAAATCAAATCTAAAACCATCTTCCTATGAGTGTGAGATGTTATTATCTAGTTATCACTGTCTGTATGTGTCTATCTATATTTTAGCTCCATGTAGAGATGCGAATGAGCGGTTCAAGAGTTAATTTATATCCGTACTATTTAAATTTTTGAATTAAAAATAAAAATTTTATCTTTTAATAATTCAAAATTTTGATCAGTGTTGGTCAATAATTGGCTGGAGTTTCCAAAGAAACACATCATTTTTTCTGGAGATTTATAACTGTATGAATTATGAGCCCGACAAATCTTAGTGGGCTCACTAGGAAAATTGGTGTGCTCCTTTGGAAACACCCATAATTGGCTCATGAACTGTCCGTTCAAGCTTCGGATTCAATTGATTTGCAGTAAAGAGTCAAAAAAGGTGAAACTTTGGATTCAATTGATTGCAGGGAGCCAACGCCGAGGTGAAGCGCCTGACCTACGACGAGATTCAGTCCAAGACCTACATGGAGGTGAAGGGCACAGGCACGGCCAACCAATGCCCGATCATCGAAGGCGGCACCGACGCCTTCGCATTCAAACCGGGCAAATACTACATGAAGAAGCTATGTCTCGAGCCCACCTCCTTCACCGTCAAGGCCGAGGGCGTGTCCAAGAACGCCCCGCCCGAGTTCCAGCCCACCAAGCTCATGACTCGCCTCACCTACACACTTGACGAGATCGAGGGCCCGTTCGAGGTGTCCTCCGACGGCACGGTCAAGTTCGAGGAGAAGGACGGGATCGACTACGCCGCGGTGACTGTCCAGCTACCGGGAGGCGAGCGCGTCCCGTTCCTGTTCACGATCAAACAGTTGGTGGCGTCGGGCAAGCCCGACAGCTTTGGCGGGTCGTTCTTGGTACCGAGTTACAGAGGCTCGTCGTTCCTCGACCCGAAGGGCCGGGGCGGGTCGACCGGGTACGACAATGCGGTGGCATTGCCGGCAGGGGGGAGAGGAGACGAGGAGGATCTGAAGAAGGAGAACATCAAGGACCCCTCGTCGTCGACGGGGAACATAACGTTGAAGGTGACCAAGAGCAAGCCGGAGACGGGGGAGCTGATTGGGGTGTTCGAGAGCATCCAGCCGTCGGATACCGATCTAGGGGCGAAGACGCCCAAGGAAGTGAAGATTCAGGGGATATTCTACGCTCAGCTCGAGTCGTAGAGAGAGGATAAGGGGACTTTGAATAGATATATCATCAGCTTTGCTTCTTCTGTCTTTGTAAAATACTATTTAATTTCTCTCTCTGTTTTTTTTTTGTGAAACTGGAATTAATGTGTAATATTATTCTGTTGGTTTGATGTTCGGATCTTGTATGAGCATGGAGTTTGATGAAAGCATAAGAATTTCCAGTCTCAAAAATTCGAAAACGCCAGTTATATCATCTGCAATAAGATATATATATATATATATATATATAGGAAACGGGAAATACACCGACAGTGAAAGGAGTTCCTTCAGTGTCGCTTAGATGGTCCAGTAAAATTATTACACGTAGCGCCATTTAAAGTAACAAATAAAAGAACTCTCTTAAATACCCCTTGAGCGGAGCCACGTGTAATAATTTAACTGGGCCACCTAAGCGGCGATGAAGGAACTCCCTTTACCGCCAGTGTATTTCCCGTTTACTCATATATATATATATATATATATATATATATATATATATATATATGAGAAAAATGGAAATGGGCTGACAGCTCACGCAAGTTATCTGAGCTGCAGTTCATTTCTACTATCTCCAATAATATTTTTTTTAAAAATTCTTTGGGGTTATGATCTCGATCCCCTAGAGTTCACGCTTACCCAATTTCTTAGGTTTTAGTTTTGATTGGTTCTCTATCAAGTTAACACAAAACTAACGGTTTTCAATTAATACAATATTTTATATGCAGTTGATGAAAGGGTAAATGAACTCTAAAAATTATGAAATTTAATCCGAAGGAAGTTAAGGAGGTAGAGATAACAATTGCAAAAAAATATTGAAGAAAGATCATAGGATCCTTATAGTTTAGCCGCTAGCTCATGTAACTTTTCCTGAGCTGACGGCTCACCTACAGTAATTCATATATATATATATATATATATCACTCTCTGCGCCCAGGGAAAAAAAAAAAATTTAAATAAAAGTTCTGGATGTCCCCAGCCAGTCGCTGTGTGAAAACTTGTTTTTGTTGTTTTTTTAAAGGTAAGAAAAGGTGATAAATATTACCATCTCGAATATTCTTTTTTCTTTTATTGAGATTCATCCACAGATATACATAAAGAACTCCATAATATGAAAAAAAATAAAAAAAAACTCTTTCCCTTGCAATGATTATAATCCTTTACAAATACTACTTTCTTTCTCCATAAGTCTCAATTGAGTCTACTAATTTCGGTAACATATCCTCATTTAAACTTCTCGAATCTATATAAAAAACTATATTTATTAAAAAAAAAAAAAATCCCCTCTCTGGATCCATTCCCCTTCAGTAGGATATAAAATAAAGATTCTTTTTTGTTGATGGTCATAGATTGTACTCTTCCTAGTAGTTTTAGGTCTGAAATAAGAAATTGGATAAGAAATAAAATACAATTTCAAATGATAGTCTTAAATATATTTTACATGATAATCTTAAATATAGATATCGAATTCAAAATTTACAAATACAATTTGGAAGTTTCAATATTAATCTAGGAAGCATGAAAATGACAATTGGAAATATGTATTTGATACAGACACACCACTTACCCTAACTTCTTTCAGTTCTTTAGTAAGATTGAAGATTTTATTTGTAGCAAAAGTAATATCTACATGTTTTCGAGCTGAAATAAGACTAGAAAGCTATACTCTTTACTTTAGACTAATGAAATTCGTTCATAGACTCTACCCTGATTTTTTCCATAGCAATTTTTTTTTTTTGCATAAATACTGCATTTTGTGGCTTATTAATTTACTAAATTACTAAGGACATACAAATCGGAATATTATGAATATTTCCCAACAGTAACATCATACACATCGTTCTCTGCAAAACTCTCTACTTAATTTTTCTAATTTTCTCACTGATCCGAAGTGAAAATTTTTGTCAAATTTTGCCGTCGACAAATACAGTGAGCACGCCAAGCGTAGGAGCAGCTGAATCAGAGAGAGAGAGAGAGAGCATTGCATCACTTGAGCTCATTTTTCAATGGCAGTCTTTCGTCGAGTACTCGTTCCCTTGCGTTCTCTACCTGAAAGATACATTTCAAACTTACTTAATAATTGTATCTGCCACCAATAATAAATTAAAATAAAATAAAATCCTAAGGCTATATAACTCTGATATTTTAAAAGTTAACTATACACAAAAGAAACCTTAATTCTTTGTAGAAGGTTAAGAACCTTCTGAACGTAGATAATATGTTCAAAATATGGGGGAAAAAAAGTGCATCTAAAATATCATCACAAGGAGTTGCTTATGGGTACATTTCCTAAATTTTAATTTGAAGGATATACGTGAATAATCTGAACGGTCACTTGTAATCTTCACATCAAAAAATCGCGCTACACAAAAATAACATACATTTTAAATATATTTTAACCGTATATATTGGATAGGTATAAAATAAACAGTTTTTCAATAATGGAACAGATAAGTCCTCTCGATTGATAATGAAGAATTGCGTAAACCACATGATAGAGCAAAATTATCATAACTAACGTTCAGATCGTCCATATATACCCTCTATGTTGAGATTTAAGGATGGCTCCATAAACAACTCCCTACGAAGACACCCTAGATTCGACATACACACGCACAGAGAACAAGTGCTGATGGTAAAATGGTGTAGATGTATAAGCATGAGCTTTCGATACCTTAGTGCACAAAAATTATATCCCTTACTTATAGAGTATCCGTAGCGATACGTTAATAGATGATAAAATGAAGAACAAACCTGTTTTTGCCAATTTGTACAGCTTGTTACAATGGCTAAAAGGATCGTTTGCACAATAGCTCCACCCAGAATACCAATCCAAAGGCCCTTTCCTCTTAGATGCAACAGAAATCCCAGCACCACAGCTACTGGTATTCCAAAAAGATAGAACGCGCCCAGGTTCACATAGGCGCCTATGTGCTGCCACCCGCATCCTCTTGCAACGCCTGAAATGATTGAAGCAAGTGATCATTTTTTAACATCAAGAAATTGTGCTACAAACTCGTAAAGTATTAAGTTAGTATACATGATATGATTCCGTAACACTCCATGATTCCAAACTATTGCATGTGTAAATATTTCCAGCAAGCAATTTTTTTTTCATGTTAATTCAGGAAAAAAAAAAAAATCAGAGTGGAATGTTTCTGACGTAACACTTATCATATACACTTGAAAAAAGAAAGTTCGTAAAGTATTTTAACTTGTGAATAGTTTTGGATAAGCACTTCTCATTCAGTATATAGAAATGATTAATATGCATTCTCAGTTCCACCACTCCTATGTTCACGTGTAGTTAGCAACTACTAAAGATTGATTAACGTCATTGAGTCAACTATGTCCATTTGTATATTAAACTATTTAAAGAATACTTCTCAATGTGTATCTAGCCATGTCCAATACATGACATGCATCTCCATCTGTGTCGCTGTGTCAGACACTTGTTTAAACACTTATGGAATGCATCCATCTTTATGTAAACTTGTTACTTATACATGTCATGCCCTTGCAACAAAGTGACAATTTATTAGTTTCTTGGATCAATACCTTTAGGGAGTAACAGTTTCCTCGTTATCTTACTTTCTTATGTTTCCCAAACTTGAACCATGTGTAGACGTATATATTAATGCATGTACATGTAAAAAATAAATGCCAGTATAGGTAGGTCGCGTGCTTGAATTTGAAGGATTCCCATTTCACCAACAGGTGTCGTGTCCTCAAATCACAGTGTAAGTAACCACTGATGGTTTAATTATAGCAATTCATATCAGTTGACGGACTTTTGTGG
The DNA here is from genome assembly GCA_036321105.1 of Dracaena cambodiana. NCBI lineage: Eukaryota > Viridiplantae > Streptophyta > Magnoliopsida > Asparagales > Asparagaceae > Dracaena > Dracaena cambodiana. Next base: position 50,168,009 of record JAYEPQ010000008.1, read on the forward strand.
TTACATATAGCAAAATAAGGCCAACTATGTTAAGAATAAAAGCAAAATTTTAACCTCTCATATGCTTCTACACCAATGAAATTTTACGTAAACAATTAGAAAGTAACCAACCTGAAAGAACTCCTTGCAGGCCATCCATTATCACTGATATACAGACAAGAGGAACCATTTCCATAACATAATCTGTAACTTCTTTCTCGTTGCTGTAAGCATAACCAACTACCTTGCGAAGAGCAAAGAGTGTAATGCTCACACTAACAGCCTCTGTTGCTGCTATGAACATCACAACACGTACAGCTCTTTGGGCTCCCTCTGAGTTTCCAGCTCCCAATTCATTGGATATTCGTGTACTGGAGATAAAGAAGAAAATCATTATCAACGGGATAGTCTTTAGATTTTAGTGATAAGCATGGGAGGGCATAAACAATATATATAATATCAGCAAATATATTTGAAGATGTACCTTGCAGCAGCACCAAGCCCATATGGTATTGTATAGAGACATGCGATGCTAGTGAGGCTGCACACAGAATATTATTACAGAACCGTCAATGTGATGCTTTAATATAAATATAAGAATATCTCATAATTAGCTCTCTAGTCTCGTAGTTTGCAATTACATTTTTTAAAACTAAAAAAAATGGCAATTATGCCCTTTGGTGTATCATATAACAGCAATTATGCCCTTTGGTGTATCATTATCATAGAATAAGCTAAAAATTGAACAAATAGACAATGAATGTAACCACTAAAATGCCCGTACAGAGAACAAGGCAATTTTTACCTACAGTACTATGGACCCTCATCTCCCAAAAACTTCAGAGAGATAAACTCGTGGCTATATACCAGGGTGTAGTTTCAAATCACATACATGCAATGCAACTTCTGCAAACAACTATGTAGCAAAAAGCATATCCTTAGGAACATAAAACAAAAATTCCAAAGATAAGTGAGCTTAGTTTCTTTACCATATCGAAAGCACTGAGGTTTCAAGCTTTGGATTGGGCAAGAGTCCAGAAAGCAAGATAAGGAGCTCGAAGGACCACCACTCTAGACTATGATCAGTACAAAGAAATACAAGTTAGCCTTTGCTATCTGAGATGCAAGAAATGCGCAAAACACATGAGAAACATATCAAAGCTTACCATATCATAACAGCAGAAGGAAGAGCTATCCTCAGGAACTCATTGATCCCTTTAAATGCCTCCTTAGAAATTGGTGCACGTGTTGCCTTGCACGATTCGGAGTACTTGATGTAAAATCCAAGTATTAACACATTCAACCAATATGATATACTTATCGCTAGAGCAGCACCAACATTGCCCAACCCAGATTTAAATACCAAAACCCAACATAAGGGAATGTGAAGACAGAGAGTTAAACTGGAGCTTATAAGCATTGTAAGAGTCAGGCTTTGAGACTGAAGGAACTTCATCATAGGTTGAGCAACAGCAAATGCAAATAGACCAGGGATAAGCCATACTGCATACTTCCCCGCTTCAACTGATATTTCAGGGTCTTGGCCTATGAAGGAGAGGAGCTTTCCCAAGCAAACCCATACAACAGAGATCGGAAGGCAAACTAGTATAAGGGAGAATATAGCTCGATATGTTTGGATTCCAAGCTTTTGGTATTGCTCTGCTCCATAGGCCTGCCCACACAAAGTCTCCAATCCACTCGCCATTCCTAGCTGTGTAATACATGAAACACGTCAATTAACCAACTAGCACAATGGAGTGACAATAATTCAGGTAAAATTTACAAGGAAGCACCTTTCCCCCTCCCCCCCCAAAAAAAAAAAGATAATTTGGAATGATGCTCAAGAGGCTCAGAATGAGATGTTATTGAAGTCCCCTTCCAACATATGTTACTGAGGGTTATTGTCTTATATTCTAAGAGATGCAATAACGCGTTGCTTTGAGCACAAAAATAGGCTATATTGTTACATCCTTTTGTAAGATATAATCATGAAGTGGTACTTCTGAACTTTTCAGCTGACTTGGAATAAAATGTTCATCAAGTGATATTCTTTGGCAAATTATGTTTAAATAGTATTAACCCAAAGGCTAGCCCCTGTTTGATAGTATGCTCTAGTTGAAGTACAGACCATGATACACACTTCAAACCATAGTTCTGGATTATGAGAGTATTGTATCCAGAGTAAGATCTCTCAAACCTCATCCACATTCACCTTTTAGTTGGATCCTATCAAAATCTAATTATTTAGAATCAGTACAAGAATCAATGTCCATTAATTCTATATCGCTTCAAGAAAGAAGTCTAAATGAGAAAACATTTGAAACCAGATGGATTACAGCTCAACTACATTTTGTAGGAAAATTCTCCACATGAACTTTGGAGTGTTCATCCTATCTATCAAAACACTCATGTTCACCCATCTTACCGTCTCTTTTCATCATCAACCTTGTTCACATCCATAAAATGCATATTATGCCCTCTCTTTGTTTCAAAAATTTATAATAAAATCATTTTCTTTGTCAGTGATCTATAATTAACATTCTCAAGGATAATAATACAAAGCAAATCAGGTTCATAGCAATTGATTTAATGCAAGTTGTTGCTGAACCTGAGCCCAACCTCATTCAGCCAGTTTATGGTGCTCACCACAAATACCAAGTCCATCTACAACAATGAAAGAGTATGACAAATTGAAATAAGCTTACAATGAGACTGAATCCTGTCACATTTGTGAAAGAGGTAGCAACGGCAGCACTGGAGAGTTCGTGCTCCCCAAGATCTCCAACAAGTATTAGGGAAATCATTCTAGGACAAAACTGAGATAGACTCGTCTCCAGCAATGGTCCAGCAAGGTAGCACACCCTCTTCATTTCTTCCTTCATCTCATTGGCCCATGTCGTCACCAAGCCACTACTGTTCGCTTCCTCCTCATTGCCTTTCATCCAAAGAAGCAGCCCCCCTCCCCCTCTCTCTCACTTCTTTTTCACCATGTGCATGACTGTGTGCTTACTTATAAGGGAATCTACATGACTATCATGTATGATTTGTGCATTCATTTCTCCATGTATTTGCTAAGTATTTAAGTTTTTTTTTTTTTTTTTTTTTTTTTTTTTTTTTTTTTTTTTTTTTTTTTTTTGAAGCTTGAGTCAATCGCTAACCCCCTATGTTCCATTAAATTGGATCTAACCATGGTATGTAAGGATTAAACCCAGGATTTAAGTTAGTGCGCTATTTATTAATAGGAGTGTTGTTGGACTTAAACTCCATTTAAATGATCAAAACAGAGTTACAAATAAAAATGGATGGCAAAGTTTTGAATTAAATTGGGAGGACAGGTAATGATGGGTAACCAGTAGTGTAGGAATGTAAATAAAACATAATTTATTGGTATATATTCTCCTATAACCGGAACCAAATGAATCTGCTAGGTACTAGGGTATAGTCCTTCAAGCAAAGTAAATTGGATTGTTTGTTAAGGACATGAATGTGATTGGATTTTGCTCAGTACATATCGATTTTCCCAAATTGCATATTCCATTTGAACTGCACATTTCTGACTAACTTTGGACAAGATTCTAACTAACTTTGGACAAGAATTTTGAACATTTGTGCATCAAATACTACATATAAAGCGAAAGAGAAGTGCAGCGTAATGTGAAAAGTAAGCAAATTTATTACTGTATTATCCACAAAGTTCGACACCCTGACAATGACAGAAATATAAGACTTTTCTTTTTCAATAACGAATGAGAAAGTTATTGTAATGACCCTTCATTTTTTATAGGTATAAATAATTCAATAAAAAATAAATAATCAAAATAATAAATATGACCTTTTAATTTTTATAACCTCCTAAACTTTTCATTTTCTCTAACTCTCAAAACTTTAATCTTGCTTAACTTCCAAGCCCTTTCAACTTCTCTAACCTCCCAATCTTTTCATTTTCTATAACTTTCTAATCCTTCTCATTTTCTTCGACCTCTAACTTTTCACATTCATTATAAAATCTCCAATTTAATTTCCCATTTTATTATGAAAATTAAACCATCCAAATTAATTTAAGACCATTCAAATCCGTAACTCCCAAATTAAAACCTATATAAACCCTTAAATCAAGATATACTTTTATCCATTCTCTAAAACTCTTATATCTTTCTCTCACCCTCTCATCTCGCCGGAGCAACTTGCCTGAGTCATCGTCACCGCCGGAATCGTCGTTGCTATCGGGACTGCTGCTCTCATCGCTGGTGTTTCGCCACAGAGGACCACCTTCTTCTTTTTTTTTTTTCACAAACTTCTCACCTTCTAACAAAGAGGTAAGAGATTATCTTTCTTTTTCTTCTTGGGTTAATTACTTTAATGAATTCTGTATTAGCTCACCAACTACTCAATAACCCTAATAAGCTAAAAAAAACATTCATCATCTTATAAATCTAATAAGATAAATTCAGATCCATTTATCAAATTCAGACCCGTTAATAGTAAAATCAATTTTGAGTGTGTTATAAATATTAGAAAATCCTTAAAAAATCATCTAAATTCATACTCATCTGTTTTTAATATTTTTAGAATATTTTTAATGTATAGATTGCTCTATTGAGTGACATCGGAAAATAAAATCCAGTTGAGTTCATTTTTGAACTCACTAATTATGCTATTTTATATATTTATTGTTCAAATTACATTGTTTATTTTATATAAATTGTTTTGAAATTTATCAATCACTTATGATTTTGTCATTTTGTTGTTAAATATATTAAACCGCATAGTTAGATTTTACAATAACCGAAATATATAATATTTAATAAATCACGATAAAACTATAATCGTGAAAATATATTGTTTATGATATCATCTTGTGTCGGTGTCTAGAAAAGTGGTATTGTATGTTGGTTCTCTAATTAAAGAATGTGCGTCACACGAAAAACCTCCCAGCATCCATACACTTGTCTAGCCAATATCTCTATGATATCTCAAATCAGTAAATTCTTGATATAGCCAATTGTGATTTATTGAATGAAATATAAACTGAATGAATTCTATACTGAATGAACTCTATAAATCCTGTTAACAAATTAATAAAATCCAATTGAAATATTATACCTGATATAATCCATATACAAGTTATTAGAACCAGAATTTAGACCTACATGAACTATATTGAATGATACTGGGTTGGAAAAAAACTGAATAATGAAAATATACTATGTTTCGGTTGTAACATATTAAGTTGTACAACTAAATGCTTCACACACCATGGGTGCACGATGATTTGCTAGATCATACCTTACTATTATTTCTGTTACCTGACGGCAGATCCAACTCAGTATCGGACAATCCATGTGACTATTTCCTGGGTCTGTATATGAGATAATCGAAACAGTGATATCCTATCACTTAGCTTTTCCAATTATATGACATTCTAGACAAAAATACCTCTGTTATAAAGTTAAACTCACTAAAATAATAACCTAAATCAATTGACATCATTATTACAAACATTTCATTACACATTTTCTAAAATTTGTGTTATTATTATGTTCAGACATAACCGTTATATTTCACATTCTTTCTACGTATTTTGTTTTAGTTGCAATCTGACGACCTGAGTGTGCATGCCCAGAATTACCGATGGACGTATCGAACAATGATGAAGGATCTGGTATAATTTAAAGAGCGGGTTAAAACTAAAAAGTTACCTTATTTTATCTTATTTAATTCATTATATTCTGTTATTATTTAATCTATATCAAACTCCGTTTCCATCAATGAAACGTCAAACTTCTGTTAAACTTTTCTATTGTAATTATTGAGTATTATTGTGGTAATTCTACTGAAGATTTTACCATATTCAAACCGAATATATTGTAGTTATCTGCTACACGTGCTCGTATACCGTATATCGGGAACGGGATGTGACAGTTATTCTCTCTCTAATATAATAGGCTGTAAACGAGTGAGCCAGATTCTATTTGCTATATTTTTTTTAGCTGAGAGACTATTGTTGCCTAGGGATGAGAATGGGCGGGTTCAAGGCTAAATTTTGGCCTGTCCTTTTCAAACTTTTGAATTAAAAAAATCATTTTTAGTTCAGAAGTTTGAATAGGGCAGCCATAAAGTGGCCCTTGGACCTGCCCATACTCACTCCTATTGGTGCCTCATGCCTAAACCAACAGCCGAAACTCTTATGGCATATGGGGAACTTTCAAACACAGCTGGATGGTACCAGCAAACACTCAACTAAAAAGAAAAATCAACAGACAGCATTCTACTGTGCCTTCAAGATGGGGTCCGACTAGAGGAATTTCCCTCAGCACATAAAAGTTGACAAGTATTAAGATGACACAAGCAGATGCCTAATTGACTCATGATAATACCAATCAAATGGAGTGGAGCTCCTTTCTCCAAAGAAAATTCCCTGAAAGATTCACTTTTTCACCCATTTTAAGTCATGATGTATACAATTGGATCGAAACCAATTAAGAAAAGCACACCAAAACCCTATACCTTATGATTTTGAATTGGTTTTGAAATAGCAAACAGTTTGCTTTCCAATATATACAAACATTAAATATAAATGATAGGAATTTCTCACTTAGTTTTCTTTCTCTCAACTTGGAAAGAATAAACAATCTATACTGGATATTGAAAAAGTGAATTACATAAGAGAGCGTAATACCCTGTTTATATATAGATACATGAAACTTGGACAAGAAAAAAATCTAACCTACTTGGAGAATAAGAAAAATAATAATTAAAGTAACTCTAAATAAATATACTGGACCATAGAGTAACCTAAACTACTTTTTTTTTAACCCTCTCTTTCTTTGAATACGTCTTGCATAGTAGGTATGCCTAATGTGACGGAGTAATCATACATAGGTAGATGTTGTGAAGGGAATGCATTGTTTAGCAATGCTTATGTGCAGGTCATACCTCAGGGTACCAAGTTAGTCAGTTGGATACTAAGGATTCATAACTAGGACCAATAAATAAATAAATCTACTTTTGGGATGCATAAAAGACACTAGATTTCATTGCATTAGGAATCTGAATCCCAGAAATCAAGTTGGAATAGAATAAATAATAGATATATAAGGAGTCATATGAATCATATGATAAAAAATATATAAGTAAAATTGACAGAACCTAAACACAATAAACATATGAAGGGCATTGTAGCTTACTATTACGTGACGTATTAGATTGGGCATTAAGATTTTTATTTCTTCAGTTATGTTCACACTATTCATGCGTATGAATCCAAATTTTATAAAAAATTCAGCATTTGGGCATAATTTTGGAGTTCAGTAAATATCCGGAAAATTAGGGAAGTATCACTAATAGTTCAAGTAGAGAGAGTAGAGAAAATTTATCCTACAATTAGTAACATAATGTTTAATGAAATATTAAACAAAAACAACAGCTAGAGTGGATGGAGCACTCAATTTCCCCCCTAAAAAAGGTTGGCTATTCAATTTCTGCAACTAGAGTACTTAATTCTTTTAGTAAGATTCAAAATGAGATGTTAATAATACGCAACCTCACGAATAATTCGTGATTGTTTACATAATTTAAAAAAAAAAATCACCTGCAAACGAATATTCACTATTTTTTAGAAAATTCACAAATAATGACTACGGTTGTATACAAGTTGGCAAGTGCCATCCCCACACTACTTAGCACACCACTCAGGTTAAGTTTATAAGTCAATCCTTCGCGTGTTCTATTTAAAATTTTAAATTAACAAACCGAAATTTAATTTTTTTAAATCAAAATTTTGATAGAGCGGAGACTCTTAGAGTCAATGCATTAACAAATTTTGACACTGATTACTCCTTGCACATGGGAGCAAGGCCCAGCCCAAACCCAGTACTTTTATACGCGAGCCCAAGTACCTATGAAATCTCACCAACAAACATGCCGCGCAACGGGAAATTCTAAATGCGCACCGCATTTGACTTAGTGAGCCCCATTTTCCCCCATGTTGTAAATCACTTTACTATAGGATGTGGTGCTCACTGAGTAAAATGTAGTGCACATTTTAGAATTTCCCGGCATTCTCAAATATCCCGTGAAAGAATAACACCAAATATTGAATTAAAAATATAATAAAATTTTTTTTATAGTCTTTGGAAATATATTCCCATTTTGAATAATATTTTATTATTTTTGATATTTTACTAATTTCTTTAAATTCTCAATAAGCTTATTATCAAATTAAAGATAATAAAATATCAAAGAGGTTAAATTTACTCAAAATTTATTTTATCAGAAAAACTATGAGTATTTATCGATGTATATATACTTGTATTTGAAGACAATAAAATAAAAATACATATAAAATAAGATGAAATGAATTTCCCGAAAAATAAATTCAGGAAAAGGGGGGAAGTGGACGTACGAGGAGGCTGAATCCGGTGACGGAGGTGAGGGAAGTGGCGATGGCGGCGCTGGAGAGGGCGAGCTCGCCGAGGTGGCCCACCATCATGCTGGAGATCACCGGAACGAGGTACTGGGATAGGCTCACCGCCACCATGGGGCCCGCGAGATATCCGAGGTGCTGCCCTTCATCCTTAAGCTCACCGATGAATCGGGTCACCGCGCCTCCTCTACTGCTCTCTTCCTTATGAAGAAGAGGGGTTTCCATCTTCTCTCCTCTCCTCTCTCTCTCTCTCTCTCTCTCGAAGTCAAGAACGTTTCAGTTATAAGACTTTTTCGGTGCAAGCCCTAGTACGTGCTTTGCACGTGTAGTTTTTGGCATTTATCCCCTTGAAAAACTAATAAACTGATGAAATTTTCCAAGAATACCTATTTAGTTTTTGAGATTTTTACATATTTGTCCCTTACATCTTTAAAAATAAGAATTTAGTCCTCCATATATTCATATTTATAATTTAGTATCCAAATCTTTAAGTTACCTCACTTTGGTCCCCCCAACCATATTTTTGGCCAAAATTTTATGTTATACCCCTAGAGTTACTTCACTTTAGTCTTTCATTTTTTCTTCCTCCCCTCTTCCTCTTCTTAGTGGATTCTCCTCTCCATTGTTCTTCTCTCTCTCTTCCCTTCCAGTTAATCTTTAAAGTGAAATAACTCAGGGAAATCTAATAAAAAGAAGGTAGAGAGAGAAGAAGAATGGAGAGGGGAACCAATAAGAAGAGGAAGAGAGGAGGAAAAGGTAAAAGATGACTAAAGTGAAATAAATCAGGAGTATAACGGAAAATTCAGGTCAAAAATATAGCTGAAGGACGAAAGTGAGATAATTTAAAGGATTTGAGAGACTAAATTATAAATATGAAGATTTAAGGGACTAAATTCTAATTTTTAAAGATTTAAGAAATAGATACGATAAAAATCCCTTAGATTTTTTTTCCCTAATGAACTATGCTAAGCCTTAAAAAATAATTGTACCGCTCCCCACCCGGATTTGAATATGCTAAGACTTTCATAGAATAACATCAGTTAAAATAGTTTACAAATAGATATAGATTCCTTTCCAAAAAAAAAAAAAAAAAAGGCTAGTTACAATTTTTTTTTTATGACTTTATAAAAATTATTATAAACTATTTTATCTCTTTCCTCATATCCGAAATGAAAGTTATTGAGATATAAATATTATAATAATAAATAAAAATAAGAACAGAGAAAATTGTAATATCATAAACAAATTTGTGATGAACTTATACATACGATAACTAACAGAATGCAAATCATATACTTATTACTGACTCGATACATGTCTTTTTTAAGAGTCTATTTGGGATCTCCCATCAAACACATGAAAAAGTTAAAAGGATGTTAATTCTTTTTCAATTTGTTAAAAATAAAAATTGACAAAACAATTAAGATAAGTGTTGATTTAGATCTACAGGAGTTAGCCCAATAAAAAAAAAGGGTTTATTGATCCTTATAAAAAAAGTTAAAAAATATTTTTTCCTTTAATAAATAAAACAATTATCAAACAATCATAAAAATTAGTTAAACATTACTTTATTTACATTTTTCTTTACACAAGGTGGATTAACTAGTTAACATTTTTGCTACTCTTTTTTTTAACCTTATATAGAATCCAGGCATCAGATATGGCAAAGAAAAAGATACTTATTTTGTTTTGGAGAGAAAACAAGAGAGATTGGAGTTTGAATTCATCTCCTGCAATGATGTTGACACCTGACAACAATGGCGATATGGATTCATTTGGAGTTTTTGGAAGAGCACGTGACACTCGTCTGGTCTGAGTGGTCTTAGGTGCATGTATTTGAACTTTTCTTTCCTTTTTTTTTTTTTTTTTTTTTGTTTCCTGCCCACTCAAACTCACATATATTTTTGGGTTTTTACAGATCTGTCCCTTAATCTCTATAAATTATAATTTAATCCCCCGAATCTTCATATTTAGATTTAGTCCCCTAATCCTTTAAGTTATTACAATTTAGTCTCCTAGTTTATATTTTGACCCGATTTTCCTATTTTACCTCCGATTTTCTTCATTTAATTCCCCTTCTCTCTTCCCCCTCTCTTCTTAGTTCTTGTTGGGTTCCCTCTTGTTCTTCTCTTCTCACTATATTCATTTATTGGGTTCTCTCTATATATTGAAACCATTATTCTCCACTAAATGTATTAAACCTTTAAATCTCAAAATAAATTTATTTATTGGGTTCTCCCACTCTATATTGGATAAATTCATTTTTAAGTTTAATACATTTAGTGGAGAATAATACATTTGGTCTCAATATAGAGAGAGAGAACCCAATAAATGAATAGAGAGAGAAGAGAAGAAGAAGGGAGAAACATAATAGAACTAAGAAGAGAGATAGCAGAGTGAATGGGGAATTAAGTGAAGGAAATTAAGAGTAAAACGGAAAAATCAGACTAAAATATAAACTTGGGACTAAATTGTAGTAACTTAAAGGATTTAAGGGACTAAATCCTAAATATGAAGATTTGGGGACTAAATTATAATTTATAAAGATGTAAGGGACAGATCTGTAAATACCCCTATATTTTTTACCATTTTATTTACACCTAGTAATTTCTAAACATGCTTGTTTCAGGAATTATGGCAAGAATTTAAGAGGATTTCAGTATTGACTAGTAGTAGAGATAGTAATTGATATATCTACTATATAAAATTTTAAATTAAAAAATAATTTTTTTATTTTAAATTCAAAATTTTGTATAGCAAAGTTAAAAATTGATCCATATACGAATCTATTACTATCCTAACTATCAGAAATCCTCTAAATTTTTCATATCCACCAAATTAGGTGTTTGTTTCCTCGATCCATATTTTGAAAAAAAAAATGCTGAGGTGTCATCCAGAATCCTAGCAATTGCTGGGGAAAACAAAAAGGAAACAAGGATTTTATTTTTATTTCGTAGTTATTAAAAAGAGAGAATGTGTGGTATTTATTTTTAAATATTTTTTAGAGGGAAAAGTGCATCATTATTCCCAAATCTCTACCCTTTAACTATGGCTCTTAATTTATGAAAAACTCTTTTATCACCAAATCTTTAACTTGGCTATGTGAAACAATCAGAAAATTGAAAAGTAAAGATTTGATAAGTACTATTTTTTTTTATCATGAATCAATCTTCTAAATCCTTGAGCCAAACAACTCTCTAGCCTCCATTGAAAGTTTAACATAGAATCTTTCCCAAATTTAAAAGATATGATATCGCTAAAGACAACACTCATTAACATGTATAGTATATAAGAAAACGAGAAATTTACCGGCGGTGAAAAGAGTTTCTTCACCGTTACTTAGGTGGCCCAATAAAATTATTACAAATGGCACCATTTAAGATAACAAATAAAAAAACTCTCTTAACTGTCAGTGGTGCCACGTATAATAATTTTATTGGGTCAGCTAAGCGATGGTGAAGAAACCCTCTTCATTGTCAATGAATTTTCGATTTACTCATAGTATATATGATCGGAGGAGGAAAAAGAAGAGTATTTCATAAGTATTAAATATTGTGGTCCAAAAGTGAGAGGAGAAAGCTGCTGATAAGCAAAATAATGAGCTCCATTCAATAGCTTCATTCATTTTCTGGCCCTTTCATTCAACCAAGTTAGAGATACGTTTGTGAACAATTTTAACGTTTCTCCTTCTCTCTTATTCAAGAAAGAGATTTAGAATGGACGACTCAATGAAATTATCATGATTAAAAAGAAAAGTGGAATAGTATCTTCGTTTGAGATCTAAGCCTATCCTCAACCTCAAACTCGCCCATTAAAAGTCTATTTATTTTAATGCAAGTACAAATACAATTTGCAATTATATTTGAATAGAAGAGAAAAAGTTTCAAACTTTCATAAGAAGATCCAATCCAAATGCAAAATAATGATTGTAACTGAACAAAATTTGGAATTTTACACTGAAAATTATAATTCCTCACCTAAATTGTAAAAGATCCATGTGACATGCTTTCTATTTTGCTAATTAATTAGTTATTTAGGAGTAAATTATTTGAATGCAAGAATGAGAATGGATGGATTGAAGTAACCGTCCTCGTCCTCAACCGAGTGTGTATATATATATATATATATATATATATATATATATATATATATATATATATATATATATATATATATATATATATATATATATATATATATATATATATATATATATATATATATATATATATATATATATATATATATATATATTGTAACGCCCCACTTCCAGTAGTATGGGAAGTTGGAACGTTCGGCGTCGAATGATAACTCGACGAGCCTCAAACAAAATATTACAGTCACCATTTGCAATTTAATATGAATAACATGCAGAAACTAAATGAATTTTTTTTTTCTTTATCAAAACAAAGCAATAATAAATTCCCTCAAAATAAAATTAACAAAAGTCACCACAGATAAATTCTTTCTGAAAAGAAAGAGACTGTCTCAAATGAAAACTAAATATAGTGCCGTGTGGACTTATTACATTTCTCTAAATAGAAAGCAGCTAATAAAAGGAAGTGATCAATCCTGCAGATCTGCTTGTTCCTGGAAGTACAACATATCCTGTCCTGCCACTGGTGGATCTACCTCTTGATAGAGGTCTGCATCTGGTCATGCATAACCAGGATCGTCAGCAAAGCGACCCAATATTCAATAATTTAAAGAACAACAAAAAAATAATGAATAATAATATCTCAATGTCAGGAACAATCATGCAAATGAAGGACAAAAGGTTTTACGTATTTATGCTTATCATTACTATTATTTTAATCGATATCTTTTAAATTTTTACAGTAATGTCTTTTAGTTATGGTATTTGAAAATTCAGGTAATATGAATATAGCTGGTCTGAACGCATCCCCGTCTACCCCCGGGAAAACGGAACAGTAAGTTGATCGGAGCCTATCCCGATCCTCCCAAAAATGGGAAACAGTGGCGCAGTAAGTTGATCGGAGCCTATCCCGATCCTCCCAACAATGGGAAACAGTGGCACAGTACAGTTACGTTCAGCCATCTAATTCATACAAACCTAAATTTTCCCCCAAGTCCCCAGTGTATATCAAGTTCGGTGTTAATTATCAATTTCAATATAATTTATGATTTCAGTAAATTTCAGTTCAGTATGTAGATTGGTGATAATAATTAGAGTTCAGTGAACAGTAACAATATCAGTGACAATATAACGTTGCGGTAATTTAATTATCTATCACCAATCTTATACAATAACAATTGCATTTATACGGTGTCTTTTCGGGCTTTATTTCCAATATTATGTATAACAAAGTGATTTATAATGTAGGAAAAATGGGGCTCACTACTAAATATGTGTGCATTTAGAATTTTCTAAAGTTGACTTATCATTGCAAGGAGAAAGAGAGGCAGCAGTAGCCGAAACAGGCAAAAAAAGAAGAAAAAGTAGAATTACTAAATGCGCACCCCATACTATATAGTAGAGTAAATTGCAGTATAGAAAAAGTAGTGTTCACTAGTAAAATATGTGTGCATTTAGAATTCCCTAAAGTTTTCCTGCAATATTGAAGTAGTTCTAGATGCGCACCTAATACTATATAATTAAGGGGAATTACAACATAGGGAGATGATGCTCACTAGCAGAGATGTGCGCGTTTAGAACTCCCAAGAGTTTCCTGCACTACAACCAGGTAGTTCTACCTGCACACCACAACCCATTTAATAAAGTAATTTACAACATAGGGGAAATAGTGCTTACTAGTGAAATAGGTGCTCACTTAGAATTTCCTAAAAGTTGCTGCAATTACTGCAGGTAGACTAAATGCGCACCACATACTAAATAATAAAGTGGTTTACAACATAGGGGAAATGGTGCTCACTAGTGAAATAGGTGCTCACTTAGAATTCCCTAAAAGTTGTTGCAGGTAGTCTAAATGCGCACCACATACTAGATAATAAAGTGGTTTACAACATAGGAGAAATAGTGTTCACTAGTGAAATGGGTGCTCAGTTAGAATTTCCTAAAAGTTGCTGCAATTACTGCAGGTAGACTAAATGCGCACCATATACTAGAAAGTAAAGTGGTTTACTACATAGGGAAAATAGTGTTCACTAGTGAAATGGGTGCTCAGTTAGAATTTCCTTGCTGCAATTGCAGCCAAACAGGGCTAGTGAAATGGGTGCTCAGTTAGAATTTCCTTGCTGCAATTGCAGCCAAACAGGGAAAGGAGAAGAGGGGAATTGAAGTAGCAGCAGCAGCAGAAGCAGAAAAGGAAAAGAAGGAGAAGAAGAAGAAGAAACACAAGCAGGTGCGGAAGTGGAGACGGAAGAAGAAGCACAAGGAAGATGCGGACGCGGAGCCGAAGAAGAAGCACAGGAGCTGCGGCAGCAGGTGCAGAAGAAGGAGCACAAGAAGATGCGGAAGCGGGGCCGAAGAAGAAGCACAAGGAGATGCGGCAGCAGGTGCAGAAGAAAGAGCACAAGAAGATGCGGAAGCTTTTGCGGAAGAAGCACTTGCGGAAGCTTTTGCGGAAGAAGCACATGCGGAAGCTTTTGCAGAAGAAGCACACGAAGATGCGGGAGCGGAAAAGAAGAAGGGGGAGAAGGAAATGAAACAGCAGTAGACGCGGAAGTAGAAGGAGAAGAAGAAGGAGAAGAAGGAGCATAAACAAATGAAGCCAATAATTTGTTATCATTTATGAATTATTAATCAAATTATAATTTGATTAAACAGCTAACTAAGTAATTAAGTCAACATAGCAGCATAGAAATATTAGAGGACTAGTAAACATTAGTTTACAGCATAGTAAACATAGCAGCATAGTAAATAGTAAACATAGCAGCAAGGTAATTATAACTTCTTTCTTTTTTTTTTTCACAAAATTCATAAACAATTTTTTTACAAATATTAGAGGACTATTTTCGATTTAATATTTATGCATCTAAATAAAAATAGGAAGCATAGCATGTTAAGTGAGTTTAAAAACTCACTTTTAATTGAGTCGCCTCCCCCTTCCCTTTTCTTTTCTGACCTGCGTTCCTCTTCCTCTTCCCGTACGTCCTGAGATTTCCAGCGTTCCAGAATAGAAGAGAGGTGAGAACGGATTTTAGATCCTTATTTATCTTTAGGTTAGGATATAACCTATTTGGTTGAGATCCAACAAACGAATCTTTTTCGGATAAGATTGATATCCTTCTAACTGTTTAGATTTCCTTCCAACAACCCCATTATATATATATTTTTATATTTAAATTATTATTTATTTATTTATTTTTTTCAGATTTCTAAATTTTAATTCAGTTTAATAATTTTTTTTTTCTCTTTTTTTTTTTTTTGAAGTGAAATGAACACAATGAAAAGTGGCCGTTACATATATCACCACAGGTATAAATCCTCTCTCTCGATTTCAAATGCAAAATTGCACATGTATTGGGACAAACATGCCCTAAGTTGTAGTCTTGGATATCGAGCCAAATTTAGATAAAAAGTTGAAAAAAAAAATCGGTTAAGCCGTCACACGATTTATCACTAGCTCGGAAATTTCGGGCCCAACAGTTTCGAACCGTACGGCCATAAACTTTCCCAGAGGACTTGCCCAACGAGCACACCATATTTCCTAGTGAGCCCACTTAACAGAGCAAAGTCCTGATCAGAAATACACTGATTGTATGGCTCACTAATTAGTGTGCTCCTTTAGAAACTCCCCTTTCCCAGACAAACTTGGGTCCCTTGTGAGAACTACGGCAGCCCACCTAGAGGCGCGGCTGCTCAAGTTTCGCGACTCTTCACAAAATAAAAAAAACTAAAAAACACAAACAAAACGAAAAGCATGACGCAGCCAAAAATAAAGAAACAAGAAAGCGTGACATTTATTTATTGACAAAAGAAAATTAAATAAAAATTAAGAAAAAAAGGAAATAATAAAACGGGTCGAACCCGACCCGTTAGGAAGAGTCCTTACAAGGAAGCTGAATCCGGTGACCCCGGTGAGGGAAGTCGCGATGGCGGCGCTGGAGAGGGCGAGCTCGCCGAGGTGGCCCACCATCATGTTGGAGATCACTTGGACGAGGTACTGGGATAAGCTCACCGCCACCATGGGGCCCGCAAGATAGCCTAGGCGCCGCCCTTCATCCTTAAAGTCACCGATGAATCCGGTTACCGCACCACCACCGCTCCTGCCCTCTTCCTTCTTTTGAAGCAGAGGCGCTTCCATCTCTCTCTCACTCAAAACTGACGACTCTTAGTCTCTTCCGCCTTTTTTTTATAATTGTTTGTTATTTTGTGTTTCTGATACTAGTTGGCGAGCTTTAATTTAGGAATTTAGGGGTATTTACAGATCTGTCCCTTAAATCTTCATAAATTATAATTTAGTCTCGTACATCTTTATATTTAGGATTTAGTTCCCAAATCCTTTAAGTTATTACAATTTAGTCCCTATTTTATATTTTGTTCCGATTTTTCCGGTTTATCCATAATTTTCTTCACTTAATTCCTCTTCCCTCTTCCCCCTCTCTTCTTAGTTTTTATTGGATTCTCTCTTATTCTTCTCTTCTATCTCTCTATTCATTTATTGAGTTCTCCATTTCTATATTGAAACTAAATATATTATTCTCCACTAAATATATTAAACCTTTAAGTCTCAATATAAATTCATTTATTGGGTTCTCCCTCTCTATATTGGATAAATTCATTTATCGGTTTAGTACATTTAGTGAAGAATAATACATTTAGTCTTAATATATAGAGAGAGAATCCAATAAATGAAATGAATAGAGATAGAAGAGAAAAAGAAGAGGGAACCAAATAAGAACTAAGAAGAGAGGGGAAAGAGGAAAGGAAGAATTAAGTGAAGGAAATTAGGGGTAAAACGGAAAAATCGTGTCAAAATATAAACTGAGTAACTAAATTGTAGTAACTTAACTGATTTGAGGGACTAAATCCTAAATATGAAGATTTTGGGAACTAAATTATAATTTATAAAGATGTAAGGGATAAATCTGTAAATAACCCATTAATTTATGGGAGTTTTCAGAGGAGCACACCAATTTTTTGTGTTTTTTTTTCGGACTTTAAACCTGACAGTTATAAAGTGGGCTCAATAGAAAAAATATGGTGTGCTCCTTTGGAAACTCCCTAATTTATGCGTGCAAACGAGTCGGTATCGGTTCGATTCAACCAGGCTCCGAATCCGATCATAGATTATGTCAGATTCCCTGAGAATGTGATCTATCTATGAAAAAATAGATTTGAATTCGCTACTTGCTTTGTATTTACTCCTTAATTAAATTATATTTACATGATATTATTCGAATTTGAAGCCGATCTGAATTTTGGGATCCTATATTTAATATATGTACCGTTTCGTGTTTTTATGTACCATTTTTAATGTCCTACTTTAATTTACATTTAGCAAAATTACGAAACTAACAAAATATTTGGAGTGGTAGCATGCTATCACCTGTAATCAATTTTATGTTTAATTTCTACCTTTCGCATATGAAAGATCTTTACAGTTAGCATGATCATATAAATTCCATAAATATTATAAATTATTTCAATACCTTAGATTATCATGAATCTAAATTAGCAAAATGTGTATAGTTAGTAACATAACACTTTAAAAAAAAAAATCTGTGTTTTACTGGAAAATCTGTATCTTACTGGAAAAATTCATGGTATTTAAATTTCTAGTCCAACTCAAGAATTATATTTCATCTAATATATATTAATGGTCTAAAAAAATAAAATTTTGTAACTTTACCATCCAGCATTTAAAAGGGCCCTTGATAGAATTCCTAAAGAAGAGGAAAAATATATATTTTTCTATTACAAGTAAGTTTTTTTTTTTTGCTCGTCAATTTACACACACATATATGAGAAAACGGGAAATTTATCGACGGTGAAGGGAATTCTTTCACCGCCCCTTAGATGGTCTAATAAAATTATTATACGTGGCGCCACTCAAAAAATGGTTAAGGGAGTTCTTTTTATTTAAGGTGCCGCGTGTAATAATTTTATTAAATCATTTAAGTGATGGTGAAGAGAGTTTCTTCACCGCCAGTGAATTTCCCGTTTACTGTATATATATATAGAGAGAGAGTAAAAAATATATAGAAAATATATATAGTAAACGGGAAATTCATCGGTGGTGAATGAACTCTCTTCACCGCCGCTTAGATGGCCCAATAAAATTATTACAGGTGATGCTACTCAAGATAACAAATAAAAGAATCCACTTAACCACTCTTTTAGTAACGTTACGTGTAATAATTTTATTGGACTACCAAAGTGACCCTTCACTGTCGGTGAATTTTCCGTTTGCTCATATATATATATATATATATATATATATATATATATATATATATATATATATATATATATATAACATTACTTAAATTAAATCCCTATCAAGACCAAAAAGAAGGGTGATATCATTAACAAGTTAATTGCTGACAGGAGCTTAGAGGGAAAAAAATAAATAAACTAGAGAGTTTGAATAAGAAGCAACCAGACCTGGACCGGAACACTTTCAAACTTGGGCCCAAAAAAAATTAATTAATAAATAAATTTAGCTTTAGCTTGGCCCGCAAGTTTAGCATCATTGGGAAAAAAAAATTCCAAATAGGAAGAAAACAAATTTACTAGCTTTTTTGGACGTGGGCTGTTGGAGAGAAAAAAATTTCACGATAGAGACAGGTCCAACTGCCCCCCGCAGCTATCCCATTCATCTGGGAACTTCTAAAGGGGCACAAGTTTTTTCCTAGTGAGCCCAGTGAAAACTTAATATAAATAACAACTCTGCCATCTAAAATAAATTCCCAACTTACCCTTCTTCCCTCTCCCGCTTCCTCCATCCGTCTCGCGCGCGCGCAGCAGCAGGTAAAGTTTTTTTTTTTTTTTTTTTTAGCTTAAAAAACCCATTTAAATCTTCAATCTCCTTATAACATTTTGTTAATAGAGATTTAAAAGGTGATTATTTTCCATTTTTTTGTGTATTTTCATTATAAATCAAAACAAAAGAGAAATTTTTGAGTTGTGTCGAACGAGACGTCAATGGAGAATACAATGATATCGTTGGTTTCATTCGACGATCAAAACACACTTGAGGTTTGATTCTATCTTCTTTATATTAAATTATTCGAAATATACCTTTAGATTTTGTTATTTGTTGAGTATTATGAAATTAGGGTTTTAGAAATCAGTTTTCTGGTCGATGCGGTGCGAGAACCCGGGAGTTCACGTCGCGGTTCGGACTTACAGTCCGCCCAAAATAATATGGGCCGGACTTAGAGTCCGGACAAAGAGAATTTGTTCGGACTCTAAGTCCGGACAAATTTTTTTTGTCCAGACTTAGAGTCCGGACAAAGTTATCTTGTCCAGACTGTAAGTCCGGACGAAAGGAATTTGGCCAGACTTAAACTCTGGACAAATTTTTTTTGCCCGGACTTTAAGTCCGGACATGGTACTTTTAATAATGGTTTCTTTCTGTAAGAGAGTTATCAATTATTAATTATTAATATTGTTAAATTATTGAAACACAGGGTTATATTTCGACGCAGAGTAGGCAAGTCGATAATGAATTAGTTGTCGATTATGGTTTGGACTTCACAACAAATCAGGTATGATATTATGTTTAGAACCTGGTCATATTGAAATTAGAATATTTCAACTAAAAAAATGTTTCTTGTCTATTATGACTATAGATTTTTACAAATCGAGACGAACTTTGCCGGTGGGTGCGCGATAATGGAAAGAAATCAGGATTTGTCATCATGGTTTCAAAATCTGATACTGGAGGTCAATTGAATAAGGGGAGAATATGGTTTGGATGTGAACGGGGTGGACAACCAAGATTCAAGAAATTAAAAAATGATGAAGGCCACAGGGGCAGTAAAAAATGTGGATGTCCTTTTCGATTAAAGGGTCAACAGATATCATTAGCGGGCCCCGAATATAACCTGACGGTTTTATCCGGTGTTCATAATCATCCAGCAGCAGATTATTTCGAAGGCCATTCATATGCGGGAAGATTGTCTGAAACCGAGACAAATGTTGTGCTCGAAATGTCGAAGTGTCACGTAAAGCCGAAAGATATACTGACAGCACTGAAGCAAAAGGATCCACAAAATGTTTCAACAATGAAAACAATATATAATGCACGACACAAGTTAAGAGTCAATGAACAAGGTGATCTAACGCAGATGCAACAGTTGTTACTAAAAATTTCTGAACTCAAATATATCGAATGACATCGAAGCAATGATCAAACAGAATCAGTAACGGATCTTTTCTGGGCTCATCCTGTTGGCGTCAATCTTCTCCGAGCATTTCCAGGTGTTATTATCATGGATTGTACCTATAAAACAAACAGGTACAAATATCCTTTACTAGAGATGATTGGAGTAACCTCAACGAATATGTCATTTTGCATTGCTTTTGCCTTTCTTGAAAAAGAAAGGGAAACAAATTATTCCTGGGCACTTGACAAGTTGCGTGGACTGTTTCTGAACGATGTATATCCAAGTGTCATTGTTACAGATAGAGATCTATCGCTTGTTAATGCAGTTAAGCTGATATTCCCGCCTAGCCGGCATCTTCTTTGTAGATGGCATATAAATAAGAATGTGTTGACAAACTGCAAGAAATTGCTAGAAAAACAGAGTGAGTGGAGAAATTTTTCTTAATGTGGAAGCTGATAATGCTATCTGATTCTCTAGATGCATACAATGCAAATCTAAGCAATCTAACAAACGATTTCCAAGGAAAACCTGAGGCAGTTGACTACATTATGAAAACATGGTTAAATCCACACAAGGAGAAGTTCGTGGCTTATTGGACAAATATGTGTCAACATCGGGACAACGTGACTAGCAACCGAGCAGAAAGTGCCCACGCAAAATTGAAGAGATAATTGCGAACTAGTCAAGGCGATTTCGAAAAGTGTTAGAGTAATATACATACATTACTTGAACTTCAACATACAGAGATTAAAGCATCTTTTCAAAAAAGTTTGACCATCGTTAAACGATGTTTTATGCTGGCAGAATTTAAGGAATTACGGGGCACAGTATCAATCCATGCAATGAATTTGATCTTAGCCGAAGTAAAGAGAACTGAGTCTGTTGGAGTCAACCCGGCTGAATGTGGTTGCATTATTCGACAAACTCACAACTTGCCATGTGTTCATGAGATTGCAATATACAAAAGAGACAACCGACCAATTCCCTTGGATTGCATTTACCAACATTGGCGGAAGCTTGATATGTCCGCGAGTAAAGCATTGGTTGTTAAAGGTGTCGGGTATCAGAAAGATGTTGAGGTTTTTATTCATAACTTTATTATGTGTGATAACGAAGAACGTACTCGAAGATTGAGGAAATTAAGGGAAATATCTACTCCAGTTTGTTCTTCATTGGCGGATCCTGTGTCCAGGGTGATCGGACATACAGTTGGCCGCAAAAGGAAACTTGATATTTCGACACGAAGGGATCCGTGTGCGTTTGAGCTAATAGCCTCCGGCTCTGATAGTGCTTCTCCAAAAATGACGGCATTGATTCCCCGCAGCGACCGTAAACCATATAAGTTAATTCCAAGAAGGCCGCATATGACCAAGGTTCACTATTATATATAACTAATTCTTCCTATATTTCACTTGAATATATTATAATTATAATTTATTTGTTCCGAACAGAAATCGAAAATTGATGCCAAGACCGCCCCCCATGAACTGCATGCAGACCATGCGGAACAACTCCATCAAGCTCCAACTCTTGCAGATCCTGTTGAGTTCTTAGCTGACACAGATCCTGCTGGTAGTATGCTCGGAAAGTCCGTACCTGAACTGGAGTTAAAACCTTGTCCCAAGCCCGATTTGAAGTTCGAAAACTCATTGCCTGGATTTATGTTGCCATATATAGAAGATGTTCGCGATGTCAAGGCCGACGGAAATTGTGGTTTTAGGGTTATCACACACAGCCTTGGTATGGGGGAAGATCAATGGATGCAAATCAGAAGAGATTTGTTGATTGAACTCGATACAAATTACGTCTTCTACATTCCATTATTTGGGAGTATTGATCGGATTGTTGAGCTCCGAAAAGCACTTAATTATTTCCGGGACTTTCCAAAGGCCGACTATTGGATGACGATGCCGGACATGGGACATATTGTCTCTTCCCGTTATAATGTTGTTATTTTCTTCTTATCCAATGCGCAATGCCTTACTTTTTTGCCACTCAGAACTCCTCCTCCTGCCGCAAATATCCAACGGAAAGAAGTGACCATGGCATTCGTTGCGGACTGTCACTTTGTACATGTAAGCACAATTCATTGTTGTTAAAATTAGTTTGATTTAACTAATAATATGCTTATATATGGTTATAATATCTTTACTATTAGGTGTCATTGAAAGAACTTCATCCCATCCCTCAAATTGCATTGAATTGGCACCGACACCATGATCCCATTGCACAAGGATGGGAGGTACCGTACTTAGCACGGATTGAACAGTTCAAAGGGATTGTACCATCTTCGGTTGCTACACAAGATGTTATTGAGTTGTAATTTAGTTTTGTTACTCGCAGACGAGTTAATTTTGGGTTTTAATTTGATGTATCCGTGTATCAGTGTGTTAGTTAACTACTGTATCATTGTTGTGAAATTAACCATATTTTGTAGAAATTTGTATAATTAAATGTATTTAAGCACAATTAAAATGGTGTTACATTGGGTCGACTAATGATTTACCAATTTTTTATGTAAAATATTGGGTAACATAGCGGGTTCTGACCATGGCCCTCGTTCGGACTGTCAGTCCGAACGAAACCCCGCTGTTCGGACTGACAGTCCGAACAACAGAATTTCGTTCGGACTGACAGTCCGAACGAAATCTGACCGTTCGGACTTACAGTCCGAACGGTCGGATTTCGTTCGGACTGTCAGTCCGAACGAAATTCTGCTGTTCGGACTGTCAGTCCGAACAGCGGTGTTTCGTTCGGACTGACAGTCCGAACGATACCCGTTCGTTCGGACTGGCATCCCGAACAGTGGCCATCAACCCGGTCTCTGAATATTCTAGTCGTTAATTGATTTATTTAGTTGTAATGAAAGTATTTAAATATTATTATTGGAATTTAGGCATGGAAGCAAATAAGTATACAATGAAATACCGATACACATCACCAACCCATTGATACACTGATACATCAATCACTGCAACACAATGATACACCTACACACAATTATTTAACCGATATTATGATATAATGGAACATGGCAACTCCGATACAATGATATGTCGACACAACTCTTATACAAAGAAAAAGTGTTTATATTAAAACGAGAAAAAACGAAAAAGAGAGAGCATTACATAGAAAAAAAACCATTAATTTAACGTCACTTGATATGTTTGCAAGAAATAATTTTACACCAAGACCTTCATGTTACATACATTATCCATATCATTACATAACTTGTGCAATGATCACTGTCTCCTTGTTTTTCTCGGGGGATTACGTCTGCTTCTGGTTCGAGTCATAATTGCCGTATCGGGTGCATTAGGAGTGGATTGATCTGGTGTTGGTTCCTCAGTTTGCTCTTGTGGTGCTTCTTCTGGCTGAGTGCAACCGGTTAGCACGGCGTTGATCTTCGCAAGTGCAGTAAATAACAATCCAGATCGCTTCTTGAATGCCTTATCCCCTTGCGCAAGTAATGGATCTATGATTTCTTTTATGCGTGTATATCTCTGTTATATTAGTGGACGGGAAAACAATAAGCAGCAGAAAATTGGTTAACCGTATTGAACATTAAAGTATGAAGATATATGGTTATTACCTCATCATCGACATTTGCCCGGGTTGCTTGATTTCCTTCCTCTGCTGGGGGTTCATCTGGTGCTACTCCAAGGAAGCGCTGTGAAACTTTAGAGAACCAAGAAATATAATCTGACGTGCAATCAGATAGGTAGTCAGCAATAGACCCACGGTGCTCCAGATATAATACGTGATCATACCAATTTATCCACATCTCCTCAATGTGCGTGTACTTTACCACATAACTATTGGCTGTTATACCCCGTGCTTCACGTAACGCAGAGAATGGTGGAGGTGGAATATACTGTTGACGACCAAACTGCCTTAGTACACGCACTGGATGATACGGCTCAATCACGCTAAAAATCTTCAACGTACCCATGAAAAATGTAATTTCTCTGAATGGATATTTCTCTCTATAATTCCGATATGGATCCCAATCAACCTGCATGTACGTTGGATACAAAGAAATACATTAGTTACTGTTACAAAACATGCAAAGTAAACAAGAATATGGAAAAGGGGGAAATATTACCTGGTTGCCTGTGAGTTTATCTAGACTTGACCGAATAGACTGCACATGTGATTGGGAGATATTGTGATCCCGTCTGCTCTTCCAGCGACAAGCAAGTGGTTCACCGGTGGTAAAAGATAGGTTCGAGACCGGCATAAAACTTGGGAAATGAGCAAATATCCAAGCCTGTAGTAGTGTCAAATACCCCGCAATCTGAGCAACGTTAGCTCGGGAAGCAAGCCCGAGCTGCCTATATAACCATGCAAGAGCACCAGCACCCCATGCGAACGTTTGAACTTCTTCGAGATCATGCAGCAATGGTAAGTAATCAATGGAAACTCTCGTACAACACTTGTCCGTGAAGAGCGTGCAACCAAGAAGATAAAGTAAATAAGCTCTTGCAGCACACCGAATTCTATGTTCGGTGTCAGTATTGTCAACCCCGCAGAATTTTTCTTGTAACCAATCTAGTCGAACCGATGCACCGCCTTTGGTATTGAGCTCATTCCACGCTTCATCATAACTGACGCCCAAGGAATGAGTTATCGTATCAGCAGCTTTACGTGAAGCTGCTGATACTTGTTGGCAGACGGACTTTCCAACAACAGGTAAGTCAAGCAAACAGGAAATATCATCCAACGTGATCGTCATCTCACCAAATGGCATATGAAATGTGTTTGTTTCAGGATGCCATCTCTCAATAAATGCACTAACCTCAATAGCGCTAATGTACTGGTAGGAGCACTTAACCAATGGATACAATGAAGATCCACGTACTAATTCCATGAAACGGGTGTTTGGCTCAGGTGTTAACAATGACCATGCACTTATTTTTCTCCAGTGACTAATACATCTAAGTGGATCTCGTTCCTGTATATATACTATAGTCTTAATATATGCACACACACAGTAAAGTAGTTTAAGGTTTAAAACGGAAATATTACCTCATCTTTTAAAACGAAAAAAGCAACGTGCGTCTTCAAACTCTTCAGTACTGACAAATCAACTGGACCCCGGTAATTTGACTCATGAAGATCATCTTCAGAGCCTTCTGCATCAGTATTCCCTTCTTCTCGTCGTTCACTAGCATATCTAATCAAATTTGGAGTTTCTATATTTATTTCAGTATCCACACCCACTTCGATTTCTCTCTCTCGTATCAGGCGTTGGATTTGTGGTCTGGATGCTGCTTTTTTCCTCCTTAACGAGGCCGTTGGTCGAACACGAGAAGATTCTGCCGGATCCATCTATGTAACACAAAGATATTTCATTTATACATACTTGTTATCAAACCAATAAATTTTCTATGTGCAAATAACTAGTAATAAAGTATAATTTCCTACAAATATCAAATTTTATCCATTTATTTTAAACTTCTAAATGTATTAATAAATTTTAATATTAACACCTCCAATTAGAAAATAACTACTGGTCTCGCAAACTTTACAACTACGATTACAAAATTATATTTTTTTCCCTAATTATAATCTAAATATTAAATAAACAAAATTATCAATAAAATTATACTCGTCTAGAATTTTTCGAATGTAAATTATTATCGAACTATACAAGAAGTTTTCACTTTTCAAGACAGTTACAAAGCATATAAGAATAAAAAAAATAAAACAAAATTAAATTTAAATTAAAGAAGACTTACAGTAGAGCTCAAAAATCCTGAACCGAGAAGAAATCAGGCAGCTAGAGGGTTGGGTGTGGCAGCAGACACTGGAGGATTGGGGTGTGGCAGCGGCGGGTGGGGGCGGAGCTGGGTGGGGCGGGCAGAGGGTTGGGGGGCCGGGCGGAGGCGGGTGGGGGCGGAGGGGGTAGGGGCGGAGGGGGTAGGGGCGGGCGGAGCCGGGTGGGGGCGGAGGGGGATGTGGGGGCGGGCGGAGGCGGGTGGGGGCGGAGGGGGAAGGGACGGAGGGGGTAGGGGCGGGCGGAGATCAGTGAGGGCGGAGGCGGGCGGAGAAGAGAGCGCCGGGGTGGAGATGGGGCTGGGGTCGGGCGGGGCTGGGGTCGGGCGGATCTGGGTGGGAGCGGGGGGGTGGCGCCGGGGGGGGGGGGGAGCGGGGGGGTGGCACCGGGTGGGGGGGGGGGGAGCGGGGGGATGGCGCCGCGGGGGGGAGTTTGGGAAGGAGAAAGAGCAGGGAGAGGGCGCTGGGTGGGAGCGGGGAGAAGTGAGGAGAGAGTGAGACGAGAGATATAGCGGAAGGGTATTTTGGGAAGAAATATGTGCTCACTAG
This sequence comes from Dracaena cambodiana, assembly GCA_036321105.1. NCBI lineage: Eukaryota > Viridiplantae > Streptophyta > Magnoliopsida > Asparagales > Asparagaceae > Dracaena > Dracaena cambodiana. The sequence continues at coordinate 50,194,998 of JAYEPQ010000008.1, forward strand.
GAAAATTTTTCCTTTTCTTAACTTAAACAGGGCTCACTAGGAAATCTGGGCTCACTAGGAAAAAACTTGTGCCCCTTTAGAAGTTCCCCATTCATCTCCATCCAATGTTGGTCTCTCCTCATTCAACGCACGTGCTTTAGGAATGTCACTGAAAATGGATCGGTTCTAATTGGGTCGTATTCAGAAATCTGACCCGAATCAAGAGTTTGAGACAGGGAGTTTCTAGAGAAGCACACCTACCTCGTGAGCCTTACTGTTCGGACTTTCAAAATAATTCTATAAAGCAGGCTCACTAAGAAAAATGGTGTGCTCCTTTGGAAACTCTCTTTGATGCAGGACATGACCGAACCAGTCTTTTTTTTTAATCAAGAGTTTGATTAAAAATGAAAATAGTTCAAATATTTCAATTTAAAATAATTTCTTTTAAATTCAAAATTGAATGGATGAACTGAGGTTTCACTTAGACATGTTCATCCTCATCAATAAACTTAACATAGGAGGAGATGAGATCTAAGAGCTCTACATATGACAAGAGTGGATCCAGGAACATGGAACAAGATATGGATCCGGTGTTTTCCTATCTCAAACATGCAACTTAATTCATTAATATGTCTGTGAGTTTAGTTTTGAAATATTTTGGGGTGTCTTGGAGAGATGTATTATAAAGTGTTCATGAGAATATTTGTTTGTGGGTTTTTGGATAAGTGTGTTGGAGTGTACTTAGAACACTCCAAAACACTTGGATGGTGTTTTGTAGTGTTTTTCAGAACACTCCAAATCGGGATGTTTTGGAGTGTTCTGAAATATATATCCAAAAATATCATTTTTTAGGTATACTTGTGTTTTACATATTTATGAAACCCTAATGAAAGTCCATGAGAAAACCAAAATTCCATTACAAGTTTGAATATCCCAAAATCTATGAACAGATCACTCCAAAATTGTAACACCCCAAAATTATCATGTTTATTAAATTATAAATTATCAAGTTAAAAATTTCTTTCTATACACCTTCAAATTTAATTAAGTTTCCAAGGGCACCCCTCTTGCATTTTGTGGGGATGAGTTGTTAGAAGAGAGTGAGAGGTGGCACTCTAGTTGACATTTGTCATGCATGCAAGAAACCTTAGGACTAGGCTAGAAGATAAGGTGACCAAAATGCCCTTAGGTATATATAAGCTTATTCTCTCAAAGAGAATTCTTATCAAAGAACAAAATAAAAACACTCTTTACTCTTGGTTCTTATAGTTCGTTGAGCAAAGGAAATAAAAGGGAGACTTTGCTAAAACAAAAGAGGAGATTAAAGGAAATAGAGGTAAGTATTATCTTGTTCTTGTTCTCTCTTTGAATCGTATTTGAGTACAAGTAGCATGTATGATCTTTCTTGGAAATTATTTGATTTTTATTATGAGTACATGATTCCTTTTTCTTTATGGATAAATTCACATCATATTGGATCTGCATACTTAGAAAAATTTCTAGACTGCATACTTAGCCTGATTTACAGATGTTGGCTATTTTTGGCTTAGCCTCGCATTTGGCAATTTTTAGCCTCGCGTTTGGCAATTTTTAGCCTCGCGTTTGGCAATTTTCTGCTTCCCGTTTGGCTATTTTTTTAGCTTCGCGTTTGGCTATTTTAGCCTCGCGTTTGGCAATTTTCTGCTTCCCGTTTGGCTATTTTTTTAGCTTCGCGTTTGGCCATTTTTAGCCTCGCGTTTGGCTATTTTCCGCTTCCCGTTTGGCTATTTTTTTAGCTTCGCATTTGACCATTTTTAGCCTCGCGTTTGGCAATTTTTAGCCTCGCGTTTGGCTATTTTCTGCTTCCCGTTTGGCTATTTTTTAGCTTCGCGTTTAGCCATTTTTAGCCTCGCGTTTGGCAATTTTTAGCCTCGCGTTTGGCTATTTTCTGCTTCCCGTTTGGCTATTTTTTTAGCTTCGCGTTTGACAATTTTTAGCCTCGCGTTTGGTAATTTTTAGCCTCGCATTTGGCTATTTTCTGCTTCCCGTTTGGCTATTTTTTTAGCTTCGCGTTTGGCTATTTTTATCTTCGTATTTCGCCATTTTTAACCTCGCGTAAAAATTCCGCGTTCAAGAGAAACACGGATTTACACACTTGGTATGATTCACGGATTATGATAACATGACATATGAATATCAACATGATATATGAAGGCAAGATTGTTCATGAAAACAAGTTCTAGTATCTTTATTACACGACATGATAGCAAGTTCTAGTATCTTATTTACACGACATGATAACAAGTTCTAGTATCTTTATTACACGACATGATAACAAGTTCTAGTATTTTTATTACACGACATGATAACAAGTTCTAGTATCTTATTTACACGACATGATAACAAGTTCTAGTATGCTTATTACATGACATGAAGTACTCTTATGATATATGTGTACATGATTCCAAATCTTGATTCCTGAACTCTTGATTCTTGTGAAATGATATGTATACAATTTGACATGAAAGTCCACGTGTTTCCTTTAATTCACGTATATCATATGCATTACTAACATGGAAAAAACTACATGATGGATAGATAAGTACTGTATTGTACAAGGATTTTATTGGCCAACTTCTTGATTAGGTGCTGAGGGCCTTTTTACTAGCAGCACTGGGTGGTACTGAGCCACCGTCTGATACATGAGTCACCATATGGGTGATGCCCGTTACTTGTTTCATTTAACGGGGTCTGACTTGTAGCACCCAGCGGTGTGTCATGGTTCAACGCCATGAATTAGAGGCTTGGGTCCTGGGTATGCACGGGCACTTGTACAATATGAGAAACTGCGCGCTATCTTATCCATCATTGAGTTTCAATTCCAACACTAACATGATATGGACCTGTTAAATTTTACACGAAGCTTGCGAATGATTTACATTGTTCTGGTTATATGCAACATGATTGACATTTACTTCGCTTACACTTGTCACCTTTACATGATTTGTTTCTGCTATTTGAATGAATAGTCTTACTCAATTCATTTTCAGTACTCTTAGGATACGTTTGTACCAACGCAATTTATTTATTCTTTTATTTATTTGTACTGTGATAGTACACGTATTTCTTGTTTTTGTGTTACTTGCTGGGTTTAATCCCCTGGGTTTTCTTAAGCCCAGATCACGAAAGAAGAGAAGGGGAGATTGCTCCAGACAACGATCCTTACTTCACCAACCAGGTCGAGTAGAGAATACTAGCACAATACAATTTGGGTACTTCGCACTTCTTGTTCTTGTTTCCTTTTGCTAGGCACTGCTTTAACTTGTAGTATTTAACTCTTTGTGTAAATATTTAGAGCAGTGTGCCATTTTATGTAATCAACTCTCTGTATAAATGAAATCCTTTCAGTTTCAGACATGGTTATTCATCTTGACATGGCAGTAGTTACGGTTATTCCAAGATCATGGGACTGTTGGGTTATTTATAGTATTTAAGCGGCGTCCCCTGTTTTGAGGAAGGAAAAAAAAAAAAATAGAGCCGAATTTGGGGCGTTACAGATTTGGTATCAGAGCCTAGATTTAGGTGGGAGACCATGTGACTACTGCCACATGAAAACATGTCTAAGATACACTCTTGACACTTCTTCCTTATCTTTGATATCCATCAGATCTAGTATCGTGCCTATTTTATTGTTTCTAATTCATTTGGAATATCTATCTTGAAACTCCATCTGATTAATCTTCCTTGGTCCGTCACATAATGATGACGACCCAATCTTCTACTAGCACAAGCCCAAATCCAACGAGTGAAGAGTCTGAGCTTAGAAATATGGTACAAAGGGTAGTACAAACGCAACAAACCACAATAATGATATTAGAAAGGATATTGCAGTGCCAAAAACAAGAGAGAATCAAAATGGTGAACCTTCTAAGGGTGGCGAATAAGAGGTCAGTAGCATTTAAAGGGTCATATAGGTAAGGAGCAAACCCATCGGTCAGGAAATTTGATGGCACACCAACAAAGAAGCAGGTGATGCCGAATCGAGATATAGTAATATGTAATTATTGTCATAAACCAGGACATATCAAGAAAATGTATAGAAGAGCTCAAGGGTTGTGTCTGGTGTGCGGATCCACTAGTCATCAGTTGAGAGATTGCCCAAAAACTCAACAGTCGGCAAAAGCTAAGGTCCCATTTCAGGCAAAGGACAGACCAACAGGCATATCAACCCAGAAGGTTTCAGGACCAGATCAGAAAGGGCCTTTGGAAAACTAACAACAAACTCATGCCAGCACCCGAGGAGGAACAGAATGGAGGAAATGGTAAGTTAAGCTGATGAATGTGGAGAAAGTTCAAACCACTGTAGGAGTCGTGGCAGGTATAATTTTAGTTGGCAATATACCGGCCATTATTTTATTTGATTCCGGAGCATCACACAGTTTCATCACTAGCATATTTGTTTCCCGCAATTTTATCGATTTTACTATCTTACCTGCGAGGTGGGATATTAAGACCGGGAATGATAGTATCATAACCAATAAGAGTATATATTGTATTCCTTGGTGATTAATGAATTTTGTGCCAATTTATTAGTTATTAGTGGAGGATAATATGATGTTATCTTAGGTATTGATTGGTTGAGTACCTTCCATGCAGTAATAGGTTGTAGAAGAAAGAATGATCTCAGTAGTGTCAGAATTCTTAAAAATATTTTCTGAAGAGATACCTGGACTATCACCAGCACGGATAGTAGAATTTACTATTGATATCATACCTGGAGCTGAACCAGTTTGTAAGCCACCTTATTGAATGGGGATTGCAGAACTAGAATAAGTCAAGAAGCAAGTGGGCGAGTTAATGAAATTGGGTTTTATAAGACCCAGTGTGTCACCTTGGGGAGCTCCAGTATTATTAATATGAAAGAAGGACGGGAGTAAAAGGTTATGTATAGACTACAGAGGTTTGAATGCAGTAACAATTAAGAATAAATATCCATTGTCAAGAATAACTGATCCGTTCGATCAACTTGGAGGAGCGAAGGTATTCTCAAGAATAGATCTTCGTTTAAGATTTCATCAAGTAAGAGTCCGAACAGAAGATATCCCAAAGACTGCATTTAGAGCCAGACATGGTCATTATGAATATTTAGTGATGCCATTTGGGGTAATTAATGCTCCAGCGGTGTTTATGAATTTGATGAACCATATTTTTGCTCAGTATTTAGACAAATTTGTGGTAGTGTTTATTGATGATATATTGATCTACTCTACGAATAGAGAAGAGCACGTTAAACATTTGAGGATAGTTTTACAAACTTTAAGGGAACAAAGGCTATATAGAAAATTGAGCAAATGTGAATTTTGGTTGAATAAAATTGCTTTCTTGGGTCATATAATATCTGAAGATGGTGTATCAGCAGATCCTAAAAAGATAGAGGCTGTGATGGATTGGCCTGTACCGAAATCAGTATTAGAAATTCAAAAATTTCAAGAGATGACTGGGTATTACATAAGGTTTGTACAAATTTTTTACAAAAATCATATCTCCTTTGACTAAATTAATTAGGAAAGGAGGAGAATATGTCAAAATAGAGGAATGCGATAAGACATTTGAAGAATTAAGATGGAGACTGACAACAGTGTCAGTGCTAGTAATTCTGGATAGTACTGGAGATATGAAAGTTTATAATGATTTTTCAAGTTAGGGATTATGATATATGTTGGTACAGAGTGGAAAAATAATTAAATTTGGATCTTACCCTTAAGTTTTCAAGAAAGGTAAAATAAATAAAAAAAAATAAATGATGATTCCATACTTGTATTTTTTTTAGAAGATTGGGGAGACTAAATATAAGAGATAGGACCTTGAGTATGCAGTTCTAAGGGAAAAAGAATAATTAAGAACAATTAGTGTTTGTGGACTTGGCGGAGTAAATATAGTTGATGAGATTAAATAGGCAAGCGAACTAGAAGATTTGGAACAATTCACGGAAAGGTAAATGTAAGGATACAAAGAGATTTTAGAAGGCTGAGAATTAGTCGATTGAAAGTAGATGATAAAAAGTTGATGATAAATTATAATTAAAGAAGACAAATTTTATCAAGTCAGAACATGACCATATATCTTGGTACTCAAGTTAAAACTTATCTTCCCAAACGATTGTCTTATTTTATTACTTTTGTTGATCAATCCCATTTGACATTTTAAATCTTCCATCTGTACTTTATTTCAATGTAGTCCATGTTTTCAAAATTTTTTTTTTGTATATCACAAGTCTTATCGAGACAGTGAGGCAATTGTAGAGATTTATTCTCTAGCGCCAACAATTGCAGCCACTTAATAGGACAATCTTGTGTAATTGAAATTTTGTAATTAACCATGAAGTCATTTCCAATCTTGTATTTTTACCATTCACTACTCCATTACATCAATATTGTAATAATTGAGATTCATTTTCTCTTCTAGTGTCTGTCACAACTAGGTAATAGGACCACATAAGATCTTTATCACTTGTATCTTTCCCATTGATTAATCAGGATAGCGTGACACCATGAATTAGTAGCAGCTATTCCTGATTAAACTTTATCCTGCATTTATAAATAAATTGGAAATCTTGTCTATCCAATATCATTCCTATCAAAGACAGAAAATTTTTCATCATGTATTTTGTGTATCATAAATAAAGAGACGCTTAGATGAAAGTCCAAAATAGTGACTCTATCAAAAGTAGACGAATTCTAATATGGAATGCACGATCACTAAGGGACTCTACTCGAGAATATGAGGACGACATCAGAACTATTTCATGATCATGCATGTTACTTGAATATATTTTTACATGACAATAAATACTTGGGTACACTGACATAGTTTTGAATTGGAATTTCGAGGACGAAATTCTTTTATTAGGTGGGTAAAATGTAACGCCCCAAAATTATCATGTTTATTAAATTATAAATTATCAAGTTAAAAATTTCTTTTTATACACCTTCAAATTTAATTAAGTTTCCAAGGGCACCCCTTTTGCATTTTGTGGGGATGAGTTGTTAGAAAATAGTGAGAGGTGGCACTCTAGTTGACATTTGTCATGCATGCAAGAAGCCTTAGGACTAAGCTAGAGGATAAGGTGACCAAAATGCCCTTAGGTATGTATAAGCTTATTCTCTCAAAGAGAATTCTTATCAAAGAACAAAATAAAAATCACTCTTTACTCTTGGTTCTTATAGTTCGTTGAGCAAAGAAAATAGAAGGGAGACTTTGCTAAAACAAAAGAGGAGATTAAAGGGAATAGAGGCAAGTATCACCTTGTTCTTGTTCTTTTTTTGAATCGTATTTGAGTACAAGTAGCATGTATGATCTTTCTTGGAAATTATTTGATTTTTATTATGAGTACATGATTCATTTTTCTTTATGGATAAATTCACATCATATTGGATTTGCATACTTAGAAAAATTTCTAGACTGCATATTTAGTCTGATTTACGGATGTTGGCTATTTTTGACTTAGCCTCGCGTTTGGCAATTTTTAGCCTCGCGTTTGACAATTTTTAGCCTCGCGTTTGGCAATTTTCTGCTTCCCGTTTGACTATTTTTTTAGCTTCGCGTTTGGCTATTTTAGCCTCGCGTTTGGCAATTTTTAGCCTCGCGTTTGGCAATTTTCTGCTTCCCATTTGGCTATTTTTTTAGCTTCGCGTTTGGCTATTTTAGCCTCGCGTTTGGCAATTTTCTGCTTCCCGTTTGGCTATTTTTTTAGCTTCGCATTTGGCTATTTTTAGCCTCGCGTTTGGCAATTTTTAGCCTCGCGTTTGGCTATTTTCTGCTTCCCGTTTGGCTATTTTTTTAGATTCGCGTTTGGCCATTTTTAGCCTCGCGTTTGGCAATTTTTAGCCTCGCGTTTGGCTATTTTTTGCTTCCCGTTTGGCTTTTTTTAGCTTCGCGTTTAGCCATTTTTAGCCTCGCGTTTGGCAATTTTTAGCCTCGCGTTTGGCTCTTTTCTGCTTCCCGTTTGGCTATTTTTTTAGTTTCGCGTTTGGCTATTTTTAGCCTTGCGTTTGGCAATTTTTAGCCTCGCGTTTGGCTATTTTCTGCTTCCCGTTTGGCTATTTTTTTAGCTTCGCGTTTGGCTATTTTTAGCTTCGTATTTGGCGATTTTTAACCTCGCGTAAAAACTCCGCGTTCAAGAGAAACACAGATTTACACACTTGGTATGATTCACGGATTTATGATAACATGACATATGAATATCAACATGATATATGAAGGCAAGATTGTTCATGAAAACAAGTTCTAGTATCTTTATTACACGACATGATAACAAGTTCTAGTATCTTATTTACACGACATGATAACAAGTTCTAGTATCTTTATTACACGACATGATAACAAGTTCTAGTATTTTTATTACACGACATGATAACAAGTTCTAGTATCTTATTTACACGACATGATAACAAGTTCTAGTATGCTTATTACATGACATGAAGTACTCTTATGATGCATGTGTACATGATTCCAAATCTTGATTCCTGAACTCTTGATTCTTGTGAAATGATATGTATACAATTTGACATGAAAGTCCACGTGTTTCCTTTAATTCACGTATATCATATGCATTACTAACATGGGAAAAACTACATGATGGATAGATAAGTACTGTATTGTACAAGGATTTTATTGGCCAACTTCTTGATTAGGTGCTGAGGGCCTTTTTACTAGCAGCACTGGGTGGTACTGAGCCACCGTCTGATACATGAGTCACCATATGGGTGATGCCCGTTACTTGTTTCATTTAACGGGGTCTGACTTGTAGCACCCAGCGGTGTGTCATGGTTCAGCGCCATGAGTTAGAGGCCGGGTCCTGGGTATGCACGGGCACTTGTACAATATGAGAAACTGCGCGCTATCTTATCCATCATTGAGTTTCAATTCCAATACTAACATGATATGGACCTGTTAAATTTTACACGAAGCTTGCGAATGATTTACATTGTTCTGGTTATATGCAACATGATTGACATTTACTTCGCTTACACTTGTCACCTTTACATGATTTGTTTCTGCTATTTGAATGAATAGTCTTACTCAATTCATTTTCAGTACTATTAGGATACGTTTGTACCAACGCAATTTATTTATTCTTTTATTTATTTGTACTGTGATAGTACACGTGTTTCTTACTTTTGTGTTACTTGCTGGGTTTAATCCCCTGGGTTTTCTTAAGTCCAGATCACGAAAGAAGAGAAGGGGAGATTGCTCCAGACAACGATCCTTACTTCACCAACCAGGTCGAGTAGAGGATACTAGCACAATACAATTTGGGTACTTCGCACTTCTTGTTCTTGTTTCCTTTTGCTGGGCACTGCTTTAACTTGTAGTATTTAACTCTTTGTGTAAATATTTAGAGCAGTGTGCCATTTTATGTAATCAACTCTCTGTATAAATGAAATCCTTTCAGTTTCAGACATGGTTATTCATCTTGCAATGGAAGTAGTTATGGTTATTCCAAGATCATGGGACTGTTGGGTTATTTATAGTATTTAAGCGGCATCTCCTGTTTTGAGGAAGGAAAAAAAAAAAAAAAAAATAGAGCCGAATTGGGGGCGTTACAAAAATATATGTCACCAAAATACTTCAAAATACATACTTTGAAAACACCATAAAATACTTTGTTTTTGACATTAAAGCACAACAAAATAATCTCCAAGCTCCAAGAAAAAAAAATTTGTAGGGGCAGCAGAAAAAATGAAGGGAAAAAAAGAAGTAAAGTTCACAGATACCAAGGAGGTAATTGCAATTAGCAAACTAAAACCCTAGAACAGGTAATGTTAAGGGCGTTTCTAATGGAGGACACCACTTGTCCTAGTGAACGAACAAAGTGCGCACACCCTCTCTTCTCAGAAAGAAAGGGTTTTTTCTTGTTCCCACACCAATTTTTTTCATTTGTACTTTATTGCTCCAATAAGTAAACCAAAACTCCCCTTTCCGAACTCTACAATTTTATCACTCCTTCTCCTTCGATGCGAGCCTTAACCCTGACGACCATATGTGAGTCCGCGCTGGATACCACTGTAGTCCCTCGCTCTCCCTGTACTCACTATACAAGAAATAATATCGTAGATGAGACTCATAATAGGAAATAATACCATCCGGAATCTAATTCCGTATATAAATATTCTTTTGGAGGGATGGAGATTGAAGACAAAGACAATATGATCCAAAATTTTCAATAACAAACTTGTAATATATAGACCTTAGTAAAGTGTGTTGACAAGGACCAGTGGTGTGCTCCTTTAGAAATTCCCGTACAGACAAAACTCCGAAGCCGAAACCCTTCGTCGGCTTTCGATTCTCACTCTCAATTCTCTGTTAGCTCCGTCAAAATGATAAAGCGGCGGTTCTGCAAGCGCGGCAGCAGCGGCGACAGCTCGGATTCCTCCTCCGAATCCGACTCCGGCTCCGATTCCATTCCCGAAGTCGAAGGAGGAGAAGAAGAAGAGGAATTAGAAAAAGAAGACGGCGACGATGATGAGGAGGAGGATGAAGTAGCAGTGGACAGGGCTAAATTAGTGAAGAAGAAGAAGAAGAAAAGGAATCAGATGGTCAAGCGCGCTCCTTCTCCTGGTTCGAATTCTCATATATTTTTTCCCCTTACTAATTTAATTTCCCCCTTTTTTGGTTGGGCATGCTGATAGTTTGAGCCAAAGTTTTATTTTGTATGAATCTATGCCTGGTTTAATGAATGGGTATTTGAGTTTTCGATGGATTGAAGTAGCAAACAATAGGGCGTGATCAGAGAAGAGGAAAAATTGCTCCTTTTTTGAAATAATTGTTGATTTTGCTACCTTATTTATTATTTTTTTTTGTCTGAATTAGGTTTAATTGTTATTTGGTAAATGATGCTAAAATATGTGATCACCTCAAGGGTTTGTTGAATATCATTTGAGAATTCCCTGAACATTTTGCAAGGTCATTGGCGATGGTAGTAGTAAATGCATTTTCTAAAAGAGAGATACCACTTGCACATACATATCAAGAATTGGATTAAATACGGTTCAAATACACAATTTTCTTTCACGATCACAGACAGTTGTAATACAACTTGAAAGATGATCATTAGAATGGTGTAAAGGCGGGAGAAACTAGATTGTGGAACTTGCTGGTGAGAACTTGATACTTTCCGAGGATGCAATAACGAGATAAGGTAGTTTGAAGAGTCCTATGTGAATTGATATGCTGGATTCCATATGCATCATGAATTACAAAAACAATTTGGAGATGTTTGGTTTGCCAACTAAAGAGAGTAGGTGGTGGAATTAGTGGATTATAGGATGGATTTTTTTTAATGTCATTCTTGAAATATTTTAAAGTTCATATTTCCTGTGAAACGGCTGTCTGAGCCTCAGATTGATATTGTACTGGAAAATTCTTTAGTGTTTATTGTCTTTCACCTGTACGTGTATGGTTGTCCTTTTGATGGTTTTATTCATACGAAGAGTTGTTGTTTGATTTGAAAATAAGTGTGTGATTTTTTTTGTTATTGGAATTTGATATTTCTTGGTTTAGGACTTGTCAGTTAAATTTAGAGTTCATATCTTTCATTTGATGTTTTTTTTTTGTTATTCTGGTATATTTCAATATTAGCCACTTTGAATTTTGTATCTTCTGATTCATTCTACGTGATTAATGTAGACTCCAGTTACCATTGGAGCTTTTGCTTGGGAGTATTCTATCAGTGTTATATGTTCTTTTTCGTTTCTTTTATATTTTGGTATTGCATTTCAAATATGTGTTGGATATACTTATAGTTCAACTCTGCTACTTTGTATTACAGCATTAGCATACCCGAATTCTTCCTTTAGTTATTAAGTATCATAATCTGATTTTCATTTTTATTTTGGTATTTATTTTTCAGCTTCAGGATATGAGAGCGAAGATAGCTCCGTGAATGAGGTTAAGATCGATTCTTCAGGTACTGTTTGTTTTCGCTTGTGTATGTTTACAGTCAGCAAGTATTGATACTTATCATTAACATCATCATCAAAGGCATTTATCTAAATGGTACCGTCTATGAAACATGAGATGGTTCACGCTAGATTTTGACCAAGATTGTGCTTCTATCAATCATTTCTTTGAGTAGTTGCCAAGTTAGATTTGAGCAAAATAAGGTCTTACCATATGGCATTTATGGAGAGACGGAGTTCATAGTTGTATCTTTGTTTGGCCATGCAGTTTAAACTTATGTAATAAAAGAGCATTCCTCCAATTCTAGATTAGGAAAAGTGACTTGACAAAGAGGTAGAATGAAAATTTTTGCTATATGAAACCATGCTCATTTTTGGGGTATAATCTAAGTAAATCCAAATGAATTAAATTCCTGACTTATTGGGTGATACTTGTATAGATGCAGAATACATGGTTCAAGTTATCAATCTGCTGTACCAGGAAGTGCTTAGTTGATCCAGATACATGCAATTTTACTAAATGTGCTTAAATGAACCCTCTTCAGTTCATAGTGGTACTTTATTTGAGTTATTGGCTTGTAGCCCATATTCCCTGCTCCTAAGTATTCTGATACTTGAAGGATACTTTCTGGATAATATGTAACATATCCAAGATTGTCAACTATATCCCAAACATATCAAAGGCATATTATAGATGTATATGCTGCTAAGAGATTAAAAATTTTATGTGTGATAAATATATATACTATCATCAGTTCCATCCTTAAATGTCTGTGATAAATATATATAACTAATTTTCATTCAGGTATAAATCAGCATATCTGTATCCTGGATTTTCAGGATTTGCTATATCCATGCACTGTATTGATATCTGTTATCCATACCAGTACAACCTAGCCTAGATCTCTGGTTTGGATAAATTCTACCATGGAGTATAATTGCAATCGACTTTTGCCAGAGGCGTCATAGTTTATGTATTGTGTTACCGTCATGAATGAGAAATTTAAGGAATGACATCTTATGACAACTTCTCGTGACTCTCAGAATACCAACTTTATCTAATAACTTCCATAACACATGCTCAGGTCCGCTTACGAGTGAGGAAGACAGTATTGCAGGAAGTGGTAAAAACCTTCAGGATGGTCAGTTCACAAAGAAAGCTAGACTTAATGAAACTGACCGAGGAGATTCGAAACCTGTGGAAAGAACGTTGAATTCGAGTGATCCAATTCAATCTGAGTTTGCTGACTATATCTTGCAATGCAAATCAATTTTCAAATGCAGGCTTTGCCCGAGAATTGTCTGCTTAAATGAGGACACTGTCAAGGCACACCTTAATTCAAAGGTAATCATAATATCAGCGAGTTTGCATGCCTGGTCTTCTCAGTTCTCATAGATTCTTTGGAAGGTTTAATGCAATCTTAACACTGATTTTCTCAAATGTCTTGTTTGATGCAGTGATACCTTTATATTCTGGTGCATCCTGTGCATCAATATGGAAGAATTAGGCAAACCCTTAGTAGTACCATGCATGAATATATTCAATGCTCATTAATGTTTTGAAATTGTTGATCTGTCTTAGAAAGATGAACAGTTTTGAGTAGTATAACTGGGCATGTACGCGAAAGTTCGTGTATGGCCAAACATGCATACATGCTTGTTTGATTGATTTTTTTTTTTTCAGTATAAATGGTAGACTAATGCATCCCGTGTTCCATTAATTAGTAATAAACAGCATAACATATAAATACATATAGAGAAATACATACTAGAGTGCTTCACTAAGGAGAGGACCATGCTACTAGAAAATACAAGGTAGCCTAGGAAGAATCACTAATACAAGTATAACTTCAAATACATGGTTTGAAAATTGCAACAAGTTCTTACACAAGTGACTTGCAGTTGCAGGTGTGACAGATGCATCATGGAGCCTAGACCACTAGACAGTAAAGCTAGATTATAATCGTCCCCAAACAAATCAATCAGAGCCGTCACGTGCTAGACTTGAATTTGGATTTTGAATTTCAGAATTCAAAACCCCCAAAACCAAGTGCCGATCGAGGAGCAGGTGAAGATGTGTACATTCAGCCATTAAAGCGGCCATCAATGCCGGTGAACCCCTCTGTGTCACGCCCCGCTCCCGAGACACGGTGTATGAGTACGCACAACAAGTATCGATAATATATTCAGTTTCAATATATTAAAGCCTAATTACAATATCACTATCACAGAGAATAAATACATGTAGATAAATAAACTGACATTCATTGTATCATGAATTTTATTACATAATGAGAAATAAAAGAATGGTACATGTTAACTTAAGATAACTTCCACTAAGAAATGATAAGTTCGAAAACAAGGAAAGACAACATGTAATATAGACTAAGTACATAGATAACTACTGATTTTCGGACATTTCAGTAAAATACTCTTAAGTGTTCCGTAGTAGGATCAACATGGTCCATTTCAGAACCTGGACATGCATATCTAGATCGTCAGATCGCAACCAAACCAATACTCGTAGAAATAATATTTGTTGTTAGCCAGTAACAGTTATGTCCAACACAATTATAAATGTCTTAGAAAATATTTAATTCATATGTAACAATGATATCAAGTTATATATGTTAAACATAATGTCTTCTAGTGTAGTCACAATTATAAAAGGTGTATTTTTACTTAGAATGTAATGTAATTGGAAAAGCTAACTGATGGGATATAACTACTTTGATTCTCTCCTGTACGGACCTAAGAAATAATCATATGGATTGTCCGGTGCTGAATCGGATTTGCCATCAGGCAAACATGAATAATCAGGTGTGATCTAGCAAATTACCATACACTCATGATGTGCGAAACATTTATTTGTACAACTGAACAAGTTTACAGTCAAAACAAAGTATATTTCCGTTATTTAGTTTCTTTTCTAACCTAATGTTATTCAAGTAAAATTCATGTCAGATCCAAAATCTTATTCTCATAGTTTTTATATAGATCATATCAGGTACAATATTTCAATTGGATTTTATTAGTTTATTAACAACTTGGTTTAAAGAATTTGTTAAATTTATATTTTATTGGATAAATCACAATTGGCTAAATCAAAATTTTACTGATTTGAGACATTATAGAGATATCAACCAAATAAGTGTATGAATGTTGAGAGGTTTTTCGTATGTAGCACGTTCCTTAGTTAGATAACCAGTATACAAGACAACTTGCTTAGACACCGACTTAAAATGATATCACAAATATTATTTTTCAATGATTATACTTTTTACATGATTTATTAAATATTGTATATATCGATTAGTCTAAAATTTAACTATACTAGGTGATTTAAAATATTTAATAACAAGTAAATAACAACAATATGACACTCTGAAATATCCCTGCATGCCGAAGATTAACTGCCCCCAATGACTAGCAGTTTCCACAACCCCATCCGGCTTCTACCGCGCACCGTTTTCATGCCCATCCTCTGCGGGAATTCCTTGTGCTCATGTGCCTCGTCGATGGGTCCAAGGTCTCGCCGCTCACCCTTGCTGATGTCCACTCTCTTCCGCTCAGCAAGTTCCGCGCCGTTCACCTCCAATCGACAATTTCGGGTCCTTATTTTTCCTCTGTCTTGTCGACAGTCCTCTTGTCACTTTTGGTCTCCATCTATGATGGCGACCACTTTGACCTCCTTATTTTTCCACGAGTCCAATTGTTTCCCTTGCTTTTGCCCTGAGTATTGACGTGAGATCCATGCTCTGAATCCCTAGGGATTCGATCAAGTATCAACATCAAGTCACCCCTCCTCAGACCTCCAATGCAAGCTCCACAACACGCCGCGGGGGCTTGACCGCAACCTAGGTTGCTATTCGTGCTTGTGAGTGTCGGCATCCCCTGCGGGGGCTCGGCCTGTTTTGCCGTCGGCAATTTTCATACCATGAACTTCTCCGGTACACATATTGCGCTGCGGTAAGGTATAGTGTGGCCCAAGCTCCCGTAACTTGTTGGTAGCTCGATCCCTCCCTTCTCACTTCACTAAGTACATCGACCAATAGTAACAATGATCAACTCCGATATAATAGTGACTCTCCCTAACTTTGGATTCTCAGAGAAATTCCATCTCCTCCTCCCGGAGTTCATGCTTTGGAGTTTCTTTTGATAATATACATGCAAACTGGTTTTTCTCCATGCTTCAGATTTCATTTGTCATGTTGGATATGTGTCATTTTCTCCTTTTACTATTTCATCTTTTGTTTTTTTCGTTTGCAGAGGCATGCTCGGTCAAAGAAGCTACTTGGGGAAGGGAGGCTAAAGTTGATGCTTAATAGTGATGGTGAAATTGAGGAAGACATGGAAACTCATGCAGAAAGGCACATGCGAACTGTTGCTCTTGCTCAGGTACCTAAAATTTAAGAATATAACCATGGTGCAGATTTTAGGTTGTATCATAAATGGGGAATTTTTTGGCAATGTGATATGGAGAATCACTGTTCCTTTATTTTACCCAAGCTTTCTGCACCTTGAACGTTAAATGTACCCTGCCTTGGATCTTCTCTAGTATGGTAGAACTTTTGGTCCTTTTCATAGAGATGTAAATAGCGTAACACAGAATAGGTTACTTTACATTCACTTAGTTTTTGGGGTTTCTATGGCAAATCATTATGTTGTCGAGAAGTTGATGACCAGTTGCAGCTAGTCTTAGAATTTAGTCTCTCCTTTCATGGAGCCTAATTAAAGTTTGTTCTACAGCCAACATTAAGGAAATGGATAAAATGTTAAAAGCTCCAGATTTGATAATTATTTTCATTATTTATTTTTTTCAGGAACCAGTTGCTCCAGCAAAAAAAGATCAAGGGCGTCAGCGACAAAGCCAAAGAAGGAAAAAGGTAAACGTTTTTCCCTATTATAATAGTTTAGAAGTCCTTAAACATTTGCCACAAATTGTTTAAAACTTCTATTAGTTAGGTCTTCCTGTAATCTTACATGACCAAAAAAAAGATGTCTTCTGAGCTTTATTTATACTGGTTGTAGAAGCAGCTGCGCAACAAGTCTAATAAAGGGAGGCCCGAAGAATCGTCAAAAAATCCCAAGAAAAAGCAATGTAAAACTGAAGTTTGAAGATTTACCGCAACTTGATCAAACTCCTTTCTCAAGCAAAAAATATTGGATACCCAAGTGACTTCATGGATCTAACCAGATATGCTTTCCGATTACTAAATCAAAGTTTGTTGTTTTGTTTCGTTTTTTTTTTTTCCTCTATCTGGTAGAGCAATCACTTTTTTTCTTGATTGCATTGGCAAATTTCGAAATTATAGAGCTAGTGGATAGTAAAATAAAAGATTTGGTCATTCGGCTTTGAAAAATTTATGCTCATGCTGTATTTTTGGTTGATTTTTTTTTTTTTTTTTGTTTTTATTTTTTTATTTTTTAAAACAAAGGTAGTAGTCAGTCTTAAACTTATGTTTGTCATAGTTGTGTGTTCAAGAGGCAGCTGTTTAAGAACATTTTTGATGTATTGAGGTGTGAAATTGATTCCATTTAGCAATCTTGAGCTTTCTACTGTTTGGTAGGTTATTTATCCTATGTACCTTTTTAGATTTTGGCTTTCAAACTTTACCTGTTTACAAAAGTGGGAATATGAATCCAAATCTTAAGCTAGGATTTGGATCATCTCATCTTCTCCATTTTCTTTGGTCTGTCTTATGTGACACTTACATTAGTAGTAATTTAACAAATGTAACTAAAACCCTACCTCTTACTTGCACTTTCGTTAGTTTTTCTTAGAAATAATCATGATCAATAGTGGATTGTTATATGGTTTACAATATCATCCATTGAGTCTCGATGTAAATTGAGTCTTTATCGAGAGTCGAATTCAAAACTTCTTGCAGATTGGAGAGGGGTGATGCCACTTGAGCCGAGGCTCATTGGCCTTCACCACCAATATGAAAATGTGATCACATGATCTCGCTTGATTCAAATGATCTCGCTTGATTCAAATGTAATTTGGTAGTAGGTAGACTAGTAGCGGCAACAATACGAGACTAGTTCTTTAGCTGATTTTATAGAATCATTAGCTTTATAACAATATTCAATAGTTTGATTTTGAATTGTCAAAAGCATAGAACCGACCTTATTTTGTTTTATCATGAGATGGACATCGCGTGTTGAGGTTTGTTATTAGTACTCCAAAATTCTTGGGTTTGATTTATCGCACAACTTGTGTAGCCAAAGCGTGCAGAGTTACTTGTTCTCACTCCCCGCAGCCGCAGGCGACTCTGGGAAAAATCGCAAGGGCGGCTCATCGTAGTCCACATTGTTGGGAAGAAGGATACTAGTACAGATGGTTGTATGGTTTATTTCGATGAAGTTAGCATAAATGCAGTATCGTAATATATGGAGTCAGTGTAAATGCAGTATCACAACGATTTCTACCGTCCGTTAAAAATCACTAGGGAACAGAGAAAACGGGAGGTGAGCTTTCAGCGCAGGAAATTTCTCTGTGTTACAGCTCGTTTCCATGCATATAGACCTCCTAATGTTTGTGATGCACATCCCTTTCCATGATTTCTGTTGTCTTAAAGTTTTAAAAATGAAACATTATATGGTTTCGTACTCGTTTACTTTCAGCGCAGGAAATTTCTCTGTGTTACAACTCGTTTCCATGCATATAGACCTCCTAATGTTTGTGATGCACATCCCTTTCCATGATTTCTGTTGTCTTAAAGTTTTAAAAATGAAACATTATATGGTTTCGTACTCGTTTACTAATCGATTGAGTGATTGCAAACAATTCTAGACAACATGGTTGATAAATCAGGGGGAGACGTTAGGTATTCCTATGGATGAGAATGGATGAATTCAAATATTAGCTCTTGGTCCGTCATATTAAATTTTTTAAAAAATTAAATCGGCTTCTCCTCTCTCCTACAAGATCTTCTATACTGAGCACTGTATTTGATCCCCCTCAAGATGCTTTTTTTTTTTTTTTTTTTTACATCAAATGCAGAAGCAACCCATGAAAATAAAAAAACTCTGCGAATGTAGAATCAAATTGCATGCATGCTAATAGTTGATCCTGATTGAGACCTGTACGTGTTGCTTTAAGCTGCTGCGATCCCTTGTGATCATCATCAATTTGAAGAGTGAAAATGTAGCTAATGGGCTGGAATGTTGGACAAGTTTCTGGGAAATTCTACGCACGCACGCCACTTTGCTAAATACGCTCATCTTTCTCAGTAAGAGATTAGTCCCCCAAGCTATTTTTTACACTTATCGGGAATTAGTCTTCAAACATGAGTAACATCGGTCAGAGGAGATTAATTTCCGACAGAGTAAAAGATATAATCATAAAAGTAATTACAAATTTATAATTTTTTACAATTTTAGAAGGGGCCCAGTGAGAACAGTGGTGTGCATATGTATAATTTCTCCAAGATTCTCACTGTCAAAATAACCATCCTAATTTGCCCAGTCAAAATAACCATCACTTCATGTGGCTGTGTACTTGTATACTTGCATTGTACATATATGCATGCATGCCTGGTTAATATATTAACTAAGCATAATTGGCTCCGCTGGTTAATATATTAAAAATTTGTACATCCATGGGCTAATTTTTGACCATTTCTATACAGAATTCTATATGGACGGGTCAAAAATTAACTCATAGATGCATTCGTTACCATTCCTATCCCTATTCGTTGGTGTTGGGTGACCATACACACTTTTATCTCATAAGGATAGGAATACAAAAGGAAAAAAATGGAATGATAGTTATTTAAGTGCATGATGTAATAAATAAACATATTAATTACCCAAGTTCAATCCCTGTTGACACACTGTTAGCAATAGTTTAGTCTATCTTTTCTCAGATACTGCAATAACAACAACTAAAACTTTTATTCTAAATATTTGAGGTAGACTACATGAACCAAAAAAAGAATCATACCGGATCGATCACTTTAATATTCTTTCTCCATTTATTTCTATTAAGTAATATCTCCTTATTTAAACCTCTAGTTTAGTTTTTTCCAGATATCTCCTTATTGAAGTTCCTTTTCCATTCATTTTCTCAGATACTACGAAGTCGGTAAATGAAGATGCTATAGTTTAGTCAATCTTTTCTTCCTTAACTTCCACGCAATTATTGTATGTATATTTGCATGTGCGCCAAAAGAAAATGAAGCAGAACTTCAGTGACAACACGCCAACAATCTCTTATACGTTCAGCATGCTTCCATGCATATACCCATCAAAACATAAAACATAAAATTATAGCACGCACGCATACGCGCACACACAATGGCTTCAGAGACTAGCAACAAATCGATGTCATCAGTGGTGATTGGATCTCAGTTCTGTGTTCCCTTCCCCCAGCAGTTCATCTTCCCTCGGAAGCTCAAGGCTCCAGGCGTGAAGCGAAACTCTCGCTGCACCATTGATGCCGAAGGCAAGCTCGTCTTCAAGACCGAAGCTCCTCTTATCAGCGCAAAACACAAGACTGTTCTGATAGACGCGGTCACTGATAGTGCTCTTGTTTCCATTCAAAAGAGGGTCAGCTTATGATCAAATTAAGATTATATCATACATATTGGGCTTCTCAAACTTTAGTTTACGTTTATTTTCAGATAATGGATCCTCGCGGCATAAGGGAAGTCTACGCAGGGAGAAGCTACGAGCCTGAAGATCTGTTGTTTACCGTCCAGAGGACTTCTGCTCTCCAGATAAAAACTGTGCTGAACGTGTTCTTGAAATCTAACACAAACAGAGAGGTTCCCGATTTCGTGATCGAAGGTGGATATAACATGAAGAAAACATGCAAGATTTACAAAGGACTTTCTTCTACAATTATCGCACAAGTAGGTTCCTTTTGCTCGATATTTCTAGAAATTTTCATGTAATATTCTTATAAATGTGATTGTTCGAAAACTATATAGATGAGCAAAGAGCGGGAACTTGGAGGCATGAGGTTGATGAAGCGTGATTTTATTTTGTCTATTGAACCGAACGTAGACGCCGCTTTCGTCGCTGCTCTTATGGCCATCCGCCATGGATTCTACGTGGAATCGAAGATGATGTTGCTGACGCTGGTCTGTTCTGGTGGCAGCTCGGCACCCGTTACTCTACGGAACATGGCCCTTACAAGGATGTTATGAGAAAGTTACAGTTTTTCATGTAATATTGTGACTCAACGAGTGCAGCGTGATAGATAGGTTGCAGTCCAGTAAATTGAATAAAATGTACAGTATTCAATTTGTGCCAAGTTCTTTACTTGGCAACCTTACTTAACCAATTTGTATTTGTTGATTCCTTTAAATAAAGCTTAGGTCAAATGTTATATTAAGGCTAAAGCAGAAGTAACACCAATAAATTTTCGTTTTTGGTTTTTTATTTTCAGAAATTTCTTTAAACTATTTTATGTTATGTAAGTTCGTAAGGATTTCAAATTTCATATGAATCTCAACACGATATTGGCGTAAAGACTGATAAATTAATTTAAAAATATAGTAAATACAAATACACATTCTTCGAATTTTCTAAATAGCCACATCTTAATTTAGTATTTTTTTGAACTATTTTTTTTTATTCAATCAATCACAATTAGAATACAATATTAGTTGTGTATCGATGGTATCAGTTAGTCGACTAATTACACTTAAAAAAGTGTTAGCTGGGTATCAAGCTGTCTATTGGTAGTGCCAATGACTGAGATTTTTTTTTTTTAAAGTAAAATTTGGAAGGTTTCACATATTAGCTAAATGGTGTTGTACTATATATATTTTTTGAAACTAAAACAAATACATAATGAAAAGATACCAATGAAACTAACAAAACCTGCTACAGCATTCAAAAGAATCCAAGAAATTTGACCAAACCTTTATGAAATAATTCTTTAAATAAATGCAAATTTTTGATAATTAATTTTTATCTTATTTTTATTACTCTTGAAATTACTTAAAGCAACATATACGAATATCTAATATAATTGAGGAGCCCTGATGGGCTCTCTAAGCTCGCTCGTACTGATATCTTCCGCTAGCTCATTTTGATCCTTCGTCAGCTTTACGTGTCTCGATATGATTTCACTCACCATTGTGATCCATCAAATTCCAACCAAGATTTTTCTCAAATTCAATGAATTGTTTGACTTTAGATCTTGTTCCAATGTGAGGAGTTCAAACCTAGAGTAAAACTCGAGAAAGAACGAATATAGAGATTGTGAAGACTTGTGAAGCGCGAGAGAAGAGAGAGAAATACAAGAGGATGATGGGTGATTGTATGCACCAACATGAGCAGTAAAACAATAAAAAGTAGGATTGGAAACGGTTTCAACACTTTTTGCGTTTAAATTAGATGCGAACAAAATTCCTTACAAGTTTACCGAATACAACTTTTTCTTAATTGTTTTTGATTTGAGAGAAAAGAGAAGAAAGGAAAAAAAAAGAAAAGGAAAGGAAAAAATGGGAAGAAAAGAAAATAAAAATTAGATTTTAAAAAATATTTTCTTCTGTTTTAAATACCAAATAATAAAAAAATATTTTTTTCCTATATTTTCTTTTCTTTTCCTTCATTTCCTCTCAACCCAAACATAACATTCTTTTTTCATAAATCAATAAATAAAATTAAGGAGTATTTACTGGTTTGTCTCACAAATCTTTATATATTATGATTAAGTCCCCAAAATCTTCATATTTAGGATTTAGTCTCCAAATCTCCTAAGTTACTACAATTTAGTCCTTCTCCCTAATTTTGACCTGATATTACTATTTTACCCCTCCTTATTCATTCTTTCTCTTCCTCCCTCTTCTTCTCATTTTCTTCATTATTCCTCCTCTCTTCTCCTCCTCTCTTCCTCGTCTCTTCTCCCAATGAAGAAAAGAGAAGGAAGAGAGAAGGAAGAGAAAGGAAAAGAAATGAGGAATAATGGAGAACGGAGAAAAGAGGAGGAGGAGAAGAGAGGAATAAGAGAAAGAATGAATAACGAGAGGTAAAATAGTAATATCAGATCAAAAATTAAGAAAGGGATTAAATTGTAGTAACTTAAGAGATTTGGGAAACTAAATATGAATATTTGGGGACTAAATCATAATATATAAAGATATAAGGGACGAACGAGTAAATGCCTCTTAAATTAAATGCATTAACAAATCCATCACGCTACCCGCACGTGCCATGATCTAATATTTTCGAAGAATCTGGACTCGTGTTTTTTTGTTATCATTTTTTTCCCCTAATCAACAGAATTTATTGAACATTTAAATTCTTTACAAACATAAAACCGATAAGGAGGCCCAACTGAAACCCTAGAACAAAAAAAAAAAAAAAAAAAAAAAAAAAAAAAAAACCCTAATTTCTCTATCGCCATGGCTTCCCGGAGGCTCCTCTCCTCTCTCCTCCCGCCGATCCCCCTCCATAAATGCACCAAAATGCCACCGCTCCGCTCTCCCCCGCCCCTCGCCCGCCGGCGCCCTCCTCTCGCGGGCGGCACAGTACGCTACCTCCGCCAATGCCTCTACCGCGGCCGCTCCCTCTAAATTGACGCCCGGAGCGGGCCCCACCGGCAAGATCACCGACGAGTTCATCGGTGCTGGGGCTATCGGGCAGGTCTGCCAGGTGATCGGGGCCGTCGTCGGTGTCAGATTCGATGAGGGGCTGCCTCCTATCTTGACGGCGCTGGAGGTTCTCGACAACTCGATCCGGTTGGTTCTTGAAGTGGCGCAGCATTTGGGGGAGAACATGGTGAGGACGATCGCCATGGATGGGACCGAGGGGTTTGTCAGGGGGCAGAGGGTCCTCAACACTGGATCGCCGATCACGGTATAAATATTTTTTACCTAATGAATTTTCATGTGAAAATGATTTATAATCATTTGATTTATTTTGTCATGAGTGCAGTGTAAATCTGATGATTTTGGTTTTTTTTTTTTTTAGTAGATTTGAGGTATACTTACATTTGAAATGAGCCAAATATACAAGAAAGTTGTTTTTTTTTTTTTTTTTTTTTTTTGCCCCCGGGGTTTTTACTTCGAGTCTATTTGATGGCTTTTGTTTTGATTGAAAATTCTCGGTAAATTGCTGAAAGAGAAGTTTTTTGACTGCCCCTTGTTGTGGAAAGTTTGAACTCAGGCTTTACAACCCAGATTACATTTATTAAAACAATTCTAAAAAAATGGTAAAGTGAAATAAGATGATTGTTACATGGAGATTTTGATTTTTGAATATTCCTTGTAATTTCTACAAATAAGCTTGCATTTTATTTTATTTTTACTGTTTAGGGTTTGTGAGTTTGTGTAAGTTAGCTGGCAGTTTCACTTATCTAAGTTGGTAGATTCACGTATCTAAAAGTTGTGGGTGGCCGTACGTGGCAATGTAGTTTCTTACGAAAAAAGATTCGTTATGAAATTGTTTTCTTAAACTTAGGAGTTGGAATTGCTGAAACCAGTAAAACCATTGATTATTCTATGAATCTAACCTGTATGTTCCTTTAGGGCATGTACAGACCTCAATTCTAAGGATTCTAATTCTAGATTCTTTTTTTTTTGGGTTGCCCCTACAATGAATTGGGCACGTAAATGGATTAGCTTGTTAGGATTTCAATTTTTAAATTATAATCTTATGGATTATAATCCAAAAAGTGCTCTATTCCTTTGGGTTATAGAATGGAGGTCCTGACCTCCCCTTTCTGATTCAAAGGATGACCTCCCCTTTCTAATTCAAAGGATTTTTCTTGTATCCTCAATTACTGTTTGATAATGAGTTGTGTAGTCATAATGTGGTATCCCAACAATCGCTTGAATCTTAATCCTTAAGATTTATTTCAGAAAGGAGCATTGGTTAAATCCTTAGAATTGTCATCCCAAATAAAATCTAAAGGATTTTATCCCAATAATCCAAACTAGCCTTTAACATGTATGGGAAAAAACTGCTGTATGACGACTCGGACTCTTTATATAATTTGAACCTCTCTTGCTCTCTCTCCTCTCTTTCTCAATCTCTCTCCGTTTCCTTGTTCATCGATCATTGCTTGTACTTAACCCTTGTATCATAAGTAAGCAGTCATGTGGGGTGCCCTTGTTGCCTTGTTCCGCTTCTTCTAAGTAACCTCCCTCAACAGCTACTACTTTGTCTTGGATCATATCCACCTTGCTATGGCCTGGCTCAGTTCCTTCTCTGCACCCATCAAGTTCTATGGTTGGATCATCTCTACCTTGTTATTCTATCCTTGTTCACCTTCTTCTCTTTCCAAATCAAGAACTTGCTCTGAAATAATCTCAAAAGCATTCTTTCTGTGGGATCCAACATGGAAGCCCTAACCCATGAGTTCGACATCTTTAAGGCGACGCTGAAGGATGTCGAGGACCAGATCCAGATCCAAATCGATGGCGCGGTGATGAAGAAGGCCACTGAGTAAGTGAAGGGGTGGATGAAGAGGGTGAAAGATCTTCAGCCGACGGTGGAATTAGTTATAACTGATTATAATAACCAAAGCTACTTCTCCAACATCTATTCCATCAGCACTCGGACTGTCAACAAGTTGAAGATGGTTTGCAAGGAGGCTAAATTTATAAACAGTGTCGGAACATATACTAGAGCAGCTTCTCTGCCTTCGGTGCAGCAGATGCCGGCCACCCCCACTCAGTTCGGACGAGAAATGTTTGAGTCAAGACTCCAGGGGGCGCTCAACTTCCTTAGGGATGATAAGGCCGGTGTGCTTGGCATATGGAATATGGGGGGCATGGGCAAGACCACTCTTCTCAAACATATCAACGATACAATGGAGAAGAATCCGTCATCATTAGGATTTGATAAGGTGGTTTTAGTGACGGCTTCGAGAGATTCCACCACCCTGAAGATCCAAAAGGAGTTAATGAAGAAGCTGGGCCTACCTGAAGAAGGTGATTATCGAACTAATATCTTCAACTACCTGCACAACAAGAGCTTTGTGTTACTGCTAGATGACATTTGGGAGCCTCAAGGGCTCAAAGAAGTCACTGTTTCACTTCCTTTCGGGGTTGATGGTGAACACAAGCTCAAGCGCAAACTGACGCTGATCACGAGGTCTCTTCATGTGTGTAGCAAGATGGGCACTTGTGTGTGTAGCAAGATGGGCGCCCGACAAACCATCAACGTGAAGTGCCTGATCCCTGAATATGCACGACTTCTTTTCCATCATAATGCTGGTGTAGATGCTGCAATTATCGAATCCAATCCTCTGATAGAAGAGCTCACGGACGAAGTAGCCGAAGAATGTGATGGGCCTTCCCATAGCTCTCATCACCACTGGCCGGGCCCTAGCTAAAACCGAGACTGTCCAAGTATGGGAAAATGCCCTCCAATTGCTGAGGGATCCAAACTTTCACAGATCCCAGGTATGGATGACCCTCTCCCACTATTAAAAAGTCAGTTACGATCACTTGAAAGATCCTAAGGAGAAAGAGTGCCTCCTACACTGCGCTCTTTGGCCGGAAGATGAGGACATTAAAAAAGACAAGCTCATAGAATGCTGGATGGGGCGTGGTTTGTTAGGCAAGTTTGATAGCATACAGAAAGCATATAGCACTGGGCATGCTATAATCGATAGCCTTCTAAAGGTATGCTTGTTGGAGAATGCCAAGGGTGGTCTCACTAGCGAGTATGTTGAGCTTCACGATGTCTTTAGGGACATGGCGTTGTGGATTCCACGAGGTTGTAATGTGGAAAACGATAACAAGTGGGTGGTGCTTCATGGAGAACAGCTGAAGTCGGCAACCCGTGATGAACGAACATGGAGTGAGGTGCAAAAGATGTCCCTGAGGTCTACCAGCATCTCAACTTGGTCATCCGAGATTCAAAATTGTTCCAACCTCACTACCCTCATACTTTCCGGGAATCGTTTTCTCGACAAAATGAGTATTCTGAAACACTCGCATGCCCTCAAATACCTCGACATGTCTTATTGTTTCGGTCTAAAAGAGTTTCCTATCGAGATTTGTGGCCTGAATAAATTGGAGTAGCTCAACCTCTCCTATACAGGCATCACTTCACTTCCTGAGGAGCTAAAGAACCTCACGAACTTGAAATACTTCTTGTTACGGGGTTCAAAAATCTCCTGTACCGAGTTGCTACCCAACCTGGTCAGTCTCAAAGTGCTCGATTTGTATGGTAGATGGAACCACAATTCTCGAACATTGATTATTGATTGTATGGCGTGCTTGGAGGGACGCTTGGTTTCACTTGGTATCAATGCTCATTCGCTCTTGGATTTCAAAAAACTCGTTCGCCTCTCAGGTATATCCATCAAGGATATCTGTATAGTGAGCATGAAAGATTTGACCTCCACTTCACTCAGGCTCCTGTCCCCTGAGCTTCTCGGGAGCCAAAACATCCGGTTCATCTTGAAGACAGTAGACATTAGTCACTTGGATCAGAGTATTAAGGAACTGATGATGAAAGAAAAATGTCGTCTTATGACTCTTGAGCATCTATACATGGCTCATGGCTTTGGATTGAAAGAAATCATATGGGAGTTAAGCCTGGAAGTGTTTCCAAACCTTCGCACTCTGCACATTTATGCTTGTCCACAAATGAGGCATGCTACCTGGACTGCAAATTTGCCCTGCCTCGACTTCCTGTTGTGTCAATATGGAGCAGATAGTGTTTTGGGAGCGAGTAGAAGAAAGTTGTAGGGCTTTCTTTCCTAGCCCGAGAGTTTTAGTTTTGTGGGACCTGGAGAAGTTGAGTAGTATTTGTGATCACGCAGCACTTTTCTTCCCCTCCTTGGAATATTTAAAAGTTGTAGACTGCCCTCAACTAATGAAACTTTCATTCCAGTCACCTGCTTCTTGTCCCAAGCTTAAGAAGTTCATGGCCAATAATTGGTGGTGGGAGGATAAATTAGAATTAGAGGGCAACATGAGAAGCTTCCTTGATCCCCTAATTCATTTACGTGAACGCCTACGCTCTGTTTCATTATTTTCATCTTTAAATTCCAGCATATCTTCATAGAAGGTACCAACTCCGAGTTTTACTTGCTTATTTATTTATTTTCTCTTCTTACAGTAATTCCGTGCACATTTAACAAATATTGTTTCACTTCGTAATATGTACATTCAATAAATCTGGGATCATTTTTATCCAAAATCAATCTATGAAGATGTAAAATGTAAAGGAATGGTACCACCCAATTCAGTGATTAAAATAGAGACAGAAATATCATGCCTCTTCTTTTCTCTTCTTTATTTCTTACTTTTTTTTAAAAATAAAAAACTAAGGGAAAGGGAAGAAGCTCCAACT
Organism: Dracaena cambodiana; assembly: GCA_036321105.1. Classification (NCBI taxonomy): domain Eukaryota; kingdom Viridiplantae; phylum Streptophyta; class Magnoliopsida; order Asparagales; family Asparagaceae; genus Dracaena; species Dracaena cambodiana. Next base: position 50,223,191 of record JAYEPQ010000008.1, read on the forward strand.
GGATAACCCTTTCTCTCTCAACAGCTTCAATATTTTTCCTTCCTAATGATTTTTTTTTCCAACAAGCTTTTTATTATTTCCATCCATCTTTGTTTTTTTCCCAGAAATTTCCTCACCCATATTAAATGGTTTTCCTTGGTAACTAAGGACATATGTTATGATTGCACAAAACAAAGTACAGCCATCAATATTGATTATCAACAGAGCATATTATATGTACAGCTACTCACAAATGCAAACAGATTTATAACCTTGAACTCGAGAATTGTATCATAATTTTATGATATTAAGTTTTTATTAACAGCTTTGTAATTGTGACAAATTAAGCAAGACCCCTTTCAACTATATAGCAAATTATCACTTTAGCAGCATACTGGTTTTTTCAACAAAATATCTATCTACCCCATGTATTTATTATTGTATTAATAATACTATTGATTTGTAGACCAGACATGAACAAATTGCTCAGGAAAAACCAGAGAGCAGTAGAGAAACCAAAGAGCAGTAGACAACAAAGAAGGAATCTAAGAAGAAGGTTAGACTTGATTAGCCTGACAGCTCAGAAGGACGAGGAGAGACACGAGCATGACATTCAATAATAGTAAGCAGCAAAAGAGGAGAGACCACTCTAGACAGAAAGTAGAGAAAAAACAAGAGGGAGGGATGGAGTTGGTAGTCATTTGCCGACAAGAAATATGTAGTAGTATTAATTTGTAATCTTAACTTAGTAAACTCGGTATCTTCACAGTCTCAAGTATTAGAGGCTTGCTAAGACTATCTATTATGTATTAGTACATTTCGTTAAAGACTATTTAATAAAATAGTGGGGATATATCCACTGTATTTGCTAAAAAAAATTGGCATATTGGTAAACGACTAACTATTTCAATAAGTTCTCATAAAAATTTGTAATATGAATACTTCAAAATCAGTTTGCAACTTTGCAATTTATTAGATTGGAATTAGTGTGTGAATTATATATGAACGTTAATCCGAGTAATTAGATAATAATAACTTAGTATGAATAAGTTACCAGTAATGATACCATGAGAATTGTTGTTACAATTGGTAGTATTTTCAAGCGTCCCAATGTAGTGCATTTTTTTCGCTTGCTCACTGTAGAGTTAGATGTCAAATTCGTCCCCTTCTTAAAGTCAGCATACACGTGATATTCTTTAAATTTTATAAAAGCTAAAGTACAATAAACCTTGACAAAATATCTTATTTGAAAGTATCTTATGTTTTTCAATAAACTCACGAAACTATTTTATATTATATAAATTCTCGTTAGGTTTCAAATTTTATACAAATTACAAATTCCCAAACTTGTTAGTAGAAGATTAATGATAAATTTTAAAATGCAGTAAATAATACTATCCAACCTTTTTAAATATCCACGTCTTGATTCAGTACATTCAAATCAAAAAATATATATTTGAAATTATCGGAGAGTGAAAATTTGATGCGTTTTTAAATCGATCAATTAATCTTTCTATTACGTTATTTATAAAACTTGATACTTCGTGAGGGTTTACATAATATTTATGAAATTATCGGAAATTATTGGAGGTGTTTATGAAATTGTTGGAGGTGGATATCTTAAATTATCGGAGATGCTTATAAAATTTGAAACTCTGTGAGGGTTTACATAATATAAAAAGTTTATAGAGGGTTTCTGAAAAAAATTTGATACGTCGTGTGGGTTTTCTCTACATTAGCCTTTTATAAAATACAAACTCTAGTTTTTGAAAACTGAAATTTCAATCAATTTGGATGTTTCAAAATAAAGATATTAAAAATTATAGAAAAACATGATTAGAATAGAGTTATAAGGAGTTTATATGCAGTGCCGGACCCATCCATATCCCAAGATGGGAAGCCCTCACTTATTTTTTTTTTAAAAAAAACTTATTTTATATAATTTTTATGAGTGTGCTCCCTTCCTTCCTTTCAAAATTTAAGTTTGTCCCTCATTTTTCCAACTTGCTCTCTACAATCTTTTTTTTTTTTTTTTTTTTTTAAGGATTTGATTTTTATCAAATTACGTTGTGCTTATTGTGCTTATGTATTGACTTACAAAATTATATTTCTGTTGTAGAACTCGTATTGCGATATATAAAATTGGATCAGGTCTCTGTCCTTGCACACTTGACGAGTTATTCTGACAACTCAACCTCCGAGTAACTCTACTCCCCTCCCTACCCCATCCCTAACCGTTTGGATGTCTAAATCTGATCCTATTTATATATAGTCTTAAACTATTTTCAATTGAGTTTAGAATTTTCATTTTATGTACCTGGGATAAACTATGTAAAATCTCAAATCATCTTAAGTGAAACACTGCCAAAATAGGTTTCAGTAGTTGGGTTATCTGTAGTTGCAAGTAGAAAAGGGGAGGAAAAAAAAAGGCATAAAAAAAAAAAAAAAGGAGGTTTGTTGACTAAATTGGGTTATTATTAGGGAAATTCCATTTTTGGGGAAAATGTTTTGGATGGTTGTGAGCGATGAAACGGATGATATTAATTGAGTTGAATGAGGCGAAAGTAGCATCTAGGGCTGGGCGTTGTTGTGTTGTTTGGAATGGTTTGGGGGTGGTGCCACTGCTCTCGGTGAATGTTCACGGTGAATGTATGTGAACATTCACCGAAGGGGACCGTAGGAATCAAATAATCTTTTGTCTTGTATTATTTTTTTAAATAGGAAATTTGTCTCTAGGCTTGAAGTTTCTTGTTTTTTGTTTCCTTTTCTTTCTTTTTTTTTTTTTTTTTGTTTTTTTTTTTTGTTTTTAGTAAAGCTCTGTAAGCTTGTTTATTTAAAGTTTATGAAATTGTATTTTTGATTTAGTTTGTGCTAAATACTTCTAATAAATTCTCTGAAGAGCAAGAAAAAATATATATTATGCCAACTTTTCTTCTGTTAGGAGTTCATATTTGAGTATAATCTCACATCGGATATGACAAGAAATGTTTACGTGTTTAAATACAAAATTAGGGGCTCTATTTATCAACTTAAGTTTTTGGATCAGATTGATTCTCAGTTTTGTATTTAAAACCCATTATACTCAACGGTTTATATGTGAGTCAAAATTTGGTTATTTACTTATCAGTTTAAGCTTTTTGATCAGATTAGTTCTTGGCATGCTCCTGGGTTCCCTAGGTTGTGGTCCATGGGGGAGTGAAGCCGGATTGGTTCTCGGCATGCTCTTGGGAGGCCCAGGTTGTGGCCGATGGAGTGAAGCCGGTGTGAAACCCAAAGTGGTCGGGTGTAAATTTAGATCTGGTTTCCCACTGTTCAACACATCTTTTTAGTGCACATATCTTGTATTTTAGTGTACAAGTAATTATGAATAATATTTCGTATAAAAAACTATCATATGATCTAAGTAAATTGAGCGCCAATAAAAATATGCTTAGCTAAAAATCGTTTCATTTATCATCTAATGAGTTCGATACTAATTTGAACATTGAGCTGATCATATACCGTTTCTAATTGCGAGCTAATTTGATAATTCTTTTTATGTCTAAATTGTAATCAAATATTAATTTCTGTATTGTCACTTTTTTGGTAGAAATATACCTCCAAGTTCTCTTTCAACAAGTGATGAATACTTTCGATTTATCTTTTTATCTTTTTTCCCTTATATATATATATATATATATATATATATATATATATATATATATATATATATATATATATATATATATATATATATTCACTTTTGCTTTCTTTCTTTTTAGAATAAAGTATTTGTTGTCCATATTGTGTTTGTCCTCGGAAGAACTTTGCAATTTAATCTGCCCAAAAAGTTTAAATTGATCCTTGTGTCGCCAACTATTTTCTAATAAATATTTTAGTGTATCTTTGATTGGTTCATAAGCAATCGAACCAGTGAAATGACAATCTCTCAACTTCTAACAAATCAAACATTATCACTATTAACACTAAAAATATGTTGCCCACTGAAAGTAGACCCTTCCTCTTGCTCACCAACTTTATAAATTTATTTTTAAAGTTGATTTTTTTTTTTTCTCTAGTAATATATAAATTTTTTTCTCTGTCTGTATTACTTTTGGCGAATTGAACCAATGAGAATGCTTGGTTTTGATTTAGAAGATCATGAAAAGGAATTTCTTGTTTATTGGTGTATAGGATTCATTTCGTTAATCGCTTTTTAATGAAATGGAAGGAAATATATCTACAGTTATTGCTACAAAGAAAGAGATTCATTGGGCAATACGAACCGGCTAAATCGTTAGATTTCACCAATGGGCAAGAGCAGAAATATTTCTTCGTTATAGAAGTGCAAACAAGGAGAAATTATGCCAGATAAAATTACATATTCTCAACTCTAAATCAGAAAACAGGAACTGGACAGATTCATATATAGGAGAACCCTAAGTCAATCTTTTGGGGAAAAAAATGGTGATATATTCTAAGTTAATCTTCTTGAATCAATTCAAAGCTTACAAGTTTAATATGTGTTATTTTATAAGTTAAATACAATTTGCAATACTTTTAAAAACACAAGGAAAAGTTTGAATTTGGGGAAAACTCTCTATTCCGATGCAAATGTAATAGAACCAATTTTTAAATTTTGTATGAAAACTTCCTACAAAAATTCAATTCTCTTATGTCATTTTCAAATGTATTTGATAATTATATTTTTACAAGAAAGAAGTAAACTGACCCTTTGTGTTCCGAGGCTAAAAACATTGTACCTTACTTCTTTTCTTTTTCTTTTCCTGAAATAATCAGTGGGCTGCCTTCCATGTTTCAATAATAAGATATAATAAAATTAGAGGTTCATATTATATATATAATAAACCCCCCCTAAATAGAGAGTTGTACCTAACTTAATAAGATTAATCTGTCAACTCTTGCAAATATAACAATTGGTTCTTGAACTACTGAGGTTATTATATGCAAAAGAGAATGTCAATATCTCCAAAGAATATCTAGGAGAATTATGCAATCGATTGAATTGATTGGATATGATAAATCACTAGCATTTCAACTCTTCAACTAAAAATTATCACAAATTTATTTGATGTAAAACAAATTTATTTATATCTAGCACTCCCGACGCACAGTATTACTGTAAGAAAGACAAATAATGAAAAGAAAAGAAAATACAACTAGATGGGTGAGGGAGGGGGGTCAGAATAGTGTAATAGCACAAGGGGATCAAGGAAAGCTCTCATGTCGCCCTTCATTTGTAACGTACCATACCACCACGATTCATCGGCCTTAATCTTCTTCAGACTGGGACAAGATGCAGGCGATTGAAATGGAAGATTCATAAGCTGTGGACAATACGTCACACTTAGATACTCCAAGGAATAGAAAGTTACTGCAGGATCACAAATACTGCTCAACTTGGATAGGCCCCGCAACTTTAGAATTCTGAGGCTAGGAAAGAAAATCCTGCCGCTTTCTTCTACCTCCGTTTCCTGTTCCCAAATCACTAACTGCTCCATACCGCTGCACTCCATCAACATCACACGCTCAAGACACGGCAAATTTGCAATCCACGCAACATTCTTCAACTGGTAACACTCGGAAATGAACAAAGAACGAAGGTTTGGAAACACTTCCATGGGCTCAACTCCCTTCCATAAGATGATTCCCTTCAATCGCCCGCAATAATAGATTTGTAGAATGTCAAGGGATGTAAGATGACATTTTTCTTCAATCACTAGTTCCTCAATGCTGTTAGCCAAGCATGTGATGGCCAACGTCTTCAAGCTGAATTGGATATTATGGCTCCCGAGAAACTTAGGTGACAGGAGCTCAAGGGAAGGGGAGGTCCAATCTTCCATTTCCCGTATACAGAGAGCCCTAATGAAGATACCTCGAAGTCGAGTGAGATTTTGGAAGTCCAATACCGAAGAAACACCTATACCAAGTGAATCCAAGCATCCCTCCTGAAAGTCCAAGCGATCTATAATCAAACTTTTAGATACATTTATATCAAACAAATCAAGCTCCCTGAGACTGGCAAGGTTGGACAGCAACTCAGCTGGCACAGTAGTGACTTTTGCATTCCGTAACAACAAGTGCTTTAAGTTTTTGAGGTTCTTTAGCTCTTCAGGAAGTGAACAACCGATGAATGTAGAAGAGAGGTTTAGATACTCCAATTTGTTGAGGCCACATATCTCAATAGGAAACTCTTTAATACCCGAACAAGAAGACAGGTCTAAGTATTTCAGCGCATTCAAATGTTTCAGGATGCTCATCTTATTAACATCAGGCACCCAATCGACATTGATTATAAGGGTTGTGAGGTTGGGAAGGTTTTGATTCCCGAACGGCCAATTCCAAAGACAAGGGGCCTTTAGACTCATTTTCTGCACCTCACTCCATATTTGCTTATCACCGGGTGTCGTCTCCAAACCTCCAGAAAGTACCACCCATTTGTTATCATTGTCCACACCACAACCCCGCAAAATCCACAATGCCATATCCCTAATGACATCGTGAAGCTTCACCCAGTCATTCTTGAGCGTGTACTTGCCGAGAACTTTAGGGTTCTCCAACAAGCACACCTTCACAAGGCTATCGATTATAGCATGCCCAGTGTTGTACGCTTTCTGTATGCTATCGGACTCGCCTAGCAAGCCATGCCCCATCCAACATTGTATGAGCTCGTCTTTCGGAATGAGCGAGTCTTCAGGCCAGAGGGCGCAGTGCAGGAGACACTCTTTCTCCCTAGGATCTTTCAAGTGATCGTAACTAACTTTCAATAGTGGGAGAGGGTCATCCATACCTGGGATCCCCGAAAGTTTGGACTCCCTCAGCAATCGGAGGGCATTTTGCCACACTTGAACGGTCTCGGTTTCAGCCAAGGCCTGACCAGTGGTGATGAGAGCAATTGGGAGGCCGTCACATTCGTCGGCTACTTCGTCTGCAAGCTTTCCTATCAGAGGATTGGATTTGATCATTGCGGCATCTACACCAGCATTATGACGGAACAGGAGCCGAGCATCCCCGGTGCTCAGGCACTCCATGTTGATGGTATGTCGGGCACCCATCTTGCTGCACACACGTTGAGACCTCGTGGTCAGGATCAGTTTGCGCTTGAGCATGTGTTCACCTACCACCCCGAGCGGAAGAGGAACACCAACCTCTTTGAGGTCTTTGAGGTCTTGACCCTCCCAAAGGTCATCTAGCAGTAACAAAAAGCTCTTGTTGCGCAGGTAGTTGAAGATGTTGGTTTGATCATCACCTCCTTCAGGTAGCCCCAGCTTCTTCATTAACTCCTTTTGGATCTTCAGGGTGGTGGATTCTCTCGAGGCCGTCACGAAAACCACCTTATCAAATCCAAATGATGACGAATTCTTCTCCATTGTATTGTTGATATGTTCGAGAAGAGTGGTTTTGCCCACGCCTCCCATACCCCATATGCCGAGCGCACCATGCTTGTCATCTCTGATGAAATTGAGTGCCTCCTGGAGTCTGGACTCGAACATTTCTCGTCCGAACTTGATGGGGACGGCCGACATCTGCTGCACCGAAGGCGGAGAAACTGCTGCAGTATATGTTTTGACACCATTTATAAATTTAGCCTCCTCACGAACCATCTTCAACTTGTTGACAGCTCGAGTGCTGATGGAATAGATATTGGAGAAGTAGCTCCGGCTATTATAATCAGCTTTAATTGACTCCACGGTTGGCTCAAGATCTTTCACCCTCTTCATCCACCATTCCACTTGCTCAGTGGTCTTCTTCATCACCCCACCAGCCATTTGGATCTGAATCTGGTCCTCGACATCCTTCAGCGTTGCCTTAAGGATGTCGAACTCACGGGTTAGGGCTTCCACATTGGATCCCACAGGAAGAATGTTTTTGAGATGATCCCAGAGGAAGTTCTTGATTTGAAAAGAGAAGAAGGTGAACAAGGCCAGAACAACAAGGTAGAGATGATCCGGCACAAAGGTAATATTGATGGGTACAGAGAAGGAGCTGAGCCAGGCCATAACAAGGTGGAGATGATCCAACACAGAGAACTTGATGGGTGCAGAGAGGGAGCTGAGCCAGGCCATAGCAAGGTGGACATAATCCAAAACAAAGTAGCAGCTGTTGAGGAGGGTTACAGAGAAGAAGCGGAACAAGGCAACAAAGGCACCCCACATGACTGCTAACTTATTATACAAGGGTTGGTTAATTGCAAGCAACGATCGATGATGAACAAGGAAACGGAGAGAGAAGGAGAGAGCAAGAGAGGTGTGAAAAGCTTGGATCCAGGTACAAGGACTCCTACAAGAACTTACCATGAAGAGGTTTCTTAAGCTACTGAAGGTGCAATCTAATCGATATAAATTAAAAACGCTTTAGGTGTGAACTGATCAGTATACCGCACCAAAAGGTCAAATTAAAAAAAAAAAAAAAAAAAGAAAGTTCATAGTAAATGGGAAGCAATAATTAGTCCAGTAGCAGCCAACAAAAGCTACAGACAGACGTCCCCATGTTCACGAATATGCGGGGAATATGCCTGGCATTTTTCTACAAGGCAATTAGATAAGCACCTTGACCTGCTATGCTCGTCACATGATACAGGGAGAGTGATTGATGATCAGAATCCAGCAAACTGTTCCCTGGAAAGTGATGTTGGGCCATCTCTCTCTCTCTCTCATCCCCCCACCCCCCAAACAAAAGGCATGGTTTTTATGTTTGGTTAATTAGACTCCTTTTGGAATGTGTAAATTAACAACTTTAAAGTTTGAAACTCTCAAAAAATTTTCTAGACTTAGTTTGTACATCAAATTCCTATTATACTCTTATCTCTCCTTTTAATCAGCACACACCATCTCTTTATCTCCTCTCTCTCTCTCCCTTTCTATCCCTCTCTCTCAGTCACTCTCTCTATCCCTCTATCTCAGTAAGAGAGGGAGCGTGAGTGACTGAGAGAGGGACAGAGGGAGAGAGAGGAAGTGTTCTCGTTAAAGAGAGGAATAAGGGTATAATAGGAATTTGAGAGACAATAATGCACTTTAATAAAAAAGGAGAGTGAAAATAACTAAGTCTAGAAGGTTTTTTGAGAATTTCAAACTTCAGGAATGTTAAGTTACACACTCTCAATACTACAAAAAGTATAACTGTAATTAATCCTTTTATAAATGGTCAACAACTTGCGAACGAGGACGCAAAGCAACAACGGAGAAATTCACAGGCTAGAAGAAATTATTAAGCATAATGACCCGGAATGAAAGCGAGAGATTAGGTTTATAGATTTGAGAATTAACTTTTCTTTCTTTTTTTTTTTTTAAGGATTTTTACATATTTGTTCCTTACATCTTTAAAAATTACAATTTAATCCTCCAAATCTTCATATGCATAATTTTGTTTCCAAATTCTTTAACTTACCTCACTTTAGTCCTAACAATATTTTGGATCCGAATTTCTCGTTATATTCCTGAGTTATTTCACTTTAATTCGCTTTTTCCTCTTCTTCCTCTCTTCCTCTTCTTATAGGATTCCTATCTCCATTCTTCTCCTCTCTCTCTCTTCCCTCTCAGTTAATCTCTAAAGTGAAATAATTCAGGGAAACTCAATAAAAAGAGGGAAGAGAGAGAAGAGAAGAATAGAGAGGGGAACCCAATAAGAAGAGAAAGTGAGGAGAAAAAGGGAAAGGAGTACTAAAATAAAGTAACTTAGGTGTATAATGAGAAACTCGGGGCAAAAATATGGCTGGGGACTAAAGTGAGATAACTTAAAGGATTGAGGGACTAAATTATAAATATGAAGTTTTGGGGGACTAAATTCTAATTTTTAAATATTTAAGAGACAGATATGTAAAAATCCCTTTTTTTAATAATTGGGAAAGAATAATAAAATATGAAAATTCACCCTACTTCCACACTCAATTAGTTCACGAAGAGAGATTCTTTCGAATATGCGAATCCATGCATGCAGAGTCTTCTCGTATTCCAATATTTTATTCATCATTTCTAAAATCTGATATACAAAGTGTTTTTATAGCAAAATTCTAACAATAAAGGTTAGGACAAAATACTATCAAAATCAAACAAAACCTATCATATCTGATTTTCAAAATTAAATAAAATCCTATTAAATCCCTAATTTCCATCACATAATAAACATGTCAAATGTCCATACATTTTTAATTTGGAAATGACCAACTCCAGTAAAATATTTCAAATAATTAACTTTTACAAGGAAGAAAAATGTTTTAGAAGATTCCAAATAATTAGCTTTCAAAAAAAAAAAAGAAAAATATTAGCTGTCATCCATTTTGTATGTGTGAACTGTTTTATTTATTTAGAGAATGGAACAAAACAAGGCCTTCCCTCCTTGGACCCCAATTATTAGTTAGGGACGCAAAACCAACATAATATCTCGTCTTTCTATATGGGGTTAATTATATAAATTACTTTGGTACTATTAGATATGCATTACCAATACACTATTATAAAAAAAATATTTTCAGAGGGACTCTGTGATGGAGATATAAGTACAAGTCCAACAATCTTTGTTGTCTGTTGTTCTGCTTATGCCCTCAATTAAGGTGTCCTTCTGAAAAAAACTCTTAATTGGGTTTCAGTAATAATACATTCCAATAGTTAAAATATAGTTATTACAATTAATCATTTTATACAATATTTATAATATTTAATCTTTGTTGTTTTTTACTGCACTTATACCCGTTACTATGGAGTCTCACTACGAAAAAAATATCTTAATATGATGTGATCAATGATAAGTTTAGAAGGTAATTATTACAATTAATGCTTTTATAAAGGAACAAATATTTATAATCTTGCGCATGCAAGGAAAAAGAATAAAGTGGCAGCTGATTGGCTGTCAGAAAATAAATTTGTGACATATAAATTTTATGAAGGAACATATCTTGTGTTCCTGTGGTTCCTGTGGTTGAGCTTCCAACGAGTTTCATTCTAAGGGTTGGTTATTTTATGTTGACATATAAATTTTTTACTTGTAAATCTTCTTCTAGATAAACAAAAGGATATCCCATCGGAGAAAACAGAATTAAAAGGGAATCAACTTCAAAATTAAATTTACAGAGTTGGTGAGCGAGAGAAATGATCTGTTTCGAGTGGGTAACAAACTTTTAGTGTTGACGGGGATAATGTTTGATTTGTTGGAAGGTGAGAGATTAACATTCCACAAGCGATTGCTTACGAAAGAAATAAAGATACATGTCGGCAGCATAAAGAGCAATTTAAACCTTTTAAGGCGATTATGTTGCAAATTTCTTCCAACGACGATGGTGGCAATAGACGCTTTATATAAGGGAGTAAAAAGATAAAGAAGAGAATAAGTAATTATATAATACATTGTGCAATTGGCAAAACTGTTGCCTAATTATTACACTGTCACTCTTATTACATTTGTGAAATTAGCAACAAGCAAAAGGTTTAAGTTCACCCAGAGTAGTAGCACAACTCCCGAACCATTCCAAATGACACAGCAAAGCCCAGCTACGAACATTACTTTTGCCAGAAATTTCTAAACAAGCACACCACTTGTCTTAGCAGGTACATTTTTTTTTTGTAAGTTGGGATTAGTCCCCCCGCTGTTCAAACCATTCAAGATTAGACCCAGAACAGTTTTAACAGCATTTTAGAATTAATTTCCGACCATGACAAAAAAATTATTACAAAATAAAGTGGCAAACTTGTAGTTTTTTAATAACTTAAGAGGTGTGCTTGTTTAGAAATTTCCCATTCGCCTCATTAAATTCAATTGACACCATCCATCGCATTACTCAATACCATCTACTAACCAAACCCAAAATGTTTTCTCCGGTAAATAGTTTAAGACTATTTAACATTGCCAGATTCGGAGATCCAAACTAGGAGATAGAGCTATTCAGGAGTTGAGTTGTTAGGACAACTCGTCAGGAGTGCGAGCGATCCAAAAAGTTTTCTCTATTATAGCAAATATGAATAAAGATGAAATTATAATTTTACAAGTCAATACATGATCAAAATGTAATTTGTTAAAATTCAAATCCTGTCGGCTGATTGAAAAAAAAAAAAAAAAAACAAGAAGAGTTTCTAGAAAAAAAAAGTTGAAAAAAATGAGATATCGGTGGGCCAAGAAACAAGATTTAGTCATGACTCTTGAAACTTGAAATAAACTGACTTAAAATTTGAGAAGGTGGATAAATCCATAAAAATAATAGACAATAAGTCTTTTTACAAAATTTGAGGGGGGCAGCTGTCTACCCTAAGATATGGACTAATCTGTCCCTACATATGGAGTCCGAGATCAAAACTTGACTCTAACCAAATCTTTCTAAATTTTTTAATCTCTTCATTTTGAAACTTTATATCCAAGCTATATCGAAACTGGAGCAAAAGTCCTATTTTCAGAAACTAGAGTGTGTATATAAATACAAACTCTATTTTATAAGATTTAAGAAACCATAAACTTTATAACCTGCTTTCACCAAATTAAGCAGTCAACAAATGTTACTAATGAGGCAAAAGTCAACGTGTCTTAGCTTCTCTAAGCAAACCTCAAATAATGTACTAAGTTTTTATTATACACAAATTAATCGTTTACAATTTAATTTATTTTTCTTTAAATCTTATACTTAACCCGATGACCCAAAATGAGGATTCATGCCATATCTCCTACATGAGGATTCTTTAGCTCACACATGTTACCATACGCGTAATAATATTGTCCCATCCTTATGAACTCTTACAAAATTTAAAAACTTGTAACAAGTCTTACAAAATTTTCTTTAGTAATTCAATATAGTCAAATTGAACACAACAAAATAGTGACCAGCTAAAAATTGTTTTTATTTATTATATAATGAGTCCGATGTTAATTTGAACAGTAAGCTGAACATATACTGTTTGTAAATTGCGAGCTAATTTGTCAATTTTATTTATGTCTAAATTGTAATCAAACATTTCTGTATCGTTGCTTTTTTGGTAGAAATATAACACCAAATTGTTTCTCAACAACTGAATAAATACTTTCTATTTATGTCTTCTTTATCTTTTTCTCCTTTATATTTTCTTTTCTTACTTTTTGCTTCCTTTCTTTTTTTTAATAAAGTATTTGTTGTCCATATTGTGTATGTCCTAGGAAGAACTTTGCAATATAATCCCCCTCAAAAGTTTAAATTGCACCTTATGCTGCCAACTATTTTCTTATTCCTTCCCTTGATAATTCTGTTTTTTTTTTTTTTTTTTTTAGTTGGTCATGGCTTGCTTAAGAAGATGATGACATGATCCTCAAATAAATAATACAGTGTATCTTTGACTGCTTCTCTCAACTTCCAACAAATCAAACATTGTCACTATCAACACAAAAAATATGTTGCCCATTTGAAGTAGACCCTTTATCTCGCTAATCAATTTTGTAAATTTATTTTTGAAGTTGATTTTTTTTTTCTTTAGTGATATACCATTTCTTTTGGATAAGCCAACTATCAGACAGGGAGAGATTATGCATCACTGACGATGAATACAATTACATCCAGGAGATTAGTTTAGGACTGAAGGACATGGTCGATGGTGGCAGGGGACTGAAGTAGTATAACGAGAGATCACTGAGGCGAGGACATTGGCCTAGGGCACCTTTTGTAGGAACTTTCATGTTTACGATGTAAGGGCGTAAGTCTTGAAACATCCCTTTAGATCTTTTGTATCAGTTTTGTTATTTATCGCTAATTGAATACAGAGTGCATTCGCCTGCCATTGTTACTAAAGAGAAAAACTGAGATATAATTTCTTTTATGTAGAAGAAGAACTAGATTGACAAACATAATTTGTTATCTAAAATTTGGAGAAATATATTTAAATGATATGTGCAAAATAGTGTAACAAGAATGTTTAGTTCTATTTAATATAAGTTGCACCACACCAACCCCTAGAATCAACATAGGTACAAGAGTCCAAGACTCACAATTGAGCATAAGTTCTAAATTGGTTTGGATTTTGATTTCTATGAACAGCGACAGGCAACCCCTAAAGCTTTTTAAAAAAGGGAAATAACAACTCCGAACATTGGGCTTTGTTGTGTTATTTGGAATGGTACGTGAGTGAGTGCTACCGCTCTAGGTGAACTTAAACTTTTTGATTGTTGCTAATTTTACAAAAGTAACAAGAGTCACAATGTAAAAGTTAGATGATAATTTTGTCAATTGCCCAATATATTATATAATAATTTTTCTCTTCTTTATCATCTTCCTTCGAAGAATTTTGCAATATAATCCGTCTAAAAAGTTTAAATTGCTTTTTATGCTGCCCAATTTTTTGGGAATTTCCGAATGAGCATACCATTTTTCTTAATTAGCCCACTCAACAATGGTTCGGACTTACAAATAAATACTCTGTCTGGTGTGCTCACTAGGAAAAGTGGTGTGCTCCTTTGGAAACTCCCAACTTTTCTCTAGTTACTTCACTTTACATATTTCTGTTTCTATCCATTTTTTAAAAGTAAAAATAAGGGTGATTGCATAAAAACTCCTTAGAATGATGATGTCATGATCTCAAATATAGATTACTTTTTTATTGTTTCGCAAGCAATCGCTAGTGGAATGCCAATCTCTCTCACCTTCCAACAAATCAAACATTGTCACCATCAATTCTAAAAGCATGTAACCCATAGGATGCAGACCTTTTTTTTTTTTAATGTAGAGGAAGACTTAAAACTTATAAATTTATATGTTACATAAAATAACCAACTCGCAAAATGAAACTTGTGCAAAGCTCAACCACAGGAACATTGGAGCAACAGTCATATATAGACTCATAATTGAGCCGTAAATTCTAAATTTATTTCGATTTGATATTTTTTGACTGTCACCGGCAACTCCATAAGCTTATAAAATAAATAACAGTAAACCCTACCTGCAAAATTTTTTGATACTCCATAAAACCTTTTGTTGTTTTCTTTTGATTTTTCTAAAGCATGATTTTAGCAAGACTATAAGTTTGAATAAATTTGCATGATAGCATCAAATTAATAAGATTGCATAATGACTCAAAATTATAGAATATAAAAGTTACACGACATGACCACTAGCTCATAGTGTACAAGAAATATAAATAAATTGTGATTTTCAATATGTAACTCAATACGTTTCTCAAATCTGTTTGAGTTTATAATATTTGAATTTTTTATAAGTGTAGATCCAAATAAGTTTGTATGAAACCTATTTAAGTTTCTTTTAGTCATTTCTTTTATATTCTAGCAGATCCGACGTGGACACATACATAATTACCAATAATATCAAGTTGCCTCCTCTCCGTTTACAATTTTAGCGTTATTGTTGGGCTTTTAGTTTGAGAAAACAATCTCGCTCCCAAATTTCAGCAGTAGGAACAGGCTCCACGGGCCTGAGCCTTTTTTAGCCGGTCCAATAACTAACAAAACCCTAAGGCACTTGAGATGGGCCACTTGTCTCCCGAACCCATGATACCCATCTACCTGTAAAATAGTAGTAATAATAATAATAATAATAATAATAATAATAATAGAGTAAACAGAAATTTTATGAAGTACTTTACCGCCACTTAGTTGGCCTAATAAAAATATCCACTCAAAAAATAGTTAATAGAGTTTTTTTGTTTGTTAACTTGAGTGGCGCTTCGTGTAATAATTTAATTGAACAACCTAAACAGCGCTAAAAAAAAACTCCCTTAAATTTTCTGCTTTCTCATAATAATAATAATAATTTCCCTGCTCTCTCTCTCGTCTTCTATTGGGAAATCAATCAACAATAGGTTGTGCCTCGTGGAAGGAGTCCCTGATGTGACCTCGCAAACCACCTAAGCGACATGCATAATAATTTTATTGGACCACCAAGCGACAGTATATATATATATATATATATATATATATATATATATATATATATATATATATATATATATATAATCTGATGTGATTGCTATCCATTAGCATGCTCTCACTTGTATTATATATATATATATATATATGTAATCTGATGTGATTGCTATCCATATATATATATATATATATGTAATCTGATGTGATTGCTATCCATTAGCATGCTCTCACTTGTATTACGCCTTTCATTTTTGTAATCGACATGTCGAGTGCAAGTAGTAATATAGTTTCCACATGGCGGAGACTTTAAAAGCAAGAGTCTTGCATGTTGGATTTGATGGTTTGATCCCCTTGAAATAAGTTCTCTTCCACCTTTTGTTATTATTCTTCTGTTATTATTTGTTCAATCTATCTCTAATGGAAACGGCGAAGTGTCTTAACCTAATATTTTTAGATTAAAAAAATATTTGCTCTATAATTATGTATTGTAGCCTAATGCATGGAATCTAAAATCCAAGGTCACTAAGATGAATGAGTGTCATTTTTTTTACTAATATAGTTTCTAGAACCAAACATTCAAAGAATGGAGCGTTAAAGGACAGCTAGAAGGCAAAGCTACTTGAAAATCTTTGATATGAGTAGACTTCCTTGCCTTGGGATAAAAGGCTTCGTTCCTTGTTGCTGTTGAGGTCTACATTTGATCATGCAGCTGCATAGACCATTTTAGTATCTGTGCAAACTAAGACATAATACCACATTTAGGCTGTGTTTGGTTTGAGAGAAAATGGAAGAAAGAAAAAGAAAGAGAAAAGAAAAGAGGAAAGGGAAAACAAAAAGAAGAAGGTAGAAATTGGATTTTCTTTGATGTTTGGCAAGTAAGAAAAAAAAAAAAATATATTTTGAATTCTCTCAAACCAAACTATAGAAAACTTTTTTTTTTCCACCTATTTTCCTTTTCTTTTCCTTCATTTTCCCTCAAATCAAATTGAGCCTTATTGTTCAGCGTTGCGTCTATGCATGATTTTTGCTTCTTACTTTTTTTTTTTTTTTTTGCTTTTCTTATTTTTTTTTTTTTGGGTGCAGGCAGAGGTTTTTTTTTTAAAACTATTTTGTATGCCTTCTTATTTTCTTTTCTATGTACCCTCTGTAGTGAACGTGACATTATCCTTTTAGAAGCTTAGTAATAATGTAAGAATAAAAAAGTATATTTTCAATATTAACCACAATCATGGAGTCGGACGAGAAGGGAGGAATTCAAAGCAAAGGGACGAATTAGGAGGGGGGTGGGGGAAATAAAAGTGGAGGAGATTATCATAAACAGAAAGCTGAGAGGAGAAAAGGAAGGGGAGGAGATCACCATAAATAGAAAACAAATGGTGGTGGAGTCCGTGGGTAAAGGCAAGATTAATCTAAAAGACATGGGGGTGAGGAGGATCAGAAGACGGGAGAAATGGGGAAGATGCTCGGGGACTAGGAGCTGAATTTATGCAAAGAGCTTTGGAGAAGGCATTGGAGAGGGTAGTTCAAGAGAAAATAGGGACACTACTAATTAGAAGGCCGAAAACAAAAAATAAAAAACAATCAAAACAAAAGTCAGAAAACAAGATAGAGAAGGTACATTACAGGAGCTGATACGAATTTTGGTTCAATCTTGGATGGAGATATGGAGAACGATGACCTTGCTGAAATACCAAGGCACAAGGGGAATCAGGGCATGGGGACAGGAGAGTAAATGCAGATTGTATCGTTCAAGGAGACAAGAAGTTCTATCAATAGGGATACACCCAGCAGAAAGATCAGAGACATGATGATGCAGAGGAGAGGCAAGGAGGTTTAAACGGGACTGTTCGTCGCAAAATTCTTACTTCCTTCCATTAAATAACTTTGTTTACTGTTCGCAGCAAAAATCTGTTGTTGCTTTCCTTCTATTGAATAAACTTGAATTACAAATAGAAGTGAACAAGAGAAAAGAACAAACGAGAGGATTTTATAAGTCAACCTCTCTCTTTTACAAAGTTTTGCGTGGGATCTGCGGCGATGGGAACTATAGCAGTTCCTTTGGACGATCGGGCGTCGAGCTCTTCTCCTTCGAAGATGGCGGCCGACTGTAGAACTGATCTCTTCTGGTCTTCACGAATCTAAGGCTCTGTGCGTAACTTGAATTCTCCAAGAGGAAGAGATCTCCGAAAACTTCTGATGCCCAAAAAAGAAGACCCCTAGGTTTCACCAGAAAGGTATTTATATCCCCGGGTTCATGCAAGAGTTTCTATCTAAATATAATTCTCTCTCGTCAAGGATTCCAATCAAATATCTTAGTTTTGATTCCAATCTCTTGATTTAGAATCCTGATCGGACTTAATTCGGGTATTTTGATAAGCCCAAATCATAATCTCAATCAGTTAGAGATTCTGGTTATCTGCTCACGCGGAGCCAATCGTATCCCAAACGAGGCGCTACGCAGAGCTAACGCGAAGCTATTGATAGATCCGCGTTTTACTCAACGCGAGGCTAAAATTAGCCAAACGCGGGGCTGCGGAGTTAGCTCCGCGTTCTGTTGTGAAAAATCCTTTTAACTTAGAAATTTTTACTGCCAACAGAACCCCCTCCAAAGTTTTCAAAATGGTTTAGAACTTAGAAAATTTTGAAATACTTTGAATTTTCTTAAACTAAAACGCAGGCTTAAAATACCAAGTTTCTCTTGCGTTATGCTCGCCTACGCGGAGCTAATCAGTTTCATTTTTTCAGTGAAGTGAGTAATTTCTTCATTAATTACTCTGAATTTCCGCGCCAAATACCAAGCGACGGATCATCCTGTTTAAATAGAGGCTTCGACTCATCTTCTTCCTCATTTAGAGGAGTTGAAAAATTTCGGAGTTCTGGCGATCGAGCGAGTGATGAACGATATTCAATTGATCTCCGTTCAACTCTCCATAAATTTTCATCATTAGGATGTCGTTCCAGAAGAGTACGGCTTCGTGCACGGCGACTGGCATTAACGGCGACGGTAGTGGTCGTGGAAACAGACACGGCGGCGAACCACCAGTCCATGCCGTTTCTATTGAAGGTAAAAACCTTAACTTTTGGTCTCTTTTAGAACCATTTTGGGGTGTTTTGGCTCTGTTTTAACTAGCCAATTGCTTGCTTTACTGGCGAGATCGCCATTCTTCGGTCGTAAGGCTTGAAGGAGAAGGAGAACTCAGAGAGGAACTCTGATCTTTCTCTACGCGAAGTTATCGTGTCATCCTCGCGCTTGAAACGTGAGGCTATTTTGACTAGTAGTCGCTTTTCAATCGCGGGGTTATTTTGATTTAGCAGTCGCGTTTGAATCGCGATGCTATTTTCTCAACTGGTCGCGGAGTTAATCTTTAGCTCCGCGTTTTTATACTTAGAAGATTTTACGAGTTTTCTCTAACTCTTAATTCTTCTTTTGCAGTGAAGTACTTGGACCAGATCCTTCTTGAAGAGGAGTGCATGTGGCTTTACCAGTTTTCGTCAGCAAAAGTAACTCTAAGGAAGCCAGAAGCATATGCTTTATAACATAGTTGTAGGTTTCAAGCTCTGGCTCCAAAAGATAAACTTTTGAAGGAGTTACAAGAACTCTGCGGTAGCTCATTAAGTTTTCTTGAGGACCATTTCTGTTAGATGACAATCTCTGTTGCTTTCCAAGGTGATAGAGATGATCATCTAAGGGCTTGCAGTGCTTCAAATTCAACTTGTGCTACATTTCGGATGATAGATCCCAGTTGACATTTGCAGGGAAGATCTCTTGTATGTAAACCAGGAATTGAATTTCAACACCCCGTAGAGAAGTCTTGCTGTTAGGTTATTGATGAGTCGATGAATTTGTAGAAGCTTTTGGGAGAGCTATAACTCCCTCTTTGTAATCTCTTCTTTTATGAATAAAAAGCAAATTATTTTCCTCTCTATCTGTCGGCTTCAAGAATCTTGCTTGCTCAACAAATAGATAGTTTATAATTTTGGTAAAATAATCTAAGACTCATTTGCGCAACTTAGATTATTAATACCCAAATGATCGGATAAGGACCACCTTAACTTAGATGGAAGCGCTTAATTGCACTCACCAAAAATCCAAGTTCTTCATAAGAACGCAAAGCTAAGGTACCGGGTTATCCTCGCGTTTTGAACAGTTGTGCGGAATTAATAACTTTGTGTTTTCCATCGTTACGCGAGGCTAATAGCTTCGCGTTTTGGAGAGTAACTGGTCAGTTTTCTTCTCCGAAACTCGCGCCGAATTCCAAGAGGCGGTTTCCCTCATTTAAATGAAATCTCTATTCTTTCTCTTCTCATTTCATTTGAGAATTTTCCAGAAATCCTAGAGATTCAGACGATCAGAGCTCAGGTGACCCGAGTGTTCTCTGACCGATTTTCTCCCAATTTCCCGTCGATTTTCCTCGACTTTTTGAGAAATGGCGCCCAAGACCCGTGCTACTTCTCGTGCAGCTCCATCGTCGGCGACCGGCGCTAGCAGTGGTGGCAGCGGCCATGGCAGCGGCGCGCCAGCCCACGTTTCGCCTATTGGGGGTAAGAATCTTTCTATCGAGACTCTTTTTAGAACATTTCTAGAGTGATTTGATTTGATTTTAACCGATCGATCACTTCTTTCACCGGCGAGATCGCCGTACTCCTGCTGTAAGGCTTGGAGAAGAAGAAAAGTTTCTGAGTTTCTTCTTACGCAAAGTTATCGCGTCATTCTCGCGTTTTGAAGCGCGGGGCTATTTGATTTAGTAGTCGCATTGAAACGAGAGGCTATTTTGAGTAGCAGTCGCGTTGAAACGCGAGGCTATTTTGAGTAGCAGTCGCATTGAAACGCGAGGCTATTTTGAGTAGCAGTCGCGTTGAAACGCGAGGTTATTTTGAGTAGCAGTCGCGTGGAAACGCGAGGCTATTTTGAGTAGCAGTCGCGTTGAAACGCGAGGCTATTTTGACTTCTGTGCAGTCTAATCTTTAGCTTCGCGCGACGCTATTTTAGCTTCACGCGTTCTAATTTTTAGCTTCGCGCGTCCATACTTACAAAATTTTTCTGTTTTTGTAGAAACTTTTTTCTAACCTTGATTTTCCCTTTTGCAGTAGGGTATTCGGCGGAAGCTCTTCCCCATAAGAACTACTTTGGCTATGCTGGTGGTTCTGATCCATCAGTTCAATTTCGCTTCACCACAATCTTGGCTGCATATAACCCTAACTTGATAGACCGCATGGAGAAATTGATCAAATACCATCCTACTACTGCACGTGAGATCATCACTGACGCAGCTTTTGAGGATGTGAGCAGAGAAGCTCTAGATAAGCCCGCGTTTCTCTTTAGGGACCAGATGGGGCAATCCGACGCGATCCTATTTGAAGAGGACTGCATGTGGTTATATAACTCTGGCAAAGTTTTAATGTTTCTGCCTGGGATGGATCGCAGCTATCCCCTGGTTTATCTTCAGAGGCTGGCGATGCCTCGGGAGTTAAAGTGGAGACTAACTCAAGAGCAAGATGGCGTCCCAACATGCAAATTTGGTGCACAAGGGGTTTATCAAGATGGTTCCCCCAGATGCATTACCGGTTTGCTTCCAGGCCGTCTTGGTAAGGAGCTCCCAGTAGGAGAAGTTCCAATCCGTGCAAAAACTTTCTTAAGTGAGTTCCTGGCGAAGGATGGTCAGTACCCGACCAGTGACTTTAGGATGCCTGGCTGGGTTTATTCTTCTGGCAACATGTGGTGGGCTCGCCTTGTTCAGTACATGTTGGATTCTCATGAACCCATCTCGAAGGAGATTGGTCTGTACAAGGCCATTAGGAACGTCCAATTCGGGTTCCCTCAGAGTGCATATCACTGTTTCTGCTTTTTGGAGATGTATAACCCCGAGACCTACACTCTTTTTACACCAGTGGGTGAGCTAGGGTTTGCTCTCCACGAGATGTTCGAAGTCTCTGGGCTCTCAATGGGCGAAGTCCCCTACGAGGAGTATATCCCTACCACCGAGGAGCTGCACATACTATTGGCGATGGATGAGCGCATCTACGCCACATACTGGGAGATGATGTGCTACTACCGCATCTGTGCTGACTTAGCAGGTGTGCGTAATCAAAGTATCGGCCACAAGAAATGGGCCGATTACCTCTTCGTCAATTTGAATTCTAAGGATAATTCAACGACTGTCCATGGTCACCCTCCTGTGTACATCACAGAGATTGAGCGCCGCATTGCCAAGACCCGGCTCACGCTTTATACTACTGAATCCAATGAAGGTGGATTTGGTCCTGGTATCTCATTCAAGAGTTACCATTATCAAGCTCAGTCCCCGGTGTCCAACAGAGGCCTTATTGCTGGATTCCTGATGCTGTGGCTGAAGAGATGTGTCGTGCCATCATTGCCCAAAGAAGTAATTGTAATGACTGTGGTATATCCAGCAGTTCTCCTTGCATATGGCCGACCTTTCGGACTTCTTCCCGCCATGGTGTGCAATCTATAGCATGGATTGCAGACACTCTGCAACGACTTCATCCCTGCCAATAAGGGCAAAGGAAAAGGGAAAGGCAAGTTGAAGGAGATCGCACAAGTGAAGACTCCGAACCCAAGGGTGGAGCTTCCTTACACTTATCTGATGGCATGGCTTGTCTTGCACTGCCCATCTCTAATGAGTGCTGCTTCACACCGCTCAGGTGACAAATGTTATCTTGTGGAACTATATGAACGTTCCTCATGGAAGCACTACTACATGTCCCAAATCCGTAAGACTCTCCGACAACACCAGAACTATGAGATTTTCAGGTGCTTCCCTGACTTTTCAGGTGGAGGATATGGATTGAAGTTGAAGGATACTGTTGGAGCAACCAATTTCACTGCCTTATCCCCAGGAGCTTTCTGGTGGCTTCTCAATATTCGGCCCGGGCATCTGGTATATCGTCAAGACAATAAGTGTCTTATCGAACCGTACATCCCGAGTCGTTTTGCTCGCCAACTTGGATACTTCCAACTCTATATGGGTAATCCAAATAAGAATCTTGTCCATGAGGGAAACTTGTACGAGGGTGCCCGCGGCTGGTTTCATTTCGCAGCTGGCGGGACCGGAGCTGAATTCGCCCTGCCCCAGAAGTTGCCAGAGTTGGCCATGACTCTCAGTTTTTGCACGTGGTATAGCGTTGCTAATACTGACGTGCCTCATTTCTCGATCAACCGAAACTGTTGCAAGGAGATTGAGGCTTTCTACATTAGCCGCCAGGGTGCTTCCAGAGTTAGAGTAAAAGGAATAGACGAATTCCTTGGCGCCGCGGCCGAACCATCAGACGTCAGCGAGTCTGGCAATGATGATGATAACAATGATGATGACAACGTTGATGGTGCTCCTCCACCTGTTGTTATTATCCCCTGGAATCCGACCCTCAAACGCCGCAGTGCCCCAAAGAAAGGGCCTGCTATAAAGAAGAAGCTGGCTCCAGGTACTCTGCTAGCTCCTCAAGAAGCAGCTGTTAAGTTTTCTTCGGATCTGCTGGCGTCATCTCTACCTCCAGTGTTGGCAAGGGGGAGTGGACCTGCTGGGGTTTCAAGTGCTCCCGCGGTTCTAGCCCCTCCGACGATAGTACCTGTTGGCGTTACCCTTGGGTGGCGAGATGGGCACACTTTTGGAGACAACGACGGCTCCTCCTTCAAGCCCGACAACTGGTCTTGTCTCCCCTGGTATGGTTTTTCCAACTTTTATATTATGTTTTCTATTTACTCTCCCTGTATTTTACACATAACTCCCCTTGTCTTTGTTTTTCTGAGGTATAGGTGGCCATGCCCTCTCGCCGATGCACTCGACCACCAAGGGAGAGTCCGACGAGAGAGTGGACTACTCAGGCACTACAGGCTCGGCAGGTGGACCTGGTAGTTCTGCCACTGATATGGACGCAGATCACCTCACGACTACTCCTCCACCAGTTCCTTCTTTGGTCCCTCCGATTGACGAAGTTGGGAGTGACGAGAGGACAGAAGTAATCTTTGAAGCTGCAGCGAGAGAGGCCACACCATCTCCCAGTCTGCCGTCTCTGACACCTGGGGCTTGCTCTGAAGAGGCCTTTCCGGTAGTTATTGGTGCACCCTCTGATCCTCAGCCAGTGAAACCAACGTCTTCTATCGCTATGGCTGTTGATACGTTGGTGACTCCTCCGGCCCCAACTCTCCCGTCAGCGGGCGACGAAGAGAATTTGAAATTCTCACTCGAAGCCACTTCTGTTGCGGGAGGAACTTCAGGTGAAGAAACACCATTGACGACCCCTGCTGGTGGCGTCGCCCAAGCAATCTGTTCAAATAATGCTTCTCCTCAAGTCCCTAGCTCTGCTCAGTCTGCGTTGGCCTTATTAGCCCCGCGTGTCATGAACTTGGTGTTGGCAGTGAAAATTTCTAAGTTAAAGGGATTTTTCACAACAGACCGCGGAGCTAACCCAGTAGCTCCGCGTTTGGCTACTTGTGCCTCGTGTTTGAGTAAAACGTGGAGATGTTTAATATATCCGCATTCTGGTTTCTTAGCTCCGCATTTTGATGAGATTATCTCCGCGTGAGTAGATAACCAGAATCCTAAATTAATTGAGATTATAATTTGGGCTTATCCAAATATCTAAATTGAGTCCAATCATAATCCTAAATTGATTGTGATTGAGATTTGATCTTATCCAATACTCAAATTGAATCCAATCAGAATTCTAAATCAAAAGATTTAAATCAATATTAAATATTGGATTAGAATCCTTGATGAATACAAAAATCTTTATTCATATTCCTATGGAAAGCTTTATTCCTATTCCTATGGAACTCTTTATTCCTATTCCTACGGAAACTCTCATAACCACTAAAGTCTATAAATACCCTCTTTGAGGAGACTTTAGGAGAATCAATATATACAAGATCAATCAATCAAGAAGATAGAGAATCAATCAAGAATAGATCAATCAATTCATGATCATCTATCTTCAATCTCTTCGATCCTTTGGCAATTCAAGTACGCGAGAGAGCCTTGAAGCCTTTGCTGATCAGCTTCTTTTCGGCAATTAAGATATTTCTCTGAAATCTTGGAGAATTCAACTTACGCACAGAGCCTTGAATTCGTGAAGATCAAAGAAAATCACCATCTTCTTCCTTTCGGTTCTTAGAGAATTCAAGTACGCGAGAGAGCCTTGAGTTCGGGAAAGACCAGAGAAGATCGTCTACCCTCGGCCGATATCTTCAAAAGAGAAGATTTCAACGTACCGATCGTCCACGGGAACTACTATAGATCCCATCGCCACAGATCCCACGAAACTATTGTAAAAGAGAGAGATTGAATTATAAAATCCTCTCGTTTGTTCTCTTTATATCTTGTTCACTTCTATTGTAATTTAAGTTAATTCAATGGGAGGAAGCGAAGCAACTTTTGCGACGAACACTTGGTACAGGGACGGACTTATTCATCTTCAAATCCAGCGGATATCGCTCCTCCACCTGGGACATCTTCTTCCGCACTGCCTGTTTTAAGTGAAGACACCGTGGGTCCTCTCGAGGAACTCTTTAACCACAGTGTTAATGATTTTATGCGGTTGCTAAAAAGATGGATCGGGCTGATCTCTGGCAATACAGACTTCCATAATCTCGGTCGTCCTATGCTATTCAATTACTTGGACAATATTGAAAGAATCGGGAGACGGGACCGAGCAACTCCATACCGGGCCCGCTTAAATATTTTAGAAGAGCAGGTGAATATGCTAAACACTGTTCGTCAAGCGGACATGGAAGCGATCACTGAAATAGAGTTAGCGCGACTTCGGTTGGAGCTAGCGGCGTGCCGAGAGGAGTCGATGCGACAAGACGAGGGATGGTCACGAGAGCTGGCAGAACTTCGGGCTAGTCGGGAGTCCATTCTGATGGATCTGGAGGTGGTGGAGTCCGAGATTGGGGGGAGCCAAGCCGCCATCCTTAATGCCCAGAAGATCATTACCGAAGCTCGAAAGGCCTTAGTGGCAAGTGAGCTTAAATTGGGGGAATCTGTTAAGAAGCGGGAAGCGCTGATTCTCCAACGGGAGCAAATTGATCAGGAGGAGTCTACAAGAAGCCGTGCTATGGAGGAATCTCGTCAACGATTGGCCCAGCGACTAACCGTAAATGACGACGATCTACGCCAGCAGGCTCAACATTCTATAGAAGCAACTCGTCGCCGGGTGATTGACGAGGCGATGAATAAGTTGAAGCGTCTAGAAGACCCGTAGCTTTCTTTTTTCTTCATTTATTCTTTTATTTTTTTATTCTTCATTCATTTCGTAACTTGTAATAAAGAAAAGAACTTTTTTGTAGCTCTATTCTTTTATTAATGAATAAAGATAATCTTTCTGATTCTCTTACCTATTTAACTACCAATCTTGGCTTGCTCAATAGATAACTTGTCATCGAAAGATTTAGCTGTTCTGGGTCCAGCGATCCAAGGTCTATATTGCATGTCTTGAACTCATACCGTCAGGGATAAAGATTTAACATGACAGATTTTATGGGATTTTTAGCAAACCCCCAGCTATCAACGAATTTGATTTGCCTTTACCAACTACCGTTTGGGTTGGGCTAGCCATATTATTCCCCTCAACATGGTGAGTTGTCGAGAATTTTGTTTGGGCTTAAATGCCAAACTTTTTCTCTTCCCTCTGCCTTATTGGCTTTGGGTAATTCATACTTTTTACCCCCAGTATGAAGGGGTTGGCGAGGAACTAATCCTCTTCCCATTGCCTAGCTGGCGTCATGCTTCTTACCCCTAGTATGAAGGGGTTGGCGAGGAACTAATCCTCTTCTCATTGCCTAGCTGGCGTCATGCTTCTTACCCCCAGTATGAAGGGGTTGGCGAGGAACTAATCCTCTTCCCATTGCCTAGCCGGCGTTGGGTAATTCATGCTTCTTACCCCCAGTATGAAGGGGTTGGCGAGGAACTAATCCTCTTCCCATTGCCTAGCCGGCGTTGGGTAATTCATGCTTCTTACCCCAATATGAAGGGGTTGGCGAGGAACTAATCCTCTTCCCATTGCCTAGCCAGCGTTGGGTAATTCATGCTTTTTACCCCCAGCATGAAGGGGTTGGCGAGGAACTAATCCTCTTCCCATTGCCTAGCCGGCATTGGGTAATTCATGCTTCTTACTCCCAGCATGAAGGTGTTGGCGAGGAACTAATCCTCTTCCCGCCGCTAGAACAGCTTTGGGCAATTTGTTTTATATTTTCAAGAATGGGTGGAGGCGGTCCATGGCTCTCCTGCGTAACATGAACTGGGCACACCACGTTTAGGTCAGAGACGCTCAATTGCGTATGCCTAAGAAGAAGTCCAAGTGCTCATTTGCGTAACTTGAACAAGTGGAGGCGGTCCAAGGCTCTCATGCGTAACTTGAACTAGGCACACCACGTTTAGGTCAGAGGCGCTCAATTGTGCATACCTAAGAAGAAGACTGGCGGCGGTTCAAACTTGAGAACCGGACATACTAGGTTTAGGTCAGAGGCGCTCAACTGCGCATGCCTAAGAAAAGACTGGAGGCAGTTCAAACTTGAGAACATGACATACCAGGTTTAGGTCAGAGGCGCTCAACTGCGCATGCCTAAGAAAAGACTGGAGGCGGTTCAAACTTGAGAACCGGACATACCAGGTTTAGGTCAGAGGCGCTCAACTGCGCATGCCTAAGAAAAGACTGGAGGCGGTTCAAACTTGAGAACCAAGCACACCAGGTTTAGGTCAGAGGCGCCAAACTGCGCATGCCTAAGAAAAGACTGGAGGCGGTTCAAACTTGAGAACCAGACATACCAGGTTTAGGTCAGAGACGCTCAACTGCGCATGCCTAAGAAAAGACTGGAGGCGGTTCAAACTTGAGAACCGGACATACCAGGTTTAGGTCAGAGGCGCTCAACTGCGCATGCCTAAGAAAAGACTGGAGGCGGCTCAAACTTGTGAACCAAGCACACCAGGTTTAGGTCAGAGGCGCCAAACTGCGCATGCCTAAGAAAAGACTGGAGGCGGTTCAAACTTGAGAACCAGACACACCAGGTTTAGGTCAGAGGCGCCAAACTGCGCATGCCTAAGAAAAGACTGGAGGCAGTTCAATCTTGAGAACCAGACACACCAGGTTTAGGTCAGAGGCGCTCAGCTGCGCATGCCTAAGAAGAAATCCAAGTGCTCATTTGCGTAACTTGAACAAGTGGAGGTGGTCCAAGGCTCTCATGCACAATTGAGCGCCTCTGACCTAAACGTGGTGTGCCCAGGGGTTGGCGAGGAACTAATCCTCTTCCCATTGCCTAGCCGGCGTTGGGTAATTCATGCTTCTTACCCCCCGCATGAAGGGGTTGGCGAGGAACTAATCCTCTTCCCGCCGCTAGAACAGCTTTGGGCAATTTGTTTTATATTTTCAAGAATGGGTGGAGGCGGTCCATGGCTCTCCTGCGTAACATGAATTGGGCACACCACGTTTAGGTCAGAGGCGCTCAATTGCACATGTCTAAGAAGAAGTTACGCATTGTAAGAACATTTGGACTTCAAGTTTGAACCACCTCCAGTCTTTTCTTAGGCATGCACAGTTGAGCGCCTCTGACCTAAACCTGGTGTGTCTAGTTCTCAAGTTATAGTTCCCATCGCCGCAGATCCCACGCAAAACTTTGTAAAAGAGAGAGATTGACTTATAAAATCCTCTCGTTTGTTCTTTTCTTTTGTTCACTTCTATTTGTAATTCAAGTTTATTCAATGGAAGGAAAGCAACAACAAATTTTTGCTGCGAACAAACTGGCTCCCACTGTGGTCGCCAGTTTGTTCACAGCAAAAATCTATTGTTGCTTTCCTTCCATTGAATAAACTTGAATTACAAATAGAAGTGAACAAGAGAAAAGAACAAACGAGAGGATTTTATAAGTCAATCTCTCTCTTTTATAAAGTTTTGCGTGGGATCTGCGGCGATGGGAACTATAGCAGTTCCTTTGGATGATCCGGCGTCGAGCTCTTCTCCTTCGAAGATGGCGACCGACTGTAGAACTGATCTCTTCTGGTCTTCACGAATCCAAGGCTCTGTGCTTAACTTGAATTCTCCAAGAGGAAGAGATCTCCGAAAACTTCTGATGCCCAAAAAAGAAGACCCCTAGGGTTTCACCAGAAAGGTATTTATATCCCCGGGTTCATGCAAGAGTTTCTATCTAAATAGAATTCTCTCTCTTCAAGGATTCCAGTCAAATATCTTAGTTTTGATTCGAATCTCTTGATTTAGAATCCTGATCGGACTTAATTCGGGTATTTTGATAAGCCTAAATCATAATCTCAATCAGTTAGAGATTCTGGTTATCTACTCACGCGGAGCCAATCGTATCCAAAACGCGGCGCTAAATAACCAAAATGCGGAGCTAACGCGAAGCTATTGATAGCTCCGCGTTTTACTCAACGCGAGGCTAAAATTAGCCAAACGCGGGGCTGCGGAGTTAGCTCCGCGTTCTGTTGTGAAAAATCCTTTTAACTTAGAAATTTTTACTGCCAACATTTGCAATGAAAGAAAATAATAGAAAAATAAATGAGATGATTTATAGATTATCACTCTCTTTTACAATATTTGTGGGTTCTAGTGTGGCGATGGGTTCTATCTAGTAGTACCTTTTGACGATCCGATGTGAAGATCTCCTTTGAAGAAAATAATTGCCAGTCGTCATCTTCATCAAATAGAATATTTCCATGTCAGATCGTCAAAAGGAGCTACTTGATAGATCTCATCGCCACATAGAGCCCACAATTCATTGTAAAAGAGAGTGATAAATTATAACTTTTCTCGTTTGTTTTTCTATTATTCTCTTTCATTGTAATCAAATTGTATTCAATGGAAGGAAGCAAGATTTTTGCGGAGAACAAACTGACGACCACAGTGGGAGACGTCTCTTTTACTGAAAAAGAGATCGTGGCGCAATCTGATATGGAAAAGATCGGATCGGTTGTTGATATGCTTGTCGTGGAAATCGACCAGCAGAAATACGAGGAGTATCTCTCCTCTGGATTAGGAAATCTGATCGAAACGCGGTGCTATAGCCGCTGAGCTCCAATACCCGTAAATCGGGTAATAGGGAATCCACCATTAAACGGGGACCCATGGAGCCCACGGCTATAGAGCCATTGTTTGGACAGAAAACCCTAGCAGAGGAAGGTCACCTCACTGCCAAAGAAGGCCTAAGGACTTGTTTGACCAGAACTCAACTCCGTAATCAAAACCGTTGAGTAAGGAGGAGATTTCTCAAAGCCCGCATTAAACGCGAGACTGAGGAAGTGCCAAAATGCGAGGTTACAACTGCACCTCGCGAACTGGTTTGCGTTAATCGCAAGACCAGTCAACATCACGTAAAATGCGAACTTATGATTAAGCCAGCGTGTGATGATAATTCTCCATGCGAGGCTACTGCTTCTGGATTTAAAACTAGAAGAATTAATACAACCCGCGTAAAATGCGAGGATAATTTTATGACAGAGCCTGCGTGTGATGGAGACTCTCCACGCGGGGTTATTGAATTTCAAAAGAAAACTGAGCTAAGCATGAATCGCGAAGCCAGACAAACTTGCGTTAATCGCAAGGTTTGTTACAATCGCATTAATTGTGAAGATAAGCCCACCTGTGGTGTCACAAGCGAGGTTATCAACCTTAAACTTGAGCCAAGTGTTAATTGTGAAGCCAAGGATTCTTGCGTTAATCGCAAAGCTAAGTCAGCGTGTGATTTTTCACGCGAGGCTAAGCAAAAATTTGAAGAAGAATTTCTTTAGAAACGCCAAATCAGCATAAAATGCGAGGTTAACATCTTAACTGAGCCAGCGTGTGATGAAGATTCTCCACGCAAGACTATCAGACTTCGACAGAAAATTGAGCTTAGCGTAAATCGCGAAGCCAGTAAAACTTGTGTTAAGCGCAAGGCTTGTTACGATTGCGTAAATCGCGACTCTCAGAATTGCGTTAATCGCGAGGATAAACCGCGTGTGATTTTCCATCTGAGGCTATCAGACATAAACAAAACTTGAGCCAAGCATCAAACGCGAAGCCAAGGATTCTTGCGGAAATCGCAAAGTTATGCCAGCGTGCGAGAATACTCCCCATGCGAGGCTAAACAAACAGAAGTTAAACTTCTTCAGAAATGCTAAGCCAGTGTAAAACGCAATACTAGCATAAAACGCGAAGCTATGTTTCAGCCTCGCATAAGTGCTCTAAAACACAGAGCTAATACTTAGCTTCGCATACAACAACCAATTTACAGAATTAAGTCTGATAATCGAAATATCAAGCACCATCTCAACTCCATTGGTTCTGGAGAGTTTCAACAGATACCCGGATCTCTCTGACAGCCAAGTGGGGCCCCAGCCCAGAGCAACATTGAAGCTTCTTCATCTCCTAAAGTTTATGATCTCAAAGAATACCTAACAAATAAAAGAAAAATGACTCAAACTCCGTCACACTTAATATGTCATTGCGAACAGATAATATCAGCAGTATTAAATAATTGCTATTGTATGAAAAAAATATCTGTATTTGACAGAATAACTGAGTCAGACCGAAATACTCTAAAGATGAGAAAGAATGATCTGAGATTCAAAATCAAAGAAAAACAATTGAAGGCGGTGATCTCGAATATGGTCGGGAAAGGCAAAAAGATTATGGAGAAAGAATATGAGTCAGATACAGACGATGAAGAATCTCATCATTTCACCTGGCTCAAATTAGGCGTTGTCACTCCTCGAAATTGCAAGAAACTTTCAAAATGTTCTTATGATAATGACAACAACAATTCGGCCATAAGTTCCCTACAATCTTGTGTATCCTCCCGACCACTGAAATCACACTCGCATGCAGTGGACAGGTCCGATGACATTGACCAGAGATTGGAAGCCCAAGAGCAGATGATTCGAAACCAGCAAAAGGCTATTCTTCACTTCAAACTAATGCTTCTAAAAGTGGTCGAAAATATTCAGAAAATAGTCGAAGATAAGGCTAAAACATCATCCTCGGAACAGCCACCGTTTAAAACAAACGAAGAAACTAAAGAAGAAAAGGCTTATTCGGTGCATGAGGAGGATGACAAATATTCCTTCCATGATCTTCACGAGGAGAAGATCGAAAAACTACAAAGCCTTCCCAAACCCTAACTCCCATTTCTACCCCCCTCCTCCTAGCTTCGCCGCGCCCTCCCCCTTGCCCCAGTCCTGCCACGTCATCACCCTCGTCATGCTCGTTGCCCCCACGCTAGCCCCACAACAGTCGGAGATCTCACTATTGTCGAATATTTTACTCAAGTTAAAATTTTGTTAATTTCTTTTTTTATAAATTTTATTTTGGCGTGTATTTAATAATTTTGTATTCTTGACTTAGTAGGTGATTTTAATTTTTGTATATTTGGAAGGAAATCTGTATAATCAGTATTTGGTGTATGTGTTGTAAGTGTTGGGCTATTTTGGGAGTGGTTATATTGAATTTTTAAGAGTGGATCAAATGATTATAAAGAAAATTTCATGTAAAAAGTAAAATATTTAAATTTAAGATGGAAAAGAGAATGTCAACGTGTCTAAAGAATCGTTGCGAGAATTGTGCAATCGATTGAATTGATTGGAGATGATAAATCACTAGCATTTCCATTCTTCAACAAAAAATTATCACAAATTTATTTGATGTAAAACAAATTTAATTATATCCAGCATTCCTCATGCATAGTATCACTATAAGAAAGGCAAATAAATAAATAAAGTAAAATAAAATAAAACTAGATAGAGAGGGAAGAGTAGCTAATTTCTATCTGATGAACAAGATTGTTTGTGAATCAATGTAACTATTGCACAATGGGATCAAGGAAAGCCCTCATGTCGCCCTCCAATTCTAATAAATATTTTAGTGTATCTTTGATTGTTTCATAAGTAATGGATCAGTGGAATGTCAATCTCTCAACTTCCAACAAATCAAACATTGCCACTAATAATATGTTGCCCAATTGAAGTACCCTTTCTCTTTCTAATCAACTCTGTAAATTTATTTTTGAAGTTGATTTATTTCTTTTTTTCTCTAGTGATATATCATTTCTTTTGGACAGGCCAACGGTCCGGCATGGAGATGTTATGCATTACTAACAATGAAGACAATTGTATCCTGGAGATCAGCCTAAGACCGGAGAATAGGGTCGATGGCGGCAGGTGACTGGAGTAGTACAACGAGAGATTGCTAAGATGATGACATTGATCTTGAGCACCTTTTGTAAGAACTTTCATGTTTATAATATAAGAGCGTTAGTCTTGAAACATTCCTTCAGATCTTTTGTATTAGTTCTATGATTTATCACTAATGGAATACGGAGGATATTAGCCTGCTATTTTTACTAAAAAAAAAGTTATATAATTTATTTTATGTAGAAGAAGACTTACGATTGACAAACATTATTTGTTACCTAAAATTTAGAAAAATATATTTAAATGATATGTGCAAAATAGAGCAACAAGAATGTTTAGTTCTATTTAATATAAATTGCACCACACCAGCTCGGAGAACGAACATAGATCTAAGATTCCAAGACTCAAAATTGAGCATAAGTTCTAAATTGGTTTGGATTTTGATTTCTATGAACAGCAACATGCAACCCCAAAAGCTTTTTTCTTAAAAAAAATAAAAAAAATGGAAATAACAACCCCGATCTTTTGTTTTAATTTTAATACTCTACAAATTTTTTTGTTGTTTTTCTTTATTTTTCTAAAGGAAGACTTTAGCGAGATTGTGAGCTTGGACCTCTCATGGCTAACAGAGTCCATTTTCGATAATATGTTTTTCAATTACTAGTATGCCATCGCAAGGGCGGGAGGCATATTTTCGAATAAATATGCAGGAAAACACCGAAGCGGCACGATTGCACAACTGCTCAAAATCATAGGGTATAAAAAATTAGGAGGCTTGAGTGATGGTTCACAAAGACTAACTCATTATTATGTATGAAATTAACAAATAATTTGTGATACATGAAGTTATTCAAGTTCTTTCGAGCCTGTTTAAACTCTGAGTTTATTATAACAGGTCCGGCCTAACCACTAGGCCACTAAATCAGTAACTTCAGGCCTAATTTTCTAGTTAGGAGATCGCCTAATTTTTTCTCTTTCCATATTACTTTTGGCAAAGTGAATTATTGAGAAGAATGAGAATGCTTGGTTTTAATTTAGAAGATCATGAAAAGGAATTTCTTGTTTATTGGTGTATAGGATTCATTTCGTTAATCGCTTTTTAATGAAATGCAAGGAAATATATCTACAGTTATTGCTACAAAGAAATAGAATCATTGGCCAATATGAACCGGCTAAATTGTTAGATTTCACCAACGAGCAAAAGCAGAAATATTTCTTCGCTACAAAAGTACAAACAAAGAGAAATTACGCCAGACAGGATTACATATTCTCAACTCTAAATCAGAAAACAGGAACTGGGCAGATTCATACATAAGAACCCTAAGTCAATCTTTTTGGAGAAGAAAATGGTGATACATTCTAAGTTAATCTTCTTGAATCAATTCAAAGTTTACAAATTTAATATGTGTCATTTTATAAGTTAAATACAATTTGCAATACTTTTAAAAACACAAGGAAAAGTTTAAATTTGGGGAAAACTCTCTATTCCGATGCAAGTGTAATCGAACCAATTTTTAAATTTTGTATGAAAACTTTCCACCAAATTCAATTCTCTTATGTCATTTTCAAATGTATTTGATAATTATATTTCCACAGGAAAGAAGTAAACTGACCCTTTGCGTTCGTGAGACTATAAACATTATACCTTACTTTATTTTTTTAAAATAATCTGTGAGCTGCCCCCTAATTTTATTAATAAAATATAATAAAATTAGAGGTTCATATTACATATATAATAATCTGTGAGAACTCTTTGCAAATAAAAGTTTCTTGATCCATAGAAGTAATTATATGGAAAAGAGAATGTTAACGTCTCTAAAGAATCATTAAGAGAATTGTGCAATAGATTGAATTGATTGGATATGATAAATCACTAGCATCTCAATTCTTCAACTAAAAATTATCACAAATTTATTTGATGTAAAACAAATTTAATTATATCCAGTACTGCAGACACACAGTATTACTGTAAGAAAGATAAATAAATAAATAAATAAAAATAAAACTAGATAGGAGAGAGAGAGAAGAGTAGCTAACTTCTATCCGATGAACAAGATTGTTAATCAGAAAAATTGCACAAGGGGATCAAGGAAAGCTCTCATGTCGCACAAGGGGATCAAGGAAAGCTCTCATGTCGCCCTCCAATTGTAACGTACCATCCCACCACGATTTATCGGCCGTAATATTCTTCAGACTGGGACAAGATGCAGGTGACTGAAACGGAAGCTTCATAAGCTGTGGACAAGACATCAAATCTAGATACTCCAAGAAGTAGAAAGTTGCTGCAGAATCACAAATGCTGCTCAACATGGGTAGGATCCGCAACTTCAGAATTCTGAGGCTAGGAAAGAAGATCTTGCCGCTCTCTTCTACCACTGTTCCCTGTTCCCAAATCACTAACTGCTCCATACCCTTGCAGCTTTTCAACTCCACATGCTCAAGGCGCGGCAAATTTGCAATCCACGCAACATTCTTCAACCGGGGACAACAGGAAATGAACAAAGAACGAAGGTTTGGAAACACTTCCATGGGCTCTACTCCCTTCCATAAGATGATTCCCCAGCAAAAAGAGATGTCTAGATAATCAAGGGATGTAAGACGGCATTTTTCTTCAATCACCAGTTCCTCAATGCTTTCAGCCAACAATACGATGGCCAACGCCTTCAAGCTGAATTGGATATTATGGCTCCCAAGAAACTTGGGTGACAGGAGCTCAAGGGAAGGGGAGGTCCAATCTTCCATTTTCCATATACAGAGAGCCCGAATGAAGATACCTGGCAGTCGAGTGAGCTTTTGGAAGTCCAATACCGAATAAACACTTATACTAAGTGAATCCAAGCGTCCCTCCTGGAAGTCCAAGCGATTGATAATGGAACTCTGACAGTTAGATACAACTGTATCCAACAAATCAAGCTCCCTGAGACTGACAAGGTTGGACAGCAACTCAGCTGGTACAGTAGAGACTCTTGCATTCCGTAACAGCAAGTGCTTTAAGTTCTTAAGGTTTTTTAGCTCTTTAGGAAGTGAACAACCGATGAATGTAAAAGAGAGGTTTAGATACTCCAATTTGTTGAGGCCACATATCTCAATAGGAAACTTTTTAATACCCCGACAAAAAGACAGGTCTAAGTATTTCAGCGCATTCAAATGTTTCAGGAAGCTCATCTTCTTAACATAAGTCACCCAACTGACATTGATTATAAGGGTTGTGAGGTTGGGAAAGTTTTGATTCCCGAACGGCCAATTCGAAAGACAAGGGGCCTTCAGAGTCATTTTCTGCACCTCACTCAATGTTTGCTTATCACGGGGTGCCGCCTCCCAACCTCTAGAAAGCACCACCCATTTGTTATCATTGTCCACACCACAACCCCGTGCAATCCACAATGCCATATCCCTAATTACATCGTGAAGCTTCACCCAGTCATTCTTGAGCGTGTACATGCCGAGAACTTTAGGGTTCTCCAACAAGCATACCTTCACAAGGCTATCGATTATAGCATGCCCAGTTTTATACGTGTTCTGTATGCTATCGGACTCGCCTAGCAAGCCATGCCCCATCCAACATTGTATGAGATCGTCTTTTGAAATGAGCGAGTCTTCAGGCCATAGGGCGCAGTGCAGGAGGCACTCTTTCTCCCTAGGATCTTCCAAGTGATCGTAACTAACTTTCAATAGTGGGAGAGGGTCATCCATACCTGGAATCTTCGAAAGTTTGGACTCCTTCAGCAATCGGAGGGCATTTTGCCACACTTCAACGGTCTCGGTTTCAGCCAGGGCCTGACCAGTGGTGATAAGAGCTATTGGGAGACCGTCACATTCGTCGGCTACTTCGTCTGCAAGCTTCCCTATCAGAGGATTGGATTTGATCATTGCGGCATCTACACCAGCATTATGACGGAACAGGAGCCGAGCATCCCCGGTGCTCAGGCACTCCATGTAGATGGTATGTCGGGCACCCATCTTGCTGCACACACGTTGAGACCTCGTGGTCAGGATCAGTTTGCGCTTGAGCTTGTGTTCACCAACAATCCCGAGAGGAAGTGGAACACCGACTTCTTTGAGGTCTTGACCCTCCCAAAGGTCATCTAGCAGTAACAAAAAGCTCTTGTTGCGCAGGTAGTTGAAGATGTTGGTTTGATCATCACCTACTTCTTGTAGCCCCAGCTTCTTCATTAATTCCTTTTGGATCTTCAGGGTGTTGGATTCTCTCGAAGCCGTCACGAAAACCACCTTATCAAATCTAAATGACGACGGATTCTTCTCCATTGTATTGTTGATATGTTCGAGAAGAGTGGTCTTGCCCACGCCCCCCATACCCCATATGCCGAGCACACCCTCCTTGTCATCCCTAAGGAAGTTGAGCGCCGCCTGAAGTCTTGACTCGAACATTTCTCGTCCGAACTCGATGGGGACGGCCGACATCTGCTGCACAGAAGGCAGAGAAGCTTGTGTAGTGTATGTTTTGACACCATTTATAAATTTAGCCTCCTCGCGAACCATCTTCAACTTGTTGACAACTCGAGTGCTGATGGAATAGATGTTGGAGAAGTAGCTCCGGTTATTATAATCAGCTTTAACTGACTCCACGGTTGGTTCAAGATCCTTCACCCTCTTCATCCACCCTTCCACTTGCTCAGTGGTCTTCTTCATCACCCCACCAGACATTTGGATCTGAATCTGGTCCTCGACATCCTTCAGCGTTGCCTTAAGGATGTAGAACTCACGGGTTAGGGCTTCCACGTTGGATCCCACAGGAAGAATGTTTTTGAGATGATCCCAGAGGAAGTTCTTGATTTGAAAAGAGAAGAAGGTGAACAAGGCCAGAACAACAAGATAGAGATGATCCAGTACAAAGGTAATATTGATGGGTACAGAGAAGGAGCTGAGCCAGGCCATAGCAAGGTAGGGATGATCCAACACAAAGTAGCAGCTGTTGAGGAGGGTTACAGAGAAGAAGCGGAACAAGGCAACAAAGGCACCCCACATGACTGCTAACTTATTACACAAGGGTTGGTTAATTGCAAGCAATGATCGATGATGAACAAGGAAACAGAGAGAGATTGAGAAAGAGAGAAGGAGAGAGCAAGAGAGGTGTGAAAAGTCTGGATCCAGGTACAAGAACTCCTGCAAGAACTTTGAGACCCATGAAGAGATTTTTTAAGCCACTGAAGTGTTGGATATTTAGCCAAGAATTGGGAAGAATATTTTGATTCAAGTCTCTATTTTTTTTTTTTTTTTTTGTTTTTTTTTCTTCATTTCATTTTGGAACTTACAAGAGATATTAATACTTATGAGTACATCATTCTAGATTCATTGGAATACATGAGATCATTCTAGACTTAGTCACTTGCCAACTAACTCATTAATTTGACTTTCCAACTTCTTGATTAATTTGGCACATTACTCAACATATTCCCCCCATAAAGTGTTGTTCTTGAACTCCAAGCCTTTCTCGAAAATAGTTGAATTTATCATTTGGAAGTGCCTTAGTAAAGATGTCTGAACTTGGTCTTCACTCTTGCAAAATTTTAGCTCAACTTCACCATCATCAATTGCATCTCGAATGAAATGGTGTTTAATAGCAATGTGGCGAGTTCTGCTATGATATACTGGATTTTTGGCAATGTCAATTGCTGATTTGTTGTCACAAAACATTACCGTAGTTTCCTTTTGCTTTTCTCCAATATCTTCAAGAATTCTTCTAAGCCAAATGACTTGTGATGTCGCCAAACTTGCAGATACATATTCAGCTTCAGCGGATGATTGTGCCACACTTTGTTGCTTCTTTGATGATTGTGCCACACTTTGTTGCTTCTTTGATGCCCAAGAAATTACTTCAGAACCAAGTGAAAAACAATAGCCTGAGGTGCTATTCATATCATCAATACATCCACCCCAATCACTATCACAATAACCATGCAATTTTGTAGTAACTCCTTTGTTGAATTTGATGCCATAGTTGAGTGTCTCCTTGATGTATCTTAACACTCTCTTGGCTGTTTGAAGATGTAGTTGACTAGGATTGTTCATAAATCTGGATAATAAACTTGAAGCAAACATGATATCCGGCCTTGTGGCTGTGAGATAAAGCAAATTTCCCACCAAGTTTCTATACAAAGTAGAATCAACTTTCTTTTCACCATCTTCTTTAACAAGTTTATCACTTACCACAAGTGGTGTGGCCATGTGCTTGCAATCAGCCATGCCAAACATCGCAAGAATATTTTCAGCATATTTCTTTTGACAAATAAAGACTCCATCATTATATTGATAAATCTCCATGCCAAGAAAATGATGTAGAAGTCCCATGTCATTCATTTCATATCTTTTCATCATGTCTTTCTTAAAATCAGCAATCAATTCTCATTGTTACCGGTGTAAAGCAAATCATCAACATATAAAGCAACAATGAGAATGTTTGAGTTATCTTGAGTCTTCACGTACAAGGTTGGCTCACTTTTACTCTTCTTGAATCCTTGCTCCATGAAATAAGAATCAATTTGGCTATACCAAGCCCTTGGAGCTTGTTTCAACCCATACAATGCTTTCCTCAACTTGTACACTTTGTCTTCTTCTCCTTCTTTAACAAAGCCTTGAGGTTGTTGAACATATACCTCTTCCTTCAATTCTCCATTCAAAAATGCATATTTGACATCAAGTTGGTAGAGATTCCAACCTTTTTGGGCTGCCATGGCAATGAGAGCTCTAATTGTATCAAATCTTGCAACAGGTGCAAAGGTTTCATTGTAGTCAATTCCGGGCTGTTGTGAATAACCCTTAGCAACAAGTCTTGCCTTCTTCTTTTGGATTGAGCCATCCGGATTCAGCTTGACTTTGTAAATCCACTTGACACCAATGATCTCCTTGTCTTGAGGCTTCTCAACTAGTTTCCAAGTATTGTTCTTCTCAATTGCACGAATCTCCTCTTCCATTGCCTTCCTCCAATCTTTTTCTCCATATGCTTCTTCAAATTTTTCTGGTTCATGAATGCAAAAGTTACATCGTGCATACACATCACTCAAACTCCTCATTTTCTTTGGAGTTGAGTTTGGAGAACTTGAGCTTGAACTTGGAGATGAAGGTGGACTACTTGTTGGAATTGAATCATCATTCCTTCGTTCTTCATTTGCTGAAATTTCTTCTTCTTCATGATGCCAAACACCTTGATTTATAATCTTTTTCTCATGCCAATTCCAAACAGCATTTTCATCAAACAAAACATCTCGACTAATGATAATTTTGTTAGTCTTCAAATTAAACAATCTATAACCTTTAGACTTGGAGGTATAACCAACAAAAATACATTTTTCACTTACTTCATCAAGCTTATACCTCTTTTCTTTTGGAATTTGAGCATAGCAAATGCTTCCAAAAACTTTTAAGTGTTTCATCGAGGGTTTCCTTCCACTCCATGCTTCAATTGGAGTTTGATACCATACGGCCTTTGTAGGAATTCTATTGAGCAAATATACAACTGTATAAACAGCTTCAGCCCAAAATTCTTTTGGCAAACCTTTGTCATGTAGCATAGATTTCGCCATCTCCATCACGATTTGATTCTTTCTTTCTGAGACTCCATTTTGTTGTGGTGTGTAGCCAACGGTTAGCTGCCTTTCCATGCCTTCATCTTCACATAATTCTTGGAATGCATTTGAAGTATACTCCTTGCCACGATCACTCCTCAACGTCTTAATGTAATGGCCACTTTGTTTTTCAACTAGGCTTTTAAACTTTTTAAAAATTGAAAACAAAACTTTTTCTTTCATGAAATAAATCCAAGTCATTCTTGAAAAATCATCAATGAAAAGGATGAAATATTTGTTACCTCCATAAGAAATTGTTCTCATAGGACCACAAACATCCGTATAAACTAGCTCCAAAATTTTCTTGGCTCGCCATGCAACTCCCTTAGGAAATGGTTGCCGGTGTTGTTTTCCAAGTGCACATCCTTCACAAACTTCATGTTTTTCAACAATCCTTGGTAAACCATACGCCATCCCCTTTTGTTGAAGCACTTTGAGGCTATGAAAATTCAAATGGCCAAGCCTCTTGTGCCACAACCATGAATCTTCATTAATATGTGCTTTCAAGGCATGATTTCCACTATAGTTGAAGTTGATTGGAAAACTTTGGTTGGCTTGCATTTGGATTTTCATAATGAGCTGTCTACTACCCTTTTTGTCATAGATGCAACACTCGTAATCATCAAAATTAAGTGCATATTTATGCTCAAGAAGCTGTCCAAGACTCAATAAATTTTGGTTCAAATCAGGAACAAATAAAACATCATGAATGAACTTCGTACCTTGTTTGGTTTGGACTCCAATGGTTCCCAATCCTTGTGCTTGAGCTATGACTTCATTTCTCATCTTCACTTTAGTCTTTACAGATTCAT
The DNA here is from genome assembly GCA_036321105.1 of Dracaena cambodiana. Lineage (NCBI taxonomy): Eukaryota > Viridiplantae > Streptophyta > Magnoliopsida > Asparagales > Asparagaceae > Dracaena > Dracaena cambodiana. Next base: position 50,264,516 of record JAYEPQ010000008.1, read on the forward strand.
GCAAGTCAACAAAAATGGATTTATCTCTTGTCATATGATTGCTACAGCCACTGTCAAGATACCACACATCATTCTTGATTTCGGTGGCCATGTGACAAGTATAGAATAAATTTCCTTCACTTTACATCTCTTCTGAAAATTGTGCTTGTTGATTGGTCTTGAATCTACAATCCTTCTCAATATGATCAAATCTCTTGCAATAGTAGCACTTTGGTTTATCTTTGTGCCAATAATCTTTCTCAAGATGATTGTTCTTCCCACAATAGCTGCAAGGCTGTGAATTTTCAGCATTGAAGGCTCTTTGAAAGTTGTTTCTTCCTCTTCCTCTTGAATTTCTGCCTCTACCTCTTCCACTGCTGTATCTACTACTTCTTTGTGAGTCTCCTCCTCTTCGGTAGCTACAAGACGGCTCTCCTTCATTGGTCTTGGGGCTGAAATTCAACTTTGATTGGAAAGCACTTTCAAAGGGTTTTTCTGCATGTCTAGCCATCCTTCTCTCATGAGCCTTCAAGGATCCCATCAACTCTTGAACACTCATTGAGGAAATATCTTTTATCTCCTCAATTATGGATACCATTGGATCAAATTTTGGGGGCAAACTGACAAGAATCTTTCAACAATTCTGCCATCACTAATTTCTTCGCCAAAGGTCTTCATTTCATTTACAATTTTGGTGATCTTTGTGTAGTAATTTTGAATACTTTCAGCATCACTCATATTTAAATTTTCAAGATCTCTTCTAAGAGTTTGGAAAGTAATATTCTTTACCTTGAGATTTCCTTAGAACTCCTTTTGTATAATCTCCCATGCTTCCTTGGCTTGATCAGCTCGCATGATTCTTGAAAAGATATCCGGACTTATACCTTGCTGGATATATGAAAGAGCTTTTGCATCCTTCTTCCTATGCTCCTTGAGTGCCTTTAGCTCTTGGTTGGTGAGACCTTCTTCACTTTTCGGTTCTCTGTAGCCATTCTCTACATACTCCCACAACTCTAGTGATCTGAAAATTGTTCTCATTTTCACGTACCAGTGGTCGTAGTGCTCACCGAAAAATATGGGAATTGGAGGACCATCACTAGTATGATTGGCCATCTTGTGTAGTTGAAAAAAAAAACACTCAATTTTGATTTTAGGGGATGAACTAAGATAGTGAAACCTGACTCTGATACCAATTTGTCGGATATTTGGCCAAGAATTGGGAAGAATATTTTGATTCAAGTCTCTATTTTTTTTGTTCTTTTTTTTTTTTCTTCATTTCATTTTGGAACTTACAAAAAATATTAATACTTATGAGTACATCATTCTAGATTCATTGGAATACATGAGATCATTCTAGATTTAGCCACTTGCCAACTAACTCATTAATTTGACTTTTCAACTTCTTGATTAATTTGGCACATTACTCAACATGAAGGTGCAATCTAATCGATATAAATTAATAACGCTTTAGGTGTGAACTGATCAGTATATTGCACCAAAAGGTCAAATTAAAAAAAAAAATGAAAGTTCGCAGAAAATGGGAAGCAATAATTAGTCCAGTAGCAGCCAACAAAAGCTACAGACAGTCGTCCCCATGCTCACGAATATGCGGGGAATGTGCCTGGCATTTTTCTACAAGGCAATTAGATACGCACCTTGACCTGCTACTATGCTCGTCACATGATATACGGAGAGTGGTTGATAAGAATCCAGCAGACTGTTGAGTGGTACGTTGGGGCATCTCTCTGTCTCTCATCCCGCGACAAAAGGCATGGTTTTTATAAATGGTCAACAACTTGCGAACGCGGATGCAAGGCAACGACAGAGAAAGTCACAGGCAGCTTTAAGAAATTATTAAGGATTAATTACACTCAGACCCCCCGTAGTATGAGATATGTAATACTTAGACACCCTGAAATTTAACTCTCACTTAGACTCCCTAAAATATCTAAATCACCGTGTTTTAATTACATTCAGACCCCCTGGTCCAAGGGGTCTAAGCGAGAGTTTTAAACTTCAAGGGGTCTAAGTGTTACATGCCTCATACTACAGGGGGTCTGAGTGTAATTAACTCAATTATGAAGCATAATGACGCGGAATGAAAGCGAGAGATTAGGTTTATAGATTTGAGAATTACCTTTTCTTTTTTTTTTTAGGGATTTTTACATATCTGTCCCTTACATCTTTAAAAATTACAATTTAATCCTCCAAATCTTCATATGTATAATTTAGTTCTACAAATCCTTTAAGTTATCTCACTTTAGTCCTCAGTCATATTTTTAGCCTGAGTTTTTCATTATACCCCTGAGTTAGTTCACTTTAGTTATGTCTGCTCTCTTCCTCCTCACTTCCTTTTCTTATTGGGTTCTCCTCTCCATTCTTCTCCTCTCTCTCTTCCCTCCTAATTAATTTCTAAAGTGAAGTAACTCAAGAAAACTCAATAAAAAGAGGGAAGAGAGAGAGAGAGGAGAAGAATGGAGAGAGGAACCTAATAAGAAGAGGAAGTGAGGAGGAAGATGGAAGGGAGTACTAAAGTGAAGTAACTTAGGGGTATAATGAGAAACTAGGGCCAAAAATATGGCTGAGGACTAAAGTGAGGTAACTTAAAGGATTTGTAAGACTAAATTATAAATATAAAGTTTTGGAGGACTAAATTCTAATTTTTAAATATGTAAGAGACACATATGTAAAAATCCCTTTTTTTAATAATTGAGAAAGAATAATAAAATATGAAAATTCACCCATACTAATCTACGCACATACTCAATTAGTTCACAAAGAGAGATTCTTTCGAATACGCTAATCCATGCATCCAGAGTCTTCTCGTATTCCAATATTTTATTCATCATTTCTAAAATCCAGAGTCTTCTCGTATTCCAATATTTTATTCATCATTTCTAAAATCCGTTATACAAAGTGTTTTTATAGCAAAATTTTAACAATAAAAGTTAGGATAAAATACTATCAAAATCAAACAAATTCCTATCAGATCTGATTTTCAAAATTAAATAAAATCCTATCAAATCCGTGATTTCCATCACATAATAAACATGTCAAATGTCCATACGTTTTTAATTTGGAAATGACCAACTTCAGTAAAAGATTTCAAATAATTAACTTTTACAAGGAAGAAAAATGTTTTAGAAGATTCCAAATAATTAGCTTTCACAAAAAAGAAAAATGTTAACTGTCATCCATTTTGTATGTGTGAACTGTTTTATTTATTTCAGAGAATGGAACAAAACAAGGCCCTCTCTCCTTGGACCCCAATTATTAGTTAGGGACGCAAAACCAACATAATGTCTCATCTTTTTATATAGGGTTAATTATATAAATTACTCTAGTAATATTAGATTGCATCACCAATACACTATTATAAAAAAAATATTTTAGAGGGACTCTGTGATGGAGATATAAGTACAAGTCCAACAATCTTTGTTGTTTGTTATTCCGCTTATGCCCACTGTTAAGGTGTCCTTCTAAAAATATTTCTTAATTGGATTTCAGTGATACATTCCAATAGTTAAAATATAGTTATTACAATTAATCATTTTATACAATATTTATAATGTTTAATCTTTGTTGTTTTTTATTGCACCTATGCCCCGTTATTAAGGAGTCTCACTAGAAAAAATGTCTTAATATGATGTGATCAATGATAAGTTAGAAGGTAATTATTACAATTAATCCTTTTATAAAGGAACAAATATTTATAATCTTGCGCATGCAACACAATTAGAGGAAAAAAAAAAATAAAGTGGCTGGTGGTTGGCTGTCAGAAAATAAATTTGTGACATAAATTTTATGAAGGAACATATCTTGTGTTCATGATAAGGTCTTCTTCTAGATAAACTAAAGGATATTTCACCGGAGAACTAAAGGGAATCAACTTCAAAATTAAATTCACAGAGTTTGTGAGCAAGAAGAAAAGGTTGGCTTCAAGTGGGTAACATACGTTTAGTGTTGATGGTGACAATGTTTGATTTGTTGGAAGGTGCGAGATTGACAATCCACTAGCGATTGCTTGGGAAACAAGCAAAGATACATGTCATCATCTTCCTAAGGAGTTTTTATGCTAATAATCCCCTTATTTTTTGTTCTAAAAATTGGATAGAAACATAAATATAGAAGGAAGTAATTTAGAAAAATGTTGGCAGCATTTAAAACCTTTTAGGTGGATTATGTTGCAAATTTCTTCCGATGACACAACAAATGCTTTATATAATGGAATGCTTTATATAATGGAGTAAAAAGATGTAGAAGAGGATAGTGACAACACGATGAGTTGCTTTATATAATGGATGCTTTATATAATGAGGCAAAACTGTCGTCTAACTATTACACCGTCATTCTTGTTATATTTGTGAAATTAGCAACAAGTAAAAGGTTTAAGTTCTCCCAGAGTAGTAGCACCACTCCCGAACCATTCTAAATGACAAACCAAAGCCCAGCTACAAACATTACTTTCGCCAAAAATTTCTAAACGAGTACACTATTGGTCTTAGCAGGTACATTTTTTCTGAGTTGGGATTAGTCCCCCGGTGTTCAAACCATTCAAGATTAGATCCCGAATAGTTTTAATAGCATTCTAGAATTAATTTTCGATCATGACAAAAAAATTATTACAAAATAAAGTGGCAAATTTGTAATTTTTTTAATAACTTAAGAGATGTGCTCATTTAGAAATTTCCCATTCCCCTCATTCAATTCGATTGACACCATCCATCGCATCACCCAATACCATCTACTAACCAAACCCAAAATGTTTTCCCCAATAAATAGTTTAAGACTATTTAACGTTGGCCGGAGATCCAAACTAGGAGATAGAGTTATTCGGAAGTTGAGTTATTAGGACAACTTGTCGGGAGTGTGAGCAATCCAAAAAGTTTTCTCTATTATAGCAAATATTAATGAAAATGAAATTATAATTTTGTTAGTCAATACATGATCAAAATGTAATTTGTTACTATTCAAATCCTGCCGGCTGATTGAAAAAAAAAAAAAAAAAAGAGTTTCTAGAAAAAAAAGTTGAAAAAAATGAGATATCGGAGGGCCAAAAACAAGATTTAGTCAGTACTCTTGAAACTTGAAATAAACTGACTTAAAATTTGAGAAGGTGGATAAATCCATAAAAATAATAGACAATAAGTCTTTTTACAAAATTTGAAGGGGGCAACTCTCTACCCTAAGATATGGACTAATCTGCCCCTACATATAGACTCCAAGATCAAAACTCGACTCTAACCAAATCTTTCTAAAATTTTTAATCTCTTCATTTTGAAACTTTATATCCAAGCGATATCGAATCTGGAGCAAAAGTCCTATTTTCAGAAACTAGAGTTTGTATATAAATACAAACTCTAATTTATAAAATTTAAGAAACCATAAACTTTATAACCTGCTTTCACCAAATAAAGCAGTCAACAAATGCTACTAATGTGGCAAAAGTCAACGTGTCTTAGCTTCTCTAAGCAAACCTCAAATAATGTACGAAGTTTTTATTATACCCAAATTAATTGTTTACAATTTGATTTCTTTTTCTTTAAATCTTATACTTAACCTGATATCCCAAAATGAGGATTTATGCCATGTCTCCTACATGGGGATTCTTTAGCTCACACATGTTACCATACGCGTGATAATATTGTCCCATCCTTATAAACACTTAACAAAATTTTAAAACTGGTAACAAGTATTACTAAATTTTCTTTAGTGATTCAATATAGTCAAATTGAACACAACGCCCAGCTAAAAATCGTTTTATTTATCATATAATGAGTCCAATATTAATTTGAACATTAAGCTGAACATATACCGTTTGTAAATTGCGAGCTAATTTGATAATTCTATTTATGTCAAAATTGTAATCAAAGATTAATTTCTGTATCGTTGCTTTTTTTGGTAGAAATATAACTCCAAATTCTTTCTCAACAAGTGAATAAATACTTTCTATTTATGTCTTCTTTATCTTTTTCCCCTTTATATTTTCTTTTCTCAATATTGCTTTCTTTCTTTTTTTTAATAAAGTATTTGTTGTCCATATTGTGTTTGTCCTCGGAAGAACTTTGCAATATAATCCCCCTAAAAAGTTTAAATTGCTCCTTATGCTGCCAACTATTTTCTAATTCTTTCCTTTGATAATTCTGTTTTTTTTTAGTTGGTCACGGCGAGCATAAGAAGATGATGACATGACCCTCAAATAAATAATATAGCGTATCTTAGACTGCTTCTCTCAACTTCCAACAAATCAAACATTATTACTATCAATACAAAAAATATGTTGCCCACTTGAAGTTGACTCTTTATCTTGCTAATCAACTTTTTAAATTTATTTTTGAAGTTGATTTATTTCTTTTTTCTTTAGTGATATACCATTTCTTTTGGATAAACCAGCTATCAGACAAGGAGAAGTTATACATCACTGACGATGAATACAATTACATCTAGGAGATTAGTCTAGGACTGAAGGACAGAATCGATGGCGGCAGGGGCTGAAGTAGTATAACGAGAGATCACTGAGGCGAGAACATTGGCCTAGTGCACTTTTTATAGGAACTTTCATGTTTACGATGTAAGGGCGTAAGTATTGAAACATCCCTTTAGATCTTTTGTATCAGTTTTATTATTTAAAACTAATTGAATACGGAGTGTATTCGCCCGCTATTTTTACTAAAGAGAAAAAAAGAGATATAATTTCTTTTATGCAGAAGAAGAACTAGATTGACAAACATAATTTGTTATCTAAAATTTAGAGAAATATATTTAAATGATATGTGCAAAATAGTGTAACAAGAATCGCTCCCGCGGCTGCATCCCGCAGGAGTCTCCCGCGGGATGCACCTGCGGGAGTTCTCCAACCCGCGGGAGAACTCCCGCGGGTGCATCCCGCGGGTGCCACCCGCGGGAGAAATTCCCGCGGGTGGGCCTGCTTAGCAATTTCAATTTTTTTTTTTAATTTTATGGTATCTACATAATCCCCTCCAAAGTTTTCGAAGTTTTGTATTGAACCGTACTAAATTTCGAAATACTTTGGATTCTTTAATTTTAGCTATAGACCTTTTAAAGGATTTGGTCGATAGAGATAACTGTTAACATATTCAATTTTTCAATAACAAGCAGATGTATGATTTTAACGTACTCATTAGATGACAAGCAGAGGTATCATGTTAACGTGCTCATTTTAGGTCAAGCAGAGATATCATGTTAACATGCTCAGTAGAATCCTAACCGTTCAGTGACATCTAGTATGACGGATCAGGGAAAGACAGAGGTGATATTAAACGTGTCTCGGAGCTCAACCTATTCAGAGGATCTGGTCGTGATAGGAACAAGCTGACTAAACAGTGGTGACGGTTAACGTATTTAGCCTTAAAATCGGACTATCAGATGTAACTGTTAACTTGATAGGGACAAGAAAATGGGGTATTTTGCAATGGTTATCGTACAACAGTTTTAAAACCATTGTAATATAATACATTTAGTAATGCTTAAATTAACCGTTACAATAGATCTTTATTTTGCAATGGTTACTATGTAACACTTCTTAAACCGTTTCGATATATTATATTTTACAATGTGTTTAAACAAATATTGCAAAAGATAGTTTATTTGTCACGTTTATGTTGCAACGTTTTTTTAGCTGTTACTAAATAATTATTTTGTAACGGTTTAAAGAATTGTTACAAGAAAAGGGGTTTTTGGCAATGGCTTTTTTGCGACATTTTTAAAATTATTGTAATAAAATATATTTAGTAATACTTAAATTAATCGTTACAATAGATCTTTATTTTGCAATGGTTACTTTGTAACTCTTCTAAAATCGTTTTGATATATTATATTTTACAATATTTTTAGAAAATGCTGCAAAAGATAGCTTATTTGTCACGTTTATGTTGCAACGCATATTTAGTTGTTACTAAATAATTATTTTGTAACGGCTTAAAGAATTGTTACAAAGTATCTTTTTTTTTTGTAACAATTTTGATGCAACGTTTTCAGAATCGTTTCTAAATATTAAAATTTAATGATGGTCAACATTACTGTAACAATAATTTCAATCAGCTGCAACGTTTCATATACAACGGGTTCAATAAGTGTTGCTAAATAAAATATTCAGAAATAATTTGATTATCCAAAAATAAAAATAATTATTTATTACATATATATATATATATATATATATATATATATATATATATATATATATATATATATATATATATATATATATAATTTTTGTACTATTGAAGTTTAATTTAGAATCATATATCCCTAATATAACATGTAGTGATATTTACGATAACTTTACATATACATAAAATTTAGTCGTTAGCTTATCCATTTAACCATATAATTAGAAATAAAGAAATTGTGAAATAAAAAATATTTAACATAAATTATTCCTTTATTTTGTATTTTTTTCACTTTTTTATTTTTCTTGTGCATCATTTTTAAAAGAGAAAAAAATATTAAAAGTAAAAATATTATATATATATATATATATATATATATATATATATATATATATATATATATATATATATATATATATATATATATATATATATATATATATATATATATATATATATATATATATATATATATATATATATATATATATATATATATATATATATATATATATATATATATATATTAAAATAATTAAGTTTTCTCACGAACTGAGAATGCACTATTTGTGCATAAAATATATCTAATTCACATTACTAATATCACAACTCTAATTAAAAACTATGCTCCCATGCATGTGGTTGAATATAAGAATTTACTCAGTTTTAAACATAGAGTACGAATTATTTTTTCTATATACTTTTTAATCTGTAGGAATTTTCACTCAATATTAAACAAAACTTACTCAACACATCTTCAAGATGAAGTATAAATCTATATGTTTATATATATATATATATATATATATATATATATATATATATATATATATATATATATATATATATATATATATATATATATATATATATATATATATATATATATATATATATATATATATATATATATATATATATATATATATATATATATATATATATATATATATATATATATATATATATATATATATAATTTTAAATAGATGTAGGTTTCAATTCTTCAAATATGTTATATATGTTTTAGAAATATATAATATGTAATAGTAATTTTGTTTTTTAAGAAATATTTTTAAACATAAATAAGTTAACTTAATTTCTATATAAGCTAATTAACTTATATTTTAACATGAGATATTAGTATTTAAAAACTAAACTTTTAATATTATTTAAAATTAAAAAACTTATTTATTATAAATACTAGGTTTATCTCCCCAAGACGTTTTATCTCCCAAACCCTAATTCCCGTTTTATCTCTCTCCCTGAAATTTCCGTGCATCCAAAACTGCCCCGCCTCCGCTCAGCGTCCAACCCCGCCTCCGCTCGGTCTGCATCGCCCCGCCGCCCCGCCTCCGGTCCGTGTCCAGCCCCGCCTCCGGTCCGCCTCCACCTCCGGCCCCCCCTCTGGCCCCGCCTCCATTGCAGTCCGACCCCCCCTCCATTGCATCGCCCCGCCTCCGGACCCCCTCCACTGCAGTCCGCCTCCGGCCTGCCTCCAGCCCGCCTCCGCTCCGTTTGCATCGCCCCGCCTCCACTGCGGTCCGCCTCCGGCCCCCCTCCGCCCCGCCTCCGCTCCGTCTGCATCGCCCCGCCGCCCCGCCTCCACTGCAGTCCGCCTCCGGCCCGCCTCCTCTCCATTTGCATCTCCCTGCCGCCTCGCCTCCACTCCGGTATGTATACTATCTTCATATGTATACTATTTTGTTTTGATTACAGGCACAAAAATATGCCTCGCCTCCAATTCTTATTACAGACATGAAAAAATGCAGAAAAAAGAAAAAAGGAAAAAAAAATCACTGACATAATTCATGAAAAGAAAAATTATTACTATAGCAGCTAATGTACAGCGCAAACTCGACAAACATATGTATAGTAGCAAGACCTAGAGTAATACTCCATAATTATCATGGGCGAGTGGCAGTATGGTTTAAAGAAACGATTAAGTTTATGTGAACTATTTTCTTTTCAAATTAAAGAATATGTTCTAGTTGATTCAATTTATTCCATATGTATACTATTGCTTCTTGAAGAAAAATTTTAGTTTAAGTGAACTATTTTCTTTTCAAATTAAAGAATATATTCTAGTTGATTCAATTTATTTCATATTTTTGGCACAAGCAGAAAGAATAAAAAAAGACTTTTTTTTCCTTTGAGCATAATATCATTTAACTGAATTAGGTACAATTTATTTGAAATTCTTTTTTGTTTCCCAAACAAATAGTTTGTAGTTCTTATAAATATCAAATAGTAGATTAAGTTGAAACCATGATTGCTTTCATAACTATTTGCCTTTAGAATATCATGATTACCATCTCCTTTGATAACTAACTTCAGTGAGGTCAAGGTTAATTGCAGTGGTTGTAGGTAGTAACATGGGTGTTGAAACCAATTTTTATTTATTTAATGCGGTGTGTTATTATTCTTTGGTTCCCTCGAATAGCAGTGATGTAATTATCTAGTATATTGTAATTGTACTAGTTTTAAAGGTAAGAAGTAAGGTAATAGTACGAGAACCTTGTTGTGTTGGAAACCTACTTACAGAACCTGGCCTTGTGATAACATATGGTAAGGGGTTCACACATACACATAATTTTTTTTGTTTATAAATCCCTATAATGCATATTCTAAAGAAAATTATAAGCCAAGTTTAATGCTATTTCCTGTAATAGGTTCAAGATTATGAAAAATAAGTAGTTTTATGATCAATTATAATACTAGATATTTTAGAAATGTTAGTTTACTTTTAGTTTTTTTTCTAAATAATTAAGTATTTTTAAATCATAATGTAATAAGTTTTTTTTTTAATGTATCACTTTGTCCGACTTAATGTAATCACTGACATATTGCTAATTTTCATTATTTTTAATTTACAGATAAAAGTCTAACAAGAAAGGGTGTTACACAATCAAATTTAGGAAAACCAACAATGACTTCTCTATCTAATGATGCCATCACAGAACTACTTGCTAGAGAACAGAGAGTAGCTGAAATGGATAGGAAGTATGAAATGATGATGAATGGATTGCAAGACATATTAGCTCAAATAAAGCAAGTTAATCCAAATATCCAGATATCTGATTCATTTACTAGTTCTCTATCTACTGTCTCACAGTATCTTCAAGGAGAAAGTGCCTTTCAAAAACTCAAACAATATACATCTACTGACACAGATAATTCTGACCAGGTTGGTTATTTTTGTAAATCTCAATTTCATTTATTATAAATGCAAGTTATTAATTCTGGAATTTATATTTTTTATGAATTCATATAGTATATGTGTATATAGTTTCAAGTTTTATTATTCTAATTATTCTTATAAATTTGTTTTGTAGGTGGGCCAAGATGATGATAATCCTAATATAGAAAGAGGCAAAGATACTAACGGCATGGAAAGTCACAATGCATGAAGTTTTTATTTAATTTCATCTAGTAAAACTTATTAAGTACATTTTGTTATTATTGTAAGAACATCCATAGTTATGATTTTGAGTTCAATTTGTAGTTTTTGATTTTGAACAAAAGAACTTCCATAGTTATGATTTTGAGTTCAATTTGTAGTTTTTGATTTAGAGCAATTGTTTGTACTTAATTTTTTTGAACGTTATTATATATGTTACGATCGTTAACTTTATTTGTGTCTTTAGTATTCTATTTAAATTATTAATATCTATTTCATATATGAATGCCTAGTCCAACATGTTGGGAACATTTAAAAGGGCTCATGTTGTTGTTGTTGATGTACATTTGATGAATATTTGGTAATTATATTGGTGTGTTATTGTTGTTGATGTACATTTGTTGAATATTTGGTAATTATATTTGTGTACATGGAATTATATTTGTGTACAGGGAATAGTGCAGTGAGATATATATTTATAATCTCAACGGTTATGTAAATGTTACAATTTGATACTTGTGATAGCCCATAAACGTTGCAAAAAACTTAGCAACGGTTACTTAAGTATTGTTATTCAGTATGCAACATTGTTTTGCTAACAGTTATCAATAAATTAGTAACGGTTTTAAACTATTGCAAATTAATAAAACCTACTGCAACGGTTTTTAAAACCATTGTAATAAAAAAGTATAATTAGCGACGGTTTTTTCAACCAATGTAATAGACAAGTTCATTTGGCAACAGGTTTCTATAACCATTGTTAAAAATATGCATAACTAGCAACGATTTTTTAAACCATTGTAATAGACATATTTAATTGGCAACGGTTTACATAAACATTGTAAAAGATTAGTATGAATTGCAACAATTTCTGATAAATGTTGCAAGAGTATTGTAACATTTATTTACAACCGTTACTATTGAGTTGCAACGGTTTGATGCTACAGTTATAATAACCGTTATATTGAAGATCGCAACGGCTATATGTAACCGTTGTAAATATACTCTTACGGAACAGTTCTAACAACCGTAGCAATATTTAATCGAAACCGTTGCTATTATTATTCGCAACGCTGGCAAGCACAACGGATTTCAAAACCGTTGCAAATAAATTTAGCAACGGTTTAGATATCTAAGGCAACGCTTACCAACCATCGCAAAATACCCCCTTTTCTTGTCTCTGGAGATGATTTTCGTCAGAGGTAATTTTTAACTTAACGATATCGAAACAAGTTCATCAGAGGTTGTAATATTGGACTTAATGAAGTGTGAGTTTTCTTTTCTGTCAGAGGTGAAATTTTAACTTAACAAAGATTTAATCGGATTTTATTTCATTTGATTTCGAATTATGATGTCAGAAGTATGATTTTAACTTGACAAATATTTTGGAGCGTCACTTGCTCTGTTGGAGAAAAATGACAAGAAAAGTTTTGCTATCAGAGGTGAAATCTTAACGTGACAGGAGATTTAATCGGATTTTATCTCATTAGGATTTTTAGCAAACCCCCAACTATCAACAGATTTGATTTGCCTTTACCAACTACCGTTTGAGTTGGGCTAGCCATACTATTCCCCTCAGTATGGTGAGTTATTGAGAATTTTATTTGGGCTTAAATGCCAAACTTTTCCTCTTCCCTTTTGCCTTAGGGGTTTAGGACAGTGATGTATCCTTATATTTGGATAAGAATACTGTTGTGACAGATTTGTCGTGGGATTTTTAGCAAACCCCCAGCTATCAACAGGTTTGATTTGCCATTACCAACTACCATTTGAGTTGGGCTAGCCATGCTATTCCCCTCAGAATGGTGAGTTGTCGAGAATTTTGTTTGGGTTTAAATGCCAAACTTTTCCTCTTCCCTTTACCTTAGCGGCGTTGGGCATTTCATACTTTTACCCCCAGCATAAAGGGGTTGGCGAGAAACTGGTTCTCTTCCCGTTGTCTTGACGGCACTGGGTAATTCATACTTTTTACCCCCAGTATGATGGGGTTGGCGAGAAATTAATTCTCTTCCCGTAACCTTGTCGGCATTGGGTAATTCATACATTTTTACCCCCAGTATGATGGGATTGGCGAGAAATTAATTCTCTTCCCGTAGCCTTGTCGACATTGGGTAATTCATATTTTTCACCCCCAGCATGATGAGGTTGGCGAGAAATTTATTCTCTCCCTGTAGCCATGTCGGCGTTGGGTACTTCATGCCTTTTACCCCCAGCATGGTGGGGTTGACGAGAAATTTATTCTCTTCCCGTAACCTTGTCGGCGTTGGGTACTTCATACATTTTACCCCCAGCATGGTAGGGTTGGCGAGAAATTTATTCTCTTCCCGTAACCTTGTCGGCGTTGGGTAATTCATACTTTTTATCCCCAGCATGGTGGGGTTGGCGAGAAATTTATTCTCCTCCCGTATCCTTGTCGGCGTTGGGTAATTTTATAATTTTTCTTTTTCTTTTTCTTTTCTCCCTTTTTCTTCTTTTATCATTTCATTATATATATATATATATATATATATATATATATATATATATATATATATATATATATATTTGATTTTTTTTAATTTTTTTTTGATTTTTTTTTATTCTTTTTTTTTTATGATGGGGGTTTAAATTAACCGTCCTGAGCTCGTCTTAGGAATTGTTGTGAGCCCAAGTGGTACCTTTAGACCACACACATTAAATGTGTCGGAGTTAGCTCTAACTCCTTTTTTGTTCAGCTTTGACCTGAACTGCTCCAGCGTCAATCAACGCTTGAATTTTATCTTTTAAGATAAAACAATTTTTTCTAGGGTGACCTACAATCCAGTGATACAGGCAGTAATTGGGATCGTTAGTCTTCCCTATCTCTTCCGGCCTCTTGCTTTCCGGCAATTTGAGCATCTTGCGTTTGCTAAGCAGGTTGAACATAGTAGCAGTATGTTCATCTTTGAACGAATACTGCTTTTGAAGCCTGTGCGACTTTGCTGTGTTGCTTGTAGTTGGCCATAGTTTCTGCTTCGGTGTACTTTCTACCGCCATTGCCATTATGTCTTTCTCTTTGGAACGGGAAAACTGGAATGGAGGTTTATCTGTACTGCCTCCGGTTGCAGACTGTTGTTCTTCGAGGCGTCGAAGTATTTCTTCAGCCTGCTCACCCTACTTAAGCAGATCTTTCCATGATTTGGATTCGACCAAGCCCATCTTGTCTAGGATATCGGTTAACAAGTTATGTCTGCAGGTTTCCACAAGCGTGTCCTGCGTCATGCCATGTGGGCATCGACCATTTCGCCTTCTTCTTGCTTCGCTGCTAGCAAAGATAGTATAGAGACTTCTGTATCATCTTCAAAGAATCGGGCTATTAACTCACGTTCTACATCAACCCATGATTTAATTGTTCCCTGGGGTAGCTGCATGAACCAGGTAAATGCGGGCCCCCGTAAAGTGCTCGTAAATATCTTAGTCATAGTCGGATCATTCCCCATGAGATGTCCTGTCTGCGACAAGAAGTAGAAGATGTGCTGTTGCGGCGAACCTTTACCGTCAAATGACTGAAGATTCAATGGTTTATATTTTTGCGGGGTAAGGTACGGTCTCCCATTCTATAGGATAGAGGCGAACCTCTTGCATCGCAAATTTGGTTCATAATACTGGAGAGTCTGCAATATCTCAGGGCTGAGCTCTTTTCTAGCATCAGATTGTTCCCTAACTCCTCTACGGATTTTTCTGGAGCGCACACTAGTCTGAGTAGTTGTGTGGGCCCCGCACGCCTCTGATAGAGAGATTAAAATTCTTCGTGCATGTAGTGTGCTCACCATAGGCGTGCTCGAAGAGACATGAGCGTTGTGTTCATTTAACGTAACCCGCGATTGCAACTGTGGGTTTATACCCGTGGGTTCACTCCTGCGGGGTGCAACCCACGGGTTGGCACCCGCGGTTGCAAGCCGCGGGATGCCACCCGCGGTTGGCACCTGCGGGTTGGCACCCGCGGTTGGCAACCGCGGGATGCCACCCGCGGTTGGCAACCGCGGGTTGCCACCCGCTGTTGGCAACCGCGGGTTGCCACCCGTGGTTGCAAGCCGCGGGTTTGCACCCGTGGAGTTGCTTCCGAGGTTTTTTACCATCTCGGATTTTTCTGTCCCGGATTTTTCTGCAAATTTTGTTGTATGATTGAGGCGTGCTCGTTGAGTTTTACGCCTCAAATTTCTTTTTTGGGAGCGGGTCAGGGACTGGTTTGACTTTTGGCTTGACTTTGGAACGGGCGATAACGCCGTGTTCTTGACAGACGATGACGTCTTGTCAGTTCCAACAGGCGATGACGCCTCGTAAGTTTTCATAGGCGATGACGCCTTTTGATTTCTGGTGGGCCATGACGCCTCACCTTTTTTCATCGTCACCCGGCGATGACGCCTAGGCTCCGAATCAGAGGAAGAAAGAAATTCCTCATATTTTTGCTGGTCAACTTCTATGACCAGCGTCTCAACCATTGAGCCAATTGGCACCCGGTCGGACTGCGCCACTAGATTCTCTGTGGTAAACAGAGGGGCTCCCACTGTGGTCGCCAGTTCTTGTTTGCTCAAAAATTGCATCTTTCCTTCCATTATAAAATTTCTGTATTACAATGAAAAGATTTGGATTACAAATTATCTGAGGAATTACAAGAACGGAAATATTAATTTATTCCCTTTTTTATGTGGGTTCGGGTAGTGATGGAGCCTCGTTAATGTCTCCGTTGACCGTCCGACTGGAAGAAAATGGCTCTGCTCCGCTTCTCAATTTTCCGAGCTCGCCCGAAATCTTCCCAAAGTCCAAGAATCCAAAAGTCCTTTCTCTGGTTAAATTTCTGTGTTTTATAGACCGAAGAAGCTAAAAATCCGGCTTGATTATCCCTGAAAAATCTGATCACGAGATATCAGGAAAACAAAATAGGAAATAAATAATCGGAAAATAACGGAAACAAACCCGCGGGTTGGCACCTGCGGAATCGCTCCTGCGGGTGTCAACCCGCGGGATTCTCCCACGGGTTGCACGCGGGTGCAACTCCCGCGGGAGAAATTCCCGCGGGTGGGCCCGCTTAGCAATTTCAATTTTTTTTTTTTTAATTTTCTGGTATCTACACTTGGCTTTAATTTAGAAGATCATGAAAAGGAATTTCTTGTTTATTGGTGTATATGATTCATTTCGTTAATCGCTTTTTAATGAAATGTTCGGAAATATATCTATAGTTATTGCTACAAAGAAATAGAATCATTGGGCAATATGAGCTAGCTAAATTGGTAGATTCCACTAACGGGCAAGAGCAGAAATATTTCTTTGCTACAAAAGTACAAACGATGAGAAATTACGCCAAATATTTCTTCGCTACAAAAGTACAAACGAAGGGAAATTACGCCAGACAAGATTAATTACATATTCTCAACTATAAATCAGTAAACAGGAACTGGACAGATTCGTACATAAGAGAACCCTAAGTCAATCTTTTTGGAGGAAAAAATGGTGATACATTCTAAGTTAATCTTCATGAATCGATTCAAAGTTTACAAATTTAATATGTGTTATTTTTTAAGTTAAATACAATTTGCAATACTTTTAAAAACACAAGGATAAGTTTAAATTTTGGGGAAAACTCTCTATTCCGGTGCAAGTGTAATCGAATCAATTTTTAAATTTTGTATGAAAACTTTCTACAAAATTCAATTCTCTTATGTCATTTTCAAATGTACTTGACAATTATACTTCCACAGGGAAGAAGTAAACTGACCATTTGCGTTTGCGAGGCTATAAACATTGTACCTTGTTTTTTTTTTTTTACAAATAATCTGTGAGCTGCTCCTCGTATTTTATTAATAAAATTAGAGGTTCATATTACACATATAATAATATGTGAGAACTCTTTGCAAATAAAACTTTCTTGATCCATTGAGGTCATTATATGGAAAAGAGAATGTCAACATCTCTGAAGAATCATTAAGAGAATTGTGCAATCGATTGAATTGAATGGATATGATAAATCACTAGCATTTCAATTCTTCAACTAAAAATTTTCACATATCTAGCACTCCCGACGCATAGTATTACTGTAAGAAAGACAAATAAATAAAAATAAAAAACATAAAAAAACTAGATAGGAGAGAGAGAAGAGTAGCTAACTTCTATCTGATGAACAAGATTGTTAATCAGAAAAATTGCATAAGGGGATCAAGGAAAGCTCTCATGTGGCCCTCCAATTGTAACGTACCATCCCACCACGATTTTTTGGCCGTAATCTTCTTCAGATTGGGACAAAATGCAGGTGACTGAAATGGAAGCTTCATAAGCTGTGGACAAGACTCCACATACATATACTCCAAGGAGTAGAAAGTTACTGCAGAATCACAAATGCTGCTCAACTTGGTTAGGTATGACAACTTCAGAATTCTGAGACTGGGAAAGAAGATCCTGCCGCTCTCTTCTACCTCCGTTCCGTGTTCCCAAATCACTAACTGCTCCATACCTCTGCACCCTATCAACTCCACACGCTCAAGACGTGGCAAATTTGCAATCCATGCAACATTCTTCAACTGACAACCAGAAATGAACAAAGAACGAAGGTTTGGAAACACTTCCATGGGCTCAACTCCCTTCCATAACATGATTCCCTTCAATCCCTCGCAAGAATAGATTTTTAGATCGTCAAGGGATGTAAGACGACATTTTTCTTCAATCACCAGTTCCTCAATGCTTTCAGCCAAGCATACGATGGCCAACGTCTTCAAGCTGAATTGGATATTATGGCTCCCGAGAAACTTAGGTGACAGGAGCCCAAGAGAAGGGGAGGCCAAATCTTCCATTTTCCGTATACAGAGAGCCCTAATGAAGATACCTCGTAGTCGAATGAGCTTTTGGAAGTCCAATACCGAAGAAACACTTATACCAAGTGAATCCAAGCATCCCTCCTGGAAGTTCGAGCGATCGGTAATCAAACTCTGACAGTTAGATACCGTCATATCAAACAAATCAAGCTCCCTGAGACTGACAAGGTTGGACAGCAACTTAGCTGGTACAGTAGAGACTCCTGCATCTCGTAACAGCAAGTGCCTTAAGTTTTTAAGGTTTTTTAGCTCTTCAGGAAGTGTAGAACGGATGCGTGTATAAGAGAGGTTTAGATACTCCAATTTGTTAAGGCCACATATCTCAATAGGAAACCTTTTAATACCCGAACAAGAATACAGGTCTAAGTATTTAAGCGCATTCAAATGTTTCAGGAAGCTCATCTTCTTAACATTAAGCTGCTTATTGGCATTGATTGTAAGGGTTGTAAGGTTGGGAAAGTTTTGATTCCCGAACGGCCAATTCGAAAGACGAGGGACCTTTAGAGTCATTTTCTGCACCTCACTCCATGTTCGTTTATCACGGAGTGCCGTCTCCCAACTTCCAGAAAGCACCAACCATTTATTATCATCGACCACACCACAACCCCGTAAAATCCACAATGCCATATCTCTAATGACATCGTGGAGCTTCACCCAGTCATTCTTGAGCGTGTACATGCCGAGAACTTTAGGGTTCTCCAACAAGCATACCTTCACAAGGCTGTCGATTATAGCATGCCCAGTTTCGTACGCGTTATTTACGCTGTCGGACTCGCCTAGCAAGCCATGCCCCATCCAACATTGTATAAGCTTGTCTTTCCGAATAAGCTCGTCTTCAGGCCAGAGGGCGCAGTGCAGGAGGCACTCTTTCTCCCTAGGATCTTCCAAGTGATCGTAACTAACTTTCAATAGTGGGAGAGGGTCATCCATACCTGGGATCTGCGAAAGTTTGGACTCCTTCAGCAATCGGAGTGTATTTTGCCACACATCAACAGTCTCGGTTTCAGCCAGGGCCTGACCAGTGGTGATGAGAGCTATTGGGAGGCCGTCACATTCGTCGGCTACTTCGTCTGCAAGCTTCCCTATCAGAGGATAGGATTTGATCATTGCGGCATCTACACCAGCATTATGACGGAACAGGAGCCGAGCATCCCCGGTGCTCAGGCACTTCATGTTGATGGTATGTCGGGCACCCATCTTGCTGCACACACGTTGAGACCTCGTGGTCAGGATTAGTTTGCGTTTGAGCTTGTGTTCACCAACAATCCTGAGAGGAAGTGGAACACCAATCTCTTTGAGGTCTTGAGCCTCCCAAAGGTCATCTAGCAATATCGCAAAATTCTTGTTGCGCAGGTAGTTGAAGATATTGGTTTGATCATCACCTCCTTCAGTTAGCCCGAGCTTCTTCACCAACTCCTTTTGGATCTTCAGGGTGCTGGATTCTCTCGAAGCCGTCACAAAAACCACCTTATCAAATCCAAATGATGACGGATTCTTCTCAATTGTATTGTTGATATGTTCGAGAAGAGTGGTCTTGCCCACGCCTCCCATACCCCATATGCCGAGCACACCATGATTGTCATCCCTAAAGAAGTTGAGCGCCTCCTGGAGTCTTGACTCGAACATTTCTCTTCCAAACTCGATGGGGACGGCCGACATCTGCTGCACCGAAGGCGGAGAAACTGCTGTAGTGTATGTTTTGACACCATTTATAAATTTAGCCTCCTCACGAACCATCTTCAACTTGTTGACAGCTCGAGTGCTGATGGAATAGATGTTGGAGAAGTAGCTCCGGTTATTATAATCAGCTTTAATTGACTCCACGTTTGGCTCAAGATCTTTCACCCTCTTCATCCACCATTCCACTTGCTCAGTGGTCTTCTTCATCACCCCACCAGCCATTTGGATCTGAATCTGGTCCTCGACATCCTTCAGCGTTGCCTTAAGGATGTCGAACTCACGGGTTAGGACTTCCAAGTTGGATCCCACAGGAAGAATGATTTTGAGATGATCCCAGAGGAAGTTCTTGATTTGAAAAGAGAAGAAGGTGAACAAGGCCAGAACAACAAGGTAGAGATGATCCGGCACAAAGGTAATATTGATGGGTACAGAGAAGGAGCTGAGCCAGGCCATAGCAAGGTGGACACGATCCAAAACAAAGTAGCAGCTGTTCAGAAGGGTTACAGAGAAGAAGCTGAACAAGGCAACAAAGGCACCCCACATGACTGCTAACAAAGCAACGATCGATGATGAACAAGGAAACGGAGAGAGATTGAGAAAGAGAGAAGGAGAGAGAGAGCAAGAGAGGTGTGAAAAGTTTGTATCCAGGTACAAGAACTCAGAGACATATGAAGAAGAGATTACTTAAGCTACTGAAGGTGTAAACTAATCGATATAAATTAATTAAGCTGTAGGTGTGAACTGATCAATATTTTGTTGACTTCAAAGAGAAAAAATATATATATTCAAATGAAAACCATTCCATGTTGCCCGACAAAGATGACAAAAGGCATGGTTTTTAAAAATGAACAACTTGCAAACGCGGATGCAAAGCAACAACGGGGAAATTCACAGTTACCTAGAAACTTAACAATTAATCTTTTTATAAATGAACAAATATTTATAATCATGCGCATGCAACAACCTTTATTTTTTGAGGTTAAAACGGTGAGCAACGAGCCCTCCGTGTTCTATTAATAAGTCATAACAGAACGGATTACAATAATATAAAGTAGGGTGGATTTCAAAACCCACCTAGACATAAAGAAAACAAAGTCAAAATACAAACTACAACCAACAAAACAAAACACACTCTGCTGCCTTTGATATCTTCATCTGTTCCTCTTAACACGAACAACTCTACCCTGCTCCTATATGCAAGTCTTCATTCTCCAGTCCCTGATCTTCTCCCTCTGTATCCTGTTCTTCAGAAAGGCATAATTTTTTCTTGTCTGACAGGAAATCTGTCCAGAAATGTATATCAATATATGTGAGACAAAAACAAGTAAATATGGAATGCTTTTGCTGTCGGAAAATCCTATTGTTTCTTTCTCTCCATACATTCTAGCATACTGCTGCAATCACCAAGTGACAGATATGAGCACCATGACGTGTGTTCTTGCTACCTACTTTATGCCATAAATTAGACATCTCGGCCCGTCTGAATGTGAGCCCTATAGCTACCGCACACTTCTCCCAAAGACAGGATGTGAAACTGCATTCAAGAAATAGATGCATGATAGTTTCAGCCGCAACCCCACACAAACTACACATATTTGGTCCCTTCCAGTCTCGTCTTTGGAGGTTATCCCATGTGAGTAAGGTTTCTTTGGCGATAAGCCATAAGAAACATCTGATCTTAAGAGGGCATCTAACGTGCCATATTTTTCTTGCATGACATTCTGTGACCTCCGTCTATGATGAACTTATATGTGGACGCAACTGAGAACTCACCATGTTGCCCCCATCTCCAAATGGCGGATTTCTTCTCTGTTTTCGCAGGAGACTGAATACTACTAAGTAGGTTCCTAAGCTCCTTGATCTCCATACTTGCATACTCTTGTGTGTGAGCTTCCAATCTCAAATTCCATCTATTACGATGCCACATCGTTTCAATAGTTACCTCCTTCTCAAGTGAGCAAGCGAAGGCTTTTGGAAATAGCAACAATAAATGGCAACAACCTTTATTGTTTTTTCTTATAAGCCTGCAATTAGGGAGTCTCTAGAAGAAATTTTTTTTTTAAAAAATTACGGTATAAGTGATACACCATAATAGTTAAAGCATAACCATTACAATTAATCCTTTTATAAATGAACAAATATTTATAATCTTGCGCATGCAACGCGATTAGAGTTAAAAAAATCAAGTGACAGGTGTCCGTCAAGAAATTAGTAGCCGGTGGAAGGAACTGATAAACTATACAATTATAGCTAGCTGGAAGAAATTAGTACCAGGGAAATATTTTTTAAATAATAAGGTCTTGATTAATAACAAGGTAGAGATGATTTAACACAGAGAACTTGATGGGTACAGACAAGGAGCTGAGCCAGGCAACAGAGGCACCCCACGTGACTGCTAACTCATTGTACAAGAGTTGGCTAATTACAAGGCATGATCGATGAACATGGAAACAGAGAAAGATTTGGTGTACAACTCCTCCGAGTGGCTGTCATTGATAGAGATAAAGAGGAGATTACCAAAGCACTTAAGCTGAAGGTGCGTACTAATCAATATAAATCGAGCAAGTTGCAGGTATAGATCTCAACTGATCAATACTTCATTGACTTTAAGAAAAAAAATATAGTAGACCTGGTATTTATAAATGAACAACTTGCGATAATTAGGCGCATGCAATGCAACTACGGGGAAGTTGACAGGTAGCTCAAAGGCATTGCTAGTATAACAAATTTATTCACGATGGACTCTGTCAATTGAGACACACACACATATATGATGTATAGTATGAGGGATCTAGCATAGCAAATATTATTTTCTTTCTTGAATATTGAGTAAGTCCTGATTGAGACTAGATATCTAATTTGGTTACCGTTGACTGATAAATCTCACTACCTTTGCCGCTAGTTTATTTGGGAACCACTGTTGTATCAACGAATAAAGTGGGAAATCTAACGGGTTGGAAGATGATATACTTTGGGGATCAAACATCCAAATTAACAAAATAGGCAACCACTTTTTTTTTTTTTTTAACTTTCTTGCTCTGTGTGTGTCTATATATATATATATGAGGAAACGAGAAATATACCGACGGTGAAGGGAGTTCCTTCACCACCGCTTATGTGGCCCAATAAAATTATTACACGTGGCGCTACTTAAAGTAACAAATAAAAGAACTCTCTTAAATACCCCTTGAGTGGCGCCACGTGTAATAATTTTATTGGGCCACCTAAGCGGCGGTGAAGGAACTCCCTTCACCGCCGGTGTATTTCCCGTTTACTCATATAAGGAAACGGTAAATTCACCGGCGGTGAAGGGAGTTCCTTCACCGCCGCTTAGGTGGTCCAATAAAATTATTACACGTGGTGCCACTCAAAGGGGTACTTTAGAGAGTTATTTTATTTGTTACTTTAAGTGGTGCCACGTGTAATAATTTTATTAAGCCACATAAGAGACGGTGAAGGAATTCTCTTCACCGTCAGTAAATTTCCCGTTATATATATATATATATATATATATATATATATATATATATATATATATATATATATATATATATATATATATATATATATATAAAATAATAATAATAATAATAATAATAATAATAATAATAATAATCGATTTATGTAAATTTTTTTCACATTGGTAGCAAATATCTCTCTGTTCTTTTTTTTTTTTGGCAAATAAACTTGATTTTTAACCCTTTTATTTTCATTTAGAGCTATTTAGAACTTTACGGACCATAACTTACAGGTTTAACGGTTTAGTTTTCCTTCCATCAACTGAGCAAAAGATATGCTCTATTCACATAAAGCCATTTATCTTATACCAACTTGATGGTAGGGCAAAAAATTCTATAATCTGTAATTTTTGGTTCCATAAAAGCTAAGAGATTATAGATGATGATACGATTATATCATGACTGTGTAGTTAAAAATTCTGGTATTTTGCTGTCACAACAGGAAATGTTTCTAAGCTAATAGCGCACATTATCGCATCCAAATATAAAAATCGATGAATGTGAAATATAATTGCAACAACTGACAAATTATGAAGACCCTTTCCAACTAAATAGTAATTTTTTACTTTAACTACATACTGATGAACTATCAACGATTCCAAGAAGTTTTCGTAAAAGTTCATCTCGATGAAATATCCCAAATGTCACCCACCCGTGACAAAAGTTGTAGGTATTTGATTGCCTACTCTATATATGACAAAGGTAGAATTGAAACTATCTGACAGTCAAAGCAAGATTTTGTGTCAAATCGAATTCCCCTTCGAACTACAGATTTCAGATAATGTAAATTAACTAGTCTGGGTGTAGAACTCTTATAGTTTGATTTTGTCACTTGTAATTACTTCAAGCATGCATCATCCTTCTTCTTCTTCTTCTTCAAGTGGGCATTAAATCGAACAGCTTCCTCACTCTTTGGGTAATTATATGAATCGCCCTAAAATAGGCAACAAAGGGGTTATGTATACAACAACTAATAAAGTTCAATGAGACTAAACAAAATGGTATGGTCAAGAACTAATCACGGTATAAGAAGATAGAAGATTTTCCTTCAACAATTGTGATAAGTGCATAATTTTAAGTCTCTTTTTGAATCCATAATAATATTTCACATTAATATGGATGATCTCGGTTTGCCTCAGTTTGCGGATAGGGGGCATCAACCGTTCGTAAATTATGGAATTAATGTGGAAGGAGTTATTGCGGGTGTAACATTTCCGAAGTTGACTATAGAGGATTCAGATCTGTGCAATATTCGGCGTCAATGATATAAAGGGCATGTTACCATCTATAGTTTGCATGTGGAGGATCCCTTTTTTCGGTGCAAAATCTTGCTAGTAAGGGTGTTGAGGGATTTTTGGAATCTGATGGGAGAGGCGACCCCGTGCATGGGTTCTTGGAGGATCCTGATAGGCAACTGAGTGCAAAGGGCCAACTTGCAAATGTACATGGGAGTAATTTGCGCTCAGGTGCTTTCCAAAGCCCAAAATGCAAAAAATCAATGAAGAAATTTGGGCTCAGTTTCGTCCAAAGCTCAACTAGAAAAAAAATTATTCAATTTCAGAAGCCCATTGTGCTAAAAGGGGCTTGGGTTTTGGGTCTTTTTCTTCAATGCATGGGGCCAACACAAATAATAGATTTTATTGGTGTTTGTGGCCGAATCATGGAGGACCAGAAAAATTTGATGAAAAGGGTCAGATTCCCGCAACATTCCGCGGCTGTGAAGAGGTTGGCTATCCATTTCTTCGAGATGCACAAATGCTCCGTAGCTATTTCTCCCATATTCGACTTAAACGTATCTGAAGAGAAAGTAATGCATGCGCTGATTATACGGCAAATGAAGATATTAAATTGGACTAAAAAATAATTTGAAAAAAACTTTTCCCTCAACATCTACGGAATATTGTAGGAAAAGATGTCTCGGATGTTAGGTATGAGAGATTATAGTCCATAAGGATATGAATTAGCTAAAAAAATAAATAAAATAGAAATAGAATCTGAAACCCTAAAATCCAAACCACCAACTACAAAAAAAAAAAAAAAAAGTATCATCACACACAATCAATCTCTTAACCACATATAAGAGTAATTTATTAAGAACACAATCACACAATTTAATATAAGCTCTCTTGCTTTCCAAACATAAACATGCATGTCTATCAATCGAAACCAAGCTACAAATTTACCAGTCAACAAAATCAATCATTCCCTCAATCAATCAAATTAAAAACCCCTTTTCACCTTTACAAGAAGAATATAGATTTCGAGGAACAGTTCAGCCCCATAATGTTAGCAACTGCCATTGGATCCTCAACAACAATAACTGGCTGCACTCCCCTACACTTCCAAACCAGAAGAGTGTTGTACATGTGACTGTCTCCCACCCATTGGATCCTCCTCATACCGAAGCCTCTTCGCATTTCTGTTGGGATCATTGCCAACAGAATCAGAGCACTGGGATGAGAAAAGAGGTGCCGGATCAAAACCCTGGGCCATTTCAACCCACATTCTTTGTAGCTCCTCCAAGCTGCACTCCTTCTCCTGTCACCAACAACATCTCTCATGTCACTTCCTCAAGTCATTACATTAAGCAAGACTCGCAAATAACATCACTATTATCTTCCTCTACAGTAATTAGTGCCGGAGAATTCTCTAAAGTTCTAACCACAATGCACATAAAATAGACCTGTAATGCTACGATGCGCAGGGGCTGAGAACCACTTAACTCTTCGCCTATCTTAATTTAGCTGAATCAAAATACAAGCGGCTCTGACCTTATGCAGTCCAATTTGACAAGTTTGCTCAAGTTGAAACTTCTGCAACATTTTAGTTAGGTACATCCAGTTTTGGAGTAGTGTTACTTCTAAACAATCTAGATCCATGAGGCACTCCAATCACCTTCTCAACCCATTTCCTTGAAGATCGGCCTGATCGTCGGTCGAGTATAGTCAAGCAGTGATGAAGTCCTACTTGAATTGGTTTGACCAGTCGGCTTGATGCCCTGCCTTCTTAGGTTCTTGTGGAGCTTACAATTAGAAGAAGTTAAAAGTTTCATCAATATCTTGGATAAGGGTGTAAAGAGACAGTATTGACATTGTGATCAAATGCCCCAATCAAGGTAGCTTGGTCGGTAAGTTAGCCCTAGCCACTCAAGGGCCAAGGTAAGTATTTCCGGCAGGTCCTCCATGTTCATTACAATGCGAGGGCTAATTAAGCTCCAAACCATAAGCAGACATTATGGTAACACTTATCAACTAGCTTGAATCAAAGTGTTGACTGATTCCAGCGTGACAGAAGCACAAGATTTTGATCTTGTTCTTTAGAGAGCTCAAAACTGTATGCGATTTTTCTGATTATTTTTAATTGTCCATCAGAAAAATTTTCAGTGCAAGCTGTTCTCAGAAGCCAAGAACTTTGTCTCTGATTATTTTATGGTAAATCTAAAAAATAAAAAAATAAAAAATAAAAAATAAAACAGAGTAAGGAAAGGCCGCTTTCCTTGCCAAGAAAAAAAAAAAAAAAAAAAAAAATATATATATATATATATATATATATATATATATATATATATATATATATATATATATATATATATATTTTGTTCACATAAATTGGTGCAAGAAACAATGTATAATTAGTGCTAAGGAAACACTAAAATTCCAATTTCGATTTAGATAGACAAGAAACAATGTATAATTAGTGCCAAGGGAAACACTAAAATTCCAATTTCAATTTAGATAGACAGAGAAACACTAAAATTCAATTTCGATTTAGATAGACAGAGAGATGTATATTTTATTTTGCTATCTTTTGGTTTCTATGGATTGTATTATACTTTCGTGGAGGAAGACATACACCTCTGGCTGCCTTTTTTCTCCTTTTTCCATTTTGTATTTGTACTTCCATACTCTATTATTGCTCATTAGTAGAATTTGGAGGGTCTTAACCCATCATTTAAGTCAAAAAAAAAAAAAAAAAAAATTAGAGATGTATAATTATGACCTTTTTCAATACAATTTCCATTTTGTCCAAGTTTCTGCTATATGTTTTCAAAGACTTCTTTTGTAGCGTGACTCATAATAGTACTGTGGTAATCCTTGCATGTGAAGGACTCTTATGTATTTTTATTCTATTAAGTATATTTAATGGAATATAGAGGGACAATACCACCGTTTGCATCCAAAAATATAAGGTTGTGATTGTGACAAATTATGAAGGCCTCTTTCAACTATATAGCAATTTTTTGTACTTTGGCTGATAAAACACCGAGTCTTGATGAAAGCCCAAATGTTAACCACATGTGGTATTTTAAATTAGCATAGAGTGATTGAACTGCCTTCGGATTGTGTCTATCTATACTGTTACGTTAATCTTCACTGGAGTTTTGTTGCGTATTTAACCGAACACCTTACTCGCAAACTTCCTTGTATTTGGTATTCGTTGCGGCCGGAGGCACTGCTCGTCAGCTACTCTCTGATTTATTTCTTTTTTTCTCAAGTGATGTACCATTTCTTTTGGACATGCTAACTGTCAAATATGGAGAGATTATGCATCACTAACGATAAAGATAATTACATTCAGGAGATCAGCCTTGGACTGGAGGACAGGGTCGATGGTGGCAGGTGACTGGAGTAGGATAATGAGCGATCACTGAGATGAGGACATTGGCCTCGGGCACCTTCTATAGAAACTTTAATGTTTATGATGTAATGGCATAAATCTTGAAACATTCTTTTAGATATTTTGTATCAGTTCTATTATTTATTGCTAATAGAGTACGAAGTGCGTTCGCCCACCGCTTTTACTAAAGAAAATAAAAGAAGATATATAATTTCTTTTATGTAGAAGAAGAATTACAATTGACAAACATATTTTGTTTCCTAAATTTCAGAGAAATATATTTAAATGATATGTGCAAAATAGAGTAACAAGAATGTTTAGTTCTATTTAATATAAGTTGCACCGCACCAACTCCTAGAAAGAACATAGGAGCAAGAGTCCAAGACTCAAAATTGATCATAAGTTATAAATTGGTTTGAATTTTGATTTCTATGAACAGCAACCCCTAAAGCTTTCAAAAGAAAAAGAAAAAAAAAAGAAAAAAAGAAATAGCAACCCCGACCACTGGGCTTTGTTGTGTTATTTGGATCTGCTAGAATATCAAAGAAATAATTAAAAGAAACTTGAATAGGTTTTATATAAACCTATTTGGATCGATACTTGTAATAAATTCAAATGGTATAAACCCAAACAGGCTTGAGAAACAAGCTGGGTTTGAGAAAATTTCAGCAGTTGGAACACGCTCCACGGGCCTGGGCCTTATTTAGCCAGTCCAATAACTAAGGAACCATTAGAGATGGGCCACTTGCCACCCGAACCCATCTACCTGTAAATAATAACAATGATAATACTTCTCTCTCTCTCTCTCTGTCTCTCTCTCTCTCATATCTTCTATTGGGAAATCAACCAACAGTGGAAGATCAATAACCAACGAAATCTACGCCGGCGCAAAGGGTGGCCCCACCCCCCGGTTTGAGGGTTAGGTTGTGCCTCGTCGGAGGAGTCCCTAATGTTGACCGCTATGCGTGCTCAACATGGCGAACTGCGAGCCACGAGCATGGTGTTTGATAAAATGCCCCACAGAACTCAAGAGTAGATTAAGGTAACAGTTTAAGTCAAAGTCTATCTTTTATACCCTTATTAGTTGTTGATCCATTTCATTCTGTTTTCTCTAATTTATTAAGGTTTATAAGGTTGCACTTTGTCAATTGTTGCACCCACGACAAGACCCATTTGTTATCCCTTTTAGTGCAACATGCGAGCAGCAAAGACGCTGTTCGATTTAATGCCCAAGAGAAGATGATTATGTTTGCTTGGGATAACAATTTCGAATTCAATAATTTTTCTCCATATCAGTAAATCTCTGTTATATGGAACCAGTAAAAAGAAAGGGATTTTTTTAAAAAACAAAATCTTCAGTATATTGATTATTTTTCGAGTTTTAAAGTTTATCGGTTTGTTTGCATTTGAGATTGGTTATATATATATATATATATATATATATATATATATATATATATATATATATGAGAAAACGGGAAATACACCGGCGGTGAAAGGAGTTCCTTCACCGCCGCTTAGGTGGCCCAATAAAATTACAATACGTGATATCACTTAAGTTAATAAATAAAAGAACTCACTTAGTCACTCTTTGAGTGGCGCCACGTGTAGTAATTTTATTTGCACAACTAAGCGGCGGTGAAAGGACTCCCTTCACCGCCGGTGTATTTCCCGTTTGCTATATATATATATATATATATATATATATATATTCTCTCTTCTTTTTAAAAGTCAGCAATATATTGATCAGCACTCGGGCTGTCAACAAGTTAATGATGGTTCGCGAGGAGGCTAAATTTATAAACGGTGTTAGGACATATACTATAGTAGCTTCTCTCGGTTCATCGCCTCAAAAGGAGCATCAGTGATAATCTCCCTCGCAGTCGCAGGGCCGTATTTTATCAGTTTCTCCATGCACTCTCTAAGACCTGGTTGAAGGCGGGAAGGTCAGTGGTGAAACGGAACTGAGTTGCTGAGTCTGCACCACCAACGAAACCGAAGTGATGCCCTTGGGAGATTGGATCCACCGAATAGCCAACTGCAAAAGAAAAAAAAAAATCAAGAGTTAGAAAAATTTTCAGAAAATCTCCTAAGTATGGAAACACGGAGCTAAAAAATGACTCTGCGCGAAGCTAAGAAAATAGCCTCGCGTTTTGAAAAAACGCAAAGGTAAAATGTTAGCTTCGCGTTTGTATGAAAAACGCGAAGCTAAGCGAATAACTCCGCGTGACTAAAATCGCGAAGATAAATTTGTAACCTCGCGTTATAACGCAACGGTTAGCAAAAACTAACTTCGCGTTTAAAACGCAAAGATAACGCGATATCTTCGCGTAGAAGAAAACCAGAAGTCTCTTCTTCTCCAAGCCATATGGCCGGAGTACGGCGATTTCACCAGTGAAAAAAGTGATTGGCTGGTTAAAACCGAGCCAAATCACCCAAAACTTCTCCTAAAGTGTCCAAATCCAGAGGTTCTTACCTCTGATTGGCGCAACGTGGGCTGCATCGCCGCTGCGGCCACTCGCTCGGCTGCTGCCGCCGCTGCTAGCGCCGCCCGCCGATGATGAGGAGGCGCGAGAGGAAGTCGCGATCTTCTTGGGTGCTATTTGCTTCGAAATCTCGAAAAAAATCGAACGAAAATCTATGAAGAAGTCGGTCGGTTGCAGAGATCGCCTGAATCGCCGGTCGCTTGGAGCTCTGGAGTTCTTGAAAATTCTTGAAAGAGTAAAGAAGAAGAAGAAGAGACTCTATTTAAATGAAAAAACCCCTGCCCCTTGGTATTCGGCGCAAGAATCGGTGCAATTACTGAGCAGTTACATATTAAAACGCGAAGCTATTAACTCCGCGCAAGTATACAAAATGCGAAGATAACTTGGTATTTTACCTCCGCGTTCCAGTTTGAAGATCCAAAGTATTTCAAAATTTGTTAAATTCTAAGCCATTTTGAAAACTTTGAAGGGGGTTCTGTTGGCAGTGAAAATTTCTAAGTAAATAGGATTTTCCACAATAGAACGCGGAGCTAACTCTATAGCTCCGCGTATTGGCTATTTTAGCCTCGCGTTTGAGTAAAACGCGGAGCTAATCGATAGCTTCGCGTTCTGGTTTCATAACTCCACGTTTTGATGAGATTAACTCCGCGTGAGCAGATAACCGGTCTATCTAATTTGATTGTGATTAAAATTTGGGCTTATCCAATACCCGAATTGAGTCCAATCAAAATTCCAAATCAAGAGATTTAAATCAAAACTAAGATATTTGATTGGAATCCTTGATAGATACAAATTCTATAGAAACTCTCATATTGACCTAAGACTATAAATACCCCTTTGAGGAAGTCTTAGGAGAGCTTCTTGGGGATATCTTTTGGATCTTTCGAATCTTTTTCGTATCTTAGAGAATTCGAGTTACGCGTGAGAGCCTTAAATTCGTGGAGACCAGAGAAGATCAAGATCAAGTCGGCCGGAATCTTCAAGAGAGAAGATCCTCGTCGTCAGATCGTCCAAAGGAACTACTAGTTAGATCCCATCGCCACATAGATCCCACGATATATTGTAAAAGAGAGCGATGATCTATAAATCCTCCCGTTTGTTCTTTCTTTTGTTATCTTTCGTTATAATCTAAGCTGTATTCAATAGAAAGAAGACGAATTTCTGCTGCGAATAGAATGAAGGTACCAAATTGGACTCGAAGATACTTCGTAAAGAAAATTTCACTCAATATCTCCGGAATATTATGGGAAAAAATATCTCGGATGGATGTTAGGTATGAGAGACTATAGTCTATAAGGACATGAATTAGCCAAAAAAAAAATAGAAATAGAATTTGAAACCTTAAAATCCAAACCACCAACTACAAAAAAAAGTATCATCACACACAAACAATATCTTAACCACAGATAAAAGTAATTTAGTATTTAATGGAATGCAAAGGGCTCTATCTCACTATAATGGCTTTAAAAAGAATAATTTATTAAGAACACAATCACACAATTTAATATAAGCTCTATTGCTTTCCGAACACAAACATGCATGTCTCTCAATCGAAACCAAGCTACAAATTTACCAGCCAACCAAATGAATCATTCCCTCAGTCAATCAAATTAAAAACCCCTTTTCACCTTTACAAGAACATAGATTTTGTTGCCTCTTAGAAATTTCCCCGTGATTTCGAGGAACAGTTCAGCCCATCTAGGCTGCAGGCTCAAGATCATCATTCTCTGGGGATCTTGAAGAAAACATCCCGAGTTCCAGCAAGCTGCGGAAACTGGCAAAACTGCCATTGGATCCTGTAACAACAATAACTGGCTGCACTCCCATACACTTCGAAGCCAGAAGAGTGTTGTACATGTGACTTTGTCTCCCACCCATTGGATCCTCCTCATACCGAAACCCCTTCGCATTTCTATTGGGATCACTGCCAACAGAATCAGAGCACTGAGATGAGAAACGAGGCTCTGGATCAAAACCCTGTACCATTTCAACCCACATTCTTTGTAGCTCCTCCAAGCTGCACTCTTTCTCCTGTCACCAAATATCAACATCTCTCATGTCACTTCCTCAAGTCACTACGTACCTTAAGCAAGACTCGCAAATAACATCACTATTATCTTCCTCTACAGTAATTAGTGCCGGAGAATTCGCTAAAGTTCTAACAACAACTGTAATGCTACGATGGGCAAGGGATGAGAACCATTTCACTCTTCACCTATTTTAATTTAGCTGAATCAAATACAAGCGGCTCTGACCTTATTCCTGTCCAATTTGACAAGTTTGCTCAAGTTGAAACTTCTGCAACATTTTAGTTGCGTACATCCAGTTTTGGAGTAGTTACTTCTAAACAATCTAGATCCATGAGGCACTCCATCACCTTCTCAACCCATTTATTTTCTTGAAGATCGGTGTTTTCAGTGAAATTTTCTCGATTCCTCTTCATTGTCACATGTTACAATAATTTTTAAAGATTACAATAATATCAAAATTACAATGAAAAGAAAAATAGAAAACAAGAAGAGAGATTTATAGATCATCCATCTTTTTACACAAGTAGTGAGCTCTTCATGTGCCTATAGGGCATAGACCTTATACCCCGTTGACTATCCGACGGAGATCAGCGTGACAGCATGGTGATGGTCATTTTGCTAGTTTTTTGAGCAGCATGATGATAGTCAGTTTGCTAGTTTTTTTTTATAAACGCGCCTAGGCACAATTTGGCCGGATGACCGGCACGCACTCGAGAGAGTGTCGAATGGTTGACTTTGGGTCTCCCCAAAGTTAACTTCCACAATGCCACATGACGTCTATTTATAGGTAAAAGTTGGGTGGATCACCTACCTTGTAAATAAGAATGGAAATATATTGTACTCCAATCAAATATTTCATTTAATCTTATCTGATTTGATTCAATGAATCTGGTTCTCATTTGATCAGGAGAAAATTTGGCAGAATCTCTAAGATCTCTAATTTAATTTGATTAGATTTAATTTGGATTTCACTTTGATTTTATTTGGATTCTTGGAGATATTGGCAGATGTGGGCCCGCTCATTAATTTTTTTTTTTTTCTTGTCAACAATCGGCCTGATCGAGTATGGTCAAGCAGTGATGAAGTCCTGTTTGTATTGGTTCGGCCAGTTGGCTTGATGCCCTGCCCTCTTAGGTTTTTGTGGAGCTTGCGAGAAGAAGTTAAAAGTTTCAACAGTATCTTGGATAAGGTTGTAAAGAGAGTCTTGATATTGTGATCAAATGCCCCAATCCCAATCAAGATAACTTGGTTGGTAAGTTAGCCCTAGCCACTCAAGGGCCAAGGTAAGTATTTCCCGCAGGTCCTCCATGTCCATTACAATGGTAGGACTAACTAAGCTCCAAACCATAAGCATACATTATGGTCACACTTATCAACTAGCTTGCATCAAAGTGTCGACTGATTCCAGCGTGATAGTAGCACAAGATTTTGAACTTGTTATTTAGAGAGCTCAAAACTGTATGAGATTTTTCGGATTATTTATAATTGTTCATCAGAAAATGTTTCAGTGCAAGCTGTTCTCAGAAGTCAGGAACTTCGTCTCTGACTATTTTATGGTAATTTAAAAAAAAAAGGAAAGACCGCTTACCTTGTCATGAAAATAAATGGTTTTTTTTTCTTTGTTTTTTGGTCACATAAATTGCTACAAGAAACAATGTATAATTAGCTAAGGGAAACACTAAAATTTCAATTTCGATTTAGATAGACAGAGAAACACTAAAATTCAGTTTCGATTTAGATAGACAGAGATGTACATTATATTTTGCTATCTTTTCGTTTCTATGGATTGTATTATACTTTCATGGAGGAAGACATACACCTCTGGCTGCCTTTTTTCTCCATTTTCCATTTTGTATTTGCACTTTCATGTTTTATTATTACTCATTAGTAGAACTCAGAGGGTCTTAACCCACCATTTATGTCAATTAAAAAAAAAATAGAGATGTGTAATTATGACCTTTTTCAATACAATTTCCATTTTGTCCAAGTTCCTGCTTTATGTTTTCAAAGACTTCTTTCGTAGAATGACTCGTAATAGTACTAATCCTTGCATGTGAAGAACTCTTATATAATTTTGTTCCATTACGTATCTTTAATGGAACATGGTGGGACAATACCCACCGTTTGCATCCAAAAATACAAAGTTGTGATTGTGGCAAATTATGAAGGCCTCTTTCAACTATATAGCAATTTTTTGTTCTTTGATTGATAAATCACCAAGTCCTGATGAAAGCCCAAATGATAACCACCTGTAATATTTAAATTAGCATAGAGTGATTGAACTGCCACCGGATTGTATCTATCTATACTATTACGTTAATCTTCATTGGAGTTTCGTTGGGTATTTAACCGAACACCTTACTCGCAAACTTCCTTGTATTTTGTATGCGTTGAAGCCGGAGCACTGCTCATCAGCTGCACTCTAATTAGGGAAGTCAACTAGCCACTCAATGGACACCGGCATGGGGCCCACCCTCTCGGCAGTCATGAGTGTAATTTACAGTGAAAGTAGATAGAGAGAGAGAGAGAAAGAGAGAGAGAGAGGCCCTGTTTCAAAAGTTTGTAGAAAGCTAAAAAAAAAAAAAAAAAAAGATTAATTGCAATGAGACCCATATATTATATAGGCAGTGTAACTTAATTACCCTTCAAGTTTAAAACTCTCAATTTAGTCTTGGACCCTCTAAACTCTTAACGACATTAGCCAAAGTATGGAGAGGAAGGTAATTTGGGAATTTCACAAAAAAAAATATACAGTTTAATTTAAACAAGAGTGAGAATAATAAACTATTGAGTAATATTGAGTAACGATGTTAGAAGTTCATGAAATAAATTGAGAGTTTTATTTGGAATCATTTTGGGGGTGGTGCCACTACCGGTAAATGTATGTGAACGATCATCAAACGGGGACCGTGGAAATCAAATAACCCTTTGTCTCGTATTATTATATTTTAAATAGAAAATTTGTCTTTTGGCTTTTAGCTTTTAGTTTTTGGTTTTCATTTTTTTTTCTTTTAATAAAGCTCTATAAGCAGTTTGTTTATTTGAAGTTTATGAAATTGGATCTTTGATTTAATTTGTGGTAATCCCTCTAATCAATTTTCAGGAGAGCAAGGAGTATATGTATTATGCCTACTTTTCTTTTTGGTACACATATCTTTTATTTCAGTGTACAAATAACTTATTAATAATAATTCGTATCAAAACTATCACATGATCTTATAAATTTTATGTGTATTGAATTTAGTCCAACTAAATTGAACACAACAAAACAGTGCCTAGCTAAAAGTCGTTTTATTTATCATCTAATGAGTCTGTTTTATTCATCATCTAATGAGTCTAATATTAATTTGAACATTAAGTTGAACACATGCCTTTTGTAAATTGCAAGCTAACTTGACAATTCTATTTAATCAAAGATTAATTTCTGTATTGTTACTTTTTTGGTAGAAATATAACTTCAAGTTGTTTCTCAACAAGTGAATGAATGCTTTCTATCTATGTCTTCTTTATTTTTTTTTTCCCTTTAGATTTTCTTTTCTCACATTTGCTTTCTTTCTTTTTTGAATAAAGTATTTGTTGTTCATATTGTGTTTGCCCTCGGAAGAAATTTGCAATTTTATCTGCCCAAAAGTTTAAATTGCTCCTTATGTTTTCTAATAAATATTTTAGTGTATCTTTGATTGGTTCATAAGCAATCGACCAGTGAAATGATAATCTCTCAACTTCCAACAAATCAAACATTGTCATTATCAACACAAAAAATATGTTGCCTACTTGAAGTAGACATTTTCTCTTGCTCACCAACTCTGTAAATTTATTTTTGAAATTGATTTATTTCTTTTTTATCTAGTAATATATCATTTCTTTTGGACAAATCAGCTGTTAGATAGGGAGAGTTTATACATCACTGATGATGAAGACAATTACATATAGGAGATCAGTTTAGGACCGGAGGACAGGGTCGATGACGGCAAGGGACTGGAGTATTTGTTGTCAATATTATGTTTGTCCTTAGAAGAACTTTGCAATATAATCCTCCTAGAAGGTTTAAATTGCTCCTTATACCGCCTACAATTTTCTAATTCCTTCCCTTGATATTTCTGTTTTTGTTACTGGGTCATGGCTAGCTTAAAAAGAAGATGACATGATCCTCAAATAAATAATATAGCGTATCTTTGATTGTTTCTCTCAACTTCCAAACAAATCAAACATTATCACTATCAACACAAAAACTATGTTGCCCGCTTGAAGTAGAACCTTTCTTTTGCTCATCAACTCTGTAAATTTATATTGAAGTTGATTTATTTCATTTTTTTTCTCTAGTGATATACCATTTCTTTTGGACAGGCCAACTGTTAGACAGGGAGAGATTATGCATCACTGATGATAAAAATAATTACATCCTGGAGATCAGCCTAGGACTGCAGAATAGGGTCGATGGCAGTAAGGGACTGGAGTAGTGAAACGAGAGATCACTGAGGTGAGGACATTGGCCTCGAGCACTTTTTGTAGGAACTTTCATGTTTATGATGTAAGAACGTAAGTCTTGAAACATCCCTTTAAATCTTCTGTACCAATTCTATTATTTATCGCTAATGGAATACGGAGTGCATTCACCTGCATTTTTACTAAAGGAATAAAAAAAAAAGAAGACATATAATTTCTTTTATGTACAAGAAGACTTACCGATTGACAAACATAAATTGTTACCTAAAATTTAGAGAAATATATTAAATGATATGTGCAAAATAGAGTAAGAAGAATGTTTAGTTATATTTAAATAAGTTGCACCACACCAACTCCTAGAACGAACATAGGAGCAAGAGTCCAAGACTCAAAATTGAGCATAACTTCTAAATTGGTTTGAATTTTGATTTCTATGAACAGCAACAGGCAATCCTAAAGCTTTATTTTTAAAAAAAAGGAAATAGCAGCCCCGACCACTGGGCTTTGTTGTGTTAATTGGAATGGTTCGGGAGTGGTGCTAGCACTATGGGTGAACTTAAACCTTTTGATTGTTGCTAATTTTACAAAAGTAACACGAGTGACAATATAATAGTTAGGCAGTAGTTTTGTCAATTGCACAATATATTATATAATAAATTTTCCTCTTCTTTATCTTTTCTTATCCCTTATATAAAGTATTTGTTGTCCGTATCTTCTTCCTCAGAAGAATTTTGCAATATACTCTGCCTAAAAGGTTTAAATTGCTCATTATGTTGTCTAACTTTTTGGGAGTTTCTGAATGAGCACACCATTTTTTCATAGTGAGCCCACTTAACAATGGTCGGACTTTCAAAGTAGACTGTCTGATGGGTTCACTAGGAAAAGCGGTGTGCTCCTTTGGAAATTTCCAACTTTTCACTAATTACTTCACTTTACTTCTATCCATTGTTTTAAGTAAAAATAAGGGGAGTATTCTTGATTGCATAAAAACTTCTTCGAATGATGATGACATGATTTCAAATATAAATTATTTTTTGATTGTTTTTGCAGGCAATCGCTGGTGGAATGTCAATCTCTTACCTTCCAGCAAATCAAACATTGTCACCATCAATGCTAAAATATGTTACCTACTTAAAACAGACACTTTCTCTTGCTCACCAACAAATTTAATTTTGAAGTTAATTCCTTTTAATTCTGTTTGCTCCAGTGGAATATCCATTTTTTATGTGGAAGAAGACTTGCAAGTGACAATCACATCAAATAACCAGCTCCCACAATGAAAGTTGCTCAAAGCTCCACAGGAACATAGGAGCTATAGTCGTAGACTCATAATTGAGTCTTAAGTTCTAAATTTATTTTGATTTGATATTTTCTGACTGCCACCGCAATTCCATAAGCTTAATTAAAAAAAAAAAAAAGAAACAAAGAAAGAAACGGCAAATCCTACCAGCAAAATTTTTTGACACCCACAAAACAAAACCTTTTTTTTTTTTTTTTTTTTTTTTTTTTTTTTTTTTTTTTTTTTTTTCCAAAAGGATGATTTTAGCGAGATTGTAAATTTGGACCTCTCATAATTAGCAAGTCAAGACTCAATAATATATTTCTCAATTAGTAGCATGCCATCACGAGAGTGCGAGAGGTGTTTTTTGAATAAATTTGCAGGATAACACCAAATTAACAACATTGCATAATGACTCAAAATTATAGAATATAAAAGTTACAGGACATGACCACTTGCTTGCGATAAAATTTCGTGATGTACAAGAAATATAAACAATTTGTGATTTTTCAATAAGCAACTTGTTTCTCACGCCTGTTTGAGTTTATACTATTTGAATTTATTAGACATGTCGATCCAAATAAATTTATATAAAACCTATTTAAGTTTCCTTTAATTATTTCTTTGATATTCTAGCAGATCCAATGTGTATACATAATTACCAATATCAAGTTGCCTCCTCTCTCTTTACAATTTTAGTCTTATTGTTGGGCTGTTTGTTTGAGAACCATCGCCCACCCGAATTTCAGCAGTAGGAACAGGCTTCACGGGCCTGCAGTCCAATAACTAAGGAACCACCAGTGATAGGCCACTTGTCACCCCAACCCATCTACTTGTAAATAATAATAATAATAATAATACTTTACAGTTAAAGTTAACTTGCATAAATGAAGAACTAGGCATAGGACTTCCTCTAGTTGTTCAGTATTAGATAGTTGAGGATGGAAAAACAAAGCCATGAATTAACGTGACAACGCTAGCATATCATCTGATAAAATGATCAGCAACACATTCCAGTCAGTATTATTACATTAATGTAATGTTCCAAACCAAGATCCAAGACTACCTCAAACTTTTGTTGGTCGTTAGTTATGAATGCTTATCCTACAGAGGAAAGAGGTAGCTATTGGTATCTCCATTTTCCGCTGGTCGGTTTATATATATTCATATACTCAGAATAATATTCAAACAAGCTTCATACTACAAGTCTGCAACACAAACTTGAGCAATGAACTTTAGTTACACTTCATTATTTTATATCAGGACCACCTAGAGCTGAAAATAGTTGTGCTTCCGAAGGATGAAGCCATGTTATTACACTGATGTAGTCTTCAACAATGAGTAGTAACATGCAAACAATGTCCCCTAAGTACATGTACTAAGCCACGCATGCAAAATTTTTGAAGCACTCAAATGGTATTTCCTCTTTGTATTTATTTAACAGTTGAATCGAAGAAAAAAGGGGTGGGTTTCTGTAACCTCCAATAGAAAAGAAACTCATCAACCTTATGTAATAATAATAATAATAATAGTATTATGTGGTAATCCTTGCATGTGAAGGACGGACTCTTATGTAATTTTGTTCTATTAAGTATCTTTAATGGAATATCCATATAGAGGGACAATACCCACTGTTTGCATCCAAAAATACAAAGTTGTGTAGGTGACAAATTATGAAGGCCTCTTTCAACTATACAGCAAATTTTTGTACTTTGACTGATAAACCACCAAGTCTTGATGAAAGCCTAAATATTAACCACCTGTAATATTTTAAATTAGCATAGTGTGATTGAACCGCCACCGGATTGTATCTATCTATACTGTTATGTTAATCTTCACTGGAGTTTCGTTGGGTATTTAACCGAACACCTTACTTGCAAACTTCCTTGTATTTGGTATGCGTTGCGACCGGAGCACTGCTCGTCAGCTGCGCTCTGATTAGGGAAATCAACTGGCTGCTCAATGAACGACGGTGTGGGACCCACCCTCTCGACAACCACGAGGGTAATTTACAGTTAGGGGTGACTAACGGGCCGGGCGGCCCGCCGGGCACGCCCGGCCAGGCACGTGCCGGGCACAGCCCGCCGCCACGGCCCGGGCCGTGCCCGGGCCGAGGCCGGGCGTGCCTTCGGCACGTTAAGGCCAGGCGTGCCGGGCCGTGCCTGGCACGTGCCAGGCATGGGCCGGCACGCCTTTTCTTTTTTTTTTATTTATTTTTTTTTTGACCGTTGGGGAGTTTTTGCCCGTTTGGGGGGGAATCTGCAATTTGTTTTTTGCAAATAACCCCCCAACAGCTATTTTTATAGCCGTTGGAGGGTTTTTTGCAAAAAAAAATTACAGATTTCTCTCCCAACGGTCAAAATAGCCGTTGGGGGGGTGTTTTGTAAATTTTTTTTACAAATTAAACCTTTCTCTTTATCTATAAATACCTCAATATCTCTTCTATTACCACTCATCATTCTTATACACTAAATTCATTCTAAAAAATCTCCTAAAATCTTTATTTCTCAAGAAGTCTCAAGCAAAAGAAGTAGCAAGTTCAATCAAGTGATCAAGAAGTCTCAAGCAAGCAAGTCTCCCAAACAAGATCCAAGTAAGTTTTCTCATTGAAACAAGGTTTTTTTCGCTATTTCGGTTTCCAGCTTCATCTCTCTAACTAGGTATTTATAATTTTAAGTTTTTTTGAGAATTTTAATTAGTTTTTTTGGGATTTTATTAAAATGGATCCACATTCGTCTGGCGCTTCTTGCTCTCAAGCCACGGGTTCTTTTACTCCCTTTTTAACTGATGAAGAATACCAAAATCTATGTCAACCCTTAAAACAACCTCCTCAAGTACCATTTTTTGTATTTCAGGAAGAAACAACTAATACAAGTATACTCGAAACACAAACTACCGCATCTACTAGGGCTGTTAGATCAGACATATGGAAACATTTTGAAAAAAATAACAGAAAACAATGTTAGGAAAGCTAAGTGTAAACACTGTCATAAAATTTATTCGTTTCCTGTAGGTAGCAGAACGGGTCATCTTAAAAGACACGTAGAAAAAAATCACCCACCAAATGTACCACATCAAACACAAATAAGCACATTAGGTGGATCATTAGGTATACGTAAATATGATACAATTAAAACAAGAGAAAATTTAGCAAGATTTATAATACATGACGAACAACCATTTACTTTTTCGGAAAATCCAAGATTTGAAAGATTTTGTAAATCAACATTTACCGATGAATTTAAAAAAGTCCCACGTTCAACATGTACATCTGATATGTTCAAACTATATAAAGATCAGATTGACACTTTAATAGCTATTTTTTCTTCTTTAATTTTTAGAGTTGCAATAACTGCAGATAGTTGGGAAGCTAGAAATATGACTCATTATTTATGCATGACGGCACACTATATAGATCAAGAATGGTGCATACAGAAAAGAATAATAGGGTTTAGGGTATTCGAATTTCCTCACAATGCACAAAATTTATCACAAACCATGCTAAATGTATTTTCAGCTTTTGGAATAGACAATAAAATATTTACAATTTCTTTGGATAATGCTTCTGAAAATACGGCCGCAATTAGAATTCTTAAAAATTATACAAAACCAATTCTAGATGGAAAATTATTCCACGTTAGGTGTATTTGCCACATACTAAACTTATGCGTTCAAGATGTATTAAAAATAGTAAATGATTCACTAATGAAACTTAGGTATCATTACTTTTTATTAAAGATAGTGGGCCAAGAAGACAAATATTTAAACAAATATGTAAAAATATGAAAATATCACCTAGAATTGTACCTATAGATGTTAGAACAAGATGGAATTCTACATATAAAATGTTAAACATAGCTATTGAGTATAAAAATGTAATAAATGCTTTTAATGAAATGGAGATACCAATGTATAGTTTAGATAATAATGAATGGCACCAGTTGCATTGCATTTCTAAGTTTTTAGGCAAATTTGAAGATGCATCTAGAGTACTGTCAGGAAGTTATTACCCAACTTCACACATTGCATTATATTATTTAACCGAAATTACTTCGATTTTTAATGAATGTAGAAACCACTCTATACTTGAAAGTATTGTTCGACCTATGGAAATTAAATTTAATAAATATTTTAAAGATTTTCCATACTTAATATATTTTGCAACTGTTATGGATCCCCGTTGCAAGTTAAATGGACTTGAAATATTAATAGATTTATTTTATACAAATATGTCTTATGAAAATAATGTGAGGGATTTACTTAATGATATTAAAACATGTTTAGATATTATGTATAAAACTTATGAAGATATGTATGGTGTGCCAACACAAACTACAAAAGAACCATCTACTAGGGAAATTCGTAATCCAATAATATCATCTCTATTTAACAGAAAAAAGCCAAGACAAAGTAATACATATTTTAATGAATTACATTATTATTTAGAGAGAGCTAGCTATGAAGATAACGCATCTCCTGAAAAGTATGAATCCTTTGATATTTTGGCATGGTGGAAATCACAGGAAAAAACATATCCCGTGCTTTCCAACATGGCCCGTGATCTACTAACTCTTCTAGTGTCTACTGTAACATCGGAGTCTGCTTTTAACGCAGGTGGTAGAGTGCTCACGTACTTGAGAACCTCAATGGCGTCGGACACATTGGAGATGTGTGTCTGCTTGAAGGATTGGTACGACGCAGAAGACAGGGAACAAGGCTTGACTAATGAAGAAGATGTACTAGAGATCTTAGGTTTACCGGTAGAAAATGAAGATTGATTAAAAGTATTTAAATTTGTAAGGATATTCATGTATTTTCATTTTTTTTTTAACTTATAAATCTCTTAGAAAATATATTAAGAACAAGTTGAGGGTGACGGTTAGGGTCCTCTCCCCTCTTTTCGGGCTTGTATAATTTCTAAAGAGATTTATAGAGTAATTACATAAATGTAATTTGATTATATATAATAAAACAAAGGTTTTTATCATATAATATGATATAACTTTCCCTTCCCCCCCCCCCCGTTTTTTTTTTTTTTAAAAAAAAACCGGGCCTGCCCGCCTCGGCCCGGGCACGGCACGGGCCTGCCGTGCCGTGCCGGCGGGCCGAGGCAGGCCGGCCCCAAGGCCACCGTGCCGGGCACGGGCCCGGGCCGGGCCGGGCCAGGCCCGGCCCATTAGTCTGCACTATTTACAGTAGAAGTAGAGAGAGAGAGAGAGAGAGAGAGAGAGGCTCTGTTCAAAAGTCTGCAGAAAGCTAAAAAAAAAAAAAAAAAAAAAAGAATTAATTGCAATGAGACCCATATACTATATAACTTGTGTAACTTATTAGCCTTTAAGTTTAAAACTCTCAATTTATCCTCTGGACTCTGTAGACTCGTAACGACGTTAGCCAAAGTATGGAGAGGAAGGTAATTTGAGAATTTTATAAAATATGCAATTTAAGTTAAACAAGAGTGAGAATAACAAATTATTGACTAACGACGTTAGAAATCCATAAACTAAATTGAGAGTTTTATTTGGAATCGTTTTGGGGGTGGTGGAACTATGCTTATTTGAAATTGGGAACTGTGCTTATTTGGAATTGCAAGCCGACCCTTATCTGAAATTGGAAACTGTGCTTGGTAGTGGAAGCTCTGGAGAACAGTGTCTGGGCTGATCCTTCT
Source organism: Dracaena cambodiana (assembly GCA_036321105.1). Taxonomy (NCBI): domain Eukaryota; kingdom Viridiplantae; phylum Streptophyta; class Magnoliopsida; order Asparagales; family Asparagaceae; genus Dracaena; species Dracaena cambodiana. Next base: position 50,308,572 of record JAYEPQ010000008.1, read on the forward strand.
TCGTTAGATTTAGTAGTATAGGTGGTGGCTTCTAGCTTGGAGATGTGCTCTTTTATTTCCTCAATACCAACAGACGGGCGTCAGCGAACCATAGGCAGACTTTCTTTTAAATTAATAAGAGATAGTCTGTCCATTTCTTATGGCCGATCCCTTGATTTCTCACTCCAGCTAGATCGGCACATATATGGTAATGACACATCATCTCCCAATAGGTTTGGTAGATATGTTCATCCCTCGTTTTTAACATCTTCAATTTTTCAGCGGTAGGGATATATTCCTCGTAAGGGACCTTGCCCATTGATAATCCTGACACCTCGAACATCTTGTGGAGAGCGAGTCCCAGCTCACCCACTGGTGTAAAGTAGGTGTCGGTTTCAGGGTTATACATCTCCAGTAGGCTAATAAAATGGTATGAACTTTTAGGCAAGCCGAACTGGACATTTCTTATGGCTTTGTACAAGCCGATTTCCTTTAAGGTCTGCTCATGGGTGTCCAGCACGTATTTGACAAGCCTGAACCACCACATGTTACCCGATGAATGGATCAATCCGGGCATCCGAAAATCTTTGGCGGGGTACTGTCCACCCTTGGCCAAGAACTTGCTAAGAAAGGTTTTAGCCCGAGTTGGGACTTCACCAACAGGGTGTTTCTTGGTGACTCTGCCGGGAAGTAGCCCAGTGACACATCTGGGGGGACCATCTTGGAAAGCCCAATTTGCGCCGAACTTACCAGTCGCAACTCCGTCATACTCCCAAGTTAGCTCCCATTCTAACTCGCGATGGGATGATAACCTCTGGAGATACACCAGAGGATAGCTATGCTCCATGTCAGACAGAAACATGAGCAGGTCACCGGCCTGATATAACCACTTGCTTTCTTCTTCAAAAAGAATTTCGTCCAAATGCTCCATTGCGTCTCCGAAGAGGAATGCTGGCTTCTCCAATGCTTCTCGGTTCATTGTCTCAAATGGAGCATCGGTGATGATTTCTTTGGCAGTCGTAGGACTGTATCTTATCAGCTTCTCCCTGCGCTCTCTGAGACCTGGCTTATATGCTGAGAGATCGATGGTGAAGCGGAATTGGGTCGTCGAATCCGCACCCCCAACATAGCCGAAGTGATGCCCTTGGGAGAGTGGGTCCACTGAGTAGCCAACTGTAAGAGAAGAATCAAGAATTAGAAAAGTTTTTATAAATCAGAAAAATTTCTAAATATAGAAACACACAGCTAAAGATAACTCCGCGTGAAGCTAAGAAAATAGCCTCGCGTTTCAAGGAAACGCGAAGATAACAAGATATCTTCGCGTTTGGATAAAAAACGCGAAGTTAAGGGGATAACTCCGCGTTCACAAAACGCGAAGTTAAATTGTAACCTTGCGTTAAAACGCGACGGTTAGCGAAAATAACTCCGCATTTAAAAACGCGAAGATAACGCGATAGTTTCACGTGGAAGAAGACCAGAGACTTTTCTTCTTCACTATAATGCATTACCAATACACTATTATAAAAAAATAATTTCAGAGGGACTCTTTGATGGAGATATAAGTACAAGTCCAACAATCTTTATTGTTTGTTGTTCCGCTTATGCCCTCAATTAGGGTGTCCTTCTGAAAAAAATTCTTAATTGGGTTTCAGTGATACATTCCAATAGTTAAAATATGGTGATTACGATTTATCATTTTATACAATATTTATAATGTTTAATCTATGTTGGTTTTTATTGCACTTATGCCCGTTATTAAGGAGTTTCTCTAGAAAAAAAAATGTCTTAATACGATGTGATCAATGATAAATTAGAAGGTAATTATTACAATTAATCATTTTATAAAGGAACAAATATTTATAATCTTGTGCATGCAACACACTTAGAGGGGAAAAAAAAGTGGTAGTCCGGTTGGCTGTCAAAAAATAAATTTTCGACATATAAATTTTATGAAGGGACATATCTTGTGTTCATGTGGTTGAGCTTTGAACAAGTTTCATTGTAGGAGTTGGATATTTTATGTTGACATATAAATTTGTCACTTGTAAGTCTTCTTCTAGATAAACTAATGAGAATTAACGGAATCAACTTCAAAATTAAATTCACAGAGTTTGATTGTTGGAAGGTGAGAGATTGACATTCCGCTAGCGATTGCTTCCGAAACAAGCAAAGAATCATGTCATCAACTTGCTAAGGAGTTTTTATGCTAATAATCCCCTTATTTTTTTTTCTAAAAATTGGATAGAAACAGAAATATAAAAGGAAGTAATTTAGAAAAAATATTGGAAACATAACGAGCAATTTAGACCTTTTAGGCGGATTATGTTGCAAATTTCATCCGATGACGATAGTATGCTTTATATAAGGGAGTAAAAAGATAAAGAAGAGGATAAGTAATTATATAATACATTGTGCAATTGGCAAAACTGTTGTCTAACTATGACACTATCACTCTTATTACATTTGTGAAATTAGCAACAAGCAAAAGGTTTAAGTTCAACCAGAGTACAAGCACCACTCCCGAACCATTCCAAATGACACAACAAAGCCTAGCTACAAACATTCCTTTTGCTATAAATTTCTAAATGAGCACACCACTGGTCTTAGTGGGCACATTTTTTCTGAGTTGGGATTAGTCTCCAGTGTTAAAACCATTTAAGATTAGACTCTGAACAGTTTTAATAGCATTCTAGAATTAATTTCGGACCATGACAAAAAAAATATTACAAAATAAAGTGGCAAACTTGTAATATTTTAATAATTTAGGAGGTGTACTTGTTCAGAACTTTCCCATTCGCCCTCATTCAATTCAATTGACATCATCCATCGCATCACTCACTGTCATCTACTAACCAAACCCAAAATGTTTTCCCCATTAAATAGTTTAAGACTATTTAATATGGACAGATTCGGAGATCCAAACTAGGAGATAGAATTATTTGGGAGTTGAGTTGTTAGGACAACTCGTTGGGAGTGCGAGCAACCCAAAAAGTTTTCTCTATTGTAACAAATATGAATGAAAATGAAATTATAATTTTGGAAATCAATGTATGATCAAATGTAATTTGTTAAAACTCAAATCTTGTCAACCGATTAAAGAAAAGAGCTTCTAGAAAAAAAAAAAGTTGAAAAAAATGAAATATTGAAACTTGAAATAAACAGACTTAAAATTTGAGAAGGTGGATAAATTCATAAAAATAATAGACAACAAGTCTTTTTGCAAAATTTGAGGGGGGCAGCTGTCTATCCTAAGATATAGACTAATCTGCCCCTACATATAGACTCCAAGATCAAAACTCTACTCTAAGGAAATCTTTCTAAAAGTTTTAATCTCTTCATTTTGAAACTTTATATCCAAGCTATATCGAAACTAGAGCAAAAGTCCTATTTTCATAAACTAGAGTGTGTATATAAATTCAAACTCTTTTTATAGAATTTAAGAAACCATAAACTTTATAACCTGCTTTCACCAAATTAAGCAGTCAACAAATGCTACTAATGAGGCAAAAGTCAACGCGGCTTAGCTTCTCTAAGCAAACCTCAAATAATGTACTAAGTTTTTATCATACCCAAATTAATCGTTTACAATTTGATTTTTTTTTTTTCTTTAAATCTTATACTTAACCCGATATCCCAAAATGAGGATTTATGCCATATCTACTACATGAGGATTCTTTAGCTCACACGTGTTACCATACGCGTAATAATATTGTCCCATCCTTATGAACACTAAACAAAAATTTAAAAACTTGTAACAAGTCTTAATACATTTTCTTTAGTGATTTAATATAGTCAGTTTAGACAGCCATGCATTTTTTGTTGTTATCATAGTTCTATAATGTACAATAAATCTATGATAATCTAATTTGGTCACGGCATCAATGTGTAAACTTTCATTCACGACATTAAAAAGTTGTAGACAAATTTGATTGAATGTTACCATTAAACTTTTTACCCCCACTTTGTCATCCATGCTTAGTTGGTATTATATATATATATATATATATATATATATATATATATATATATATATATATATATATATATATATATATATATATATATATATATATATATATATATATATATATATATATATATATATATATATATATATATGGATTACTGTAGATGAGTCGCCAGCTCAGGAAAAGTTATATGAGCAAGCGAGAAAACTATAATGATCAAATGATTTTTTTTTTACAATTACTATCTCTACCTCCTTAACTTCTTTCGGATTAAATTTCATAAATTTTGGAGTTCATTTACCATTACATCAGGTGCATACAAAATATTTTATTCATTGAAAACCATTAATTTTGTGTCAACTTGATGGAAGACCAAATCTAAACTAAAACCCAAGAAATTGGATATGAGTGAACCCTAGAAGGTCGAGATCATAATTCAAAAGAATTTTTTTAAAAAAATTATTGGAGATAGTGGAAATGAACTGCAGCTCAGATAACTTGTGTGAGCTGTCAGCTCATTTCCATTTTTCTCATACATATATATATATATATATATATATATATATATATATATATATATATATATATATATATATATATATATATATATATATATATATATATATATATATATATGAAATACTAATGAATAATATGAAGGATCTAAAATGATAAATATTAATTTTTCTTGAATATGAGTAAGCAGTGAGACTTGATACCTAATTTGGTTACCATTGACTGGTAAATCTCAGTACCTTCACGGCTAGTTCGTTTGGGAAGCACTCAAGGTTAGCAAACGAGTTATATCACCGACTAAAATGAGAAATCTAGCTGGTTGGAAGATGATACACTTAGGGGTGACTAACGGGCCGGGCGGCCCGCCGGGCACGCCCGGCCCGGCACGTGCCGGGCAGGTGCCCGGCACGGCACGTCGGAGATGTGCCGTGCCGGGCACGGCCCGCCGCCTCGTTGCCGGGCACGGCCGGGTGTGCCTTTGGCACGTTAACGCCTTTTCTTTTTCTTTTTTTTTTTTTTTTGACCGTTGGGGAGTTTTTGACCGTTTGGGGGGGGGGAATCTGCAATTTGTTTTTTGCAAATAACCCCCCAACAGCTATTTTTATAGCCGTTGGAGGGTTTTTTGCAAAAATAAATTGCAGATTTCTCCCCCAACGGTCAAAATAGCCGTTGGGAGGGTGTTTTGTAAATTTTTTTTACAAATTAAACATTTCTCTTCATCTATAAATACCTCAATATCTCTTCTATTACCACTCATCATTCTTATACACTAAATTCATTTTAAAAAATCTCCTAAAATTTTTATTTCTCAAGAAGTCTCAAGCAAAAGAAGTAGCAAGTTTCAATCAAGTGATCAAGAAGTCTCAAGCAAGTAAGTCTCCCAAACAAGATCCAAGCAAGTTTTCTCATTGAAGCAAGGTTTTTTTCGCTATTTCGGTTTCCAGCTTCATCTCTCTAACTAGGTATTTATAATTTTAAGTTTTTTTGAGAATTTTAATTAGTTTTTTTGGGATTTTATTAAAATGGATCCACACTCGTCTGGCGCTTCTTGCTCTCAAGCCACGGGTTCTTTTACTCCCTTTTTAACTGATGAAGAATACCAAAATCTATGCAACCCTTAGAAAAACCTCCTCAAGTACCATTTTTTGTATCTCAGGAAGAAACAACTAATACAAGTATACCCGAAACACAAACTACCGCATCTACTAGGGCTGTTAGATCAGACATATAGAAACATTTTGAAAAAATAACAGAAAACAATGTTAGGAAAGCTAAGTGTAAACACTGTCATAAAATTTATTCGTTTCCTGTAGGTAGCGGAACGGGTCATCTTAAAAGACACGTTGAAAAAAATCACCCACCAAATGTACCACATCAAACACAAATAAGCACATTAGGTGGATCATTAGGTATACGTAAATATGATACAATTAAAACAAGAGAAAATTTAGCAAGATTTATAATACATGACGAACAACCATTTACTTTTTCGGAAAATCCAAGATTTGAAAGATTTTGTAAATCAACATTTACCGATGAATTTAAAAAAGTCCCACGTTTAACATGTACATCTGATATGTTCAAACTATATAAAGAGCAGAGGGACACTTTAATAGTTATTTTTTCTTCTTTAATTTTTAGAGTTGCAATAACTGCAGATAGTTGGGAAGCTAGAAATATGACTCATTATTTATGCATGACGGCACACTATATAGATCAAGAATGGTGCATACAGAAAAGAATAATAGGGTTTAGGGTATTCGAATTTCCTCACAATGCACAAAATTTATCACAAACCATGCTAAATGTATTTTCAGCTTTTGGAATAGACAATAAAATATTTAAAATTTCTTTGGATAATGCTTCTGAAAATACGGCCGCAATTAGAATTCTTAAAAATTATACAAAACCAATTCTAGATGGAAAATTATTCCACATTAGGTGTATTTGCCACATACAAAACTTATGCATTCAAGATGTATTAAAAATAGTAAATGATTCACTAATGAAACTTAGGTATACATTACTTTTTATTAAAAATAGTGGGCCAAGAAGACAAATATTTAAACAAATATGTAAAAATATGAAAATATCACCTAGAATTGTACCTATAGATGTTAGAACAAGATGGAATTCTACATATAAAATGTTAAACATAGCTATTGAGTATAAAAATGTAATAAATGCTTTTAATGAAATGGAGACACCAATATATAGTTTAGATAATAATGAATGGCACCAGTTGCATTGCATTTCTAAGTTTTTAGGCAAATTTGAAGATACATCTAGAGTACTGTCAGGAAGTTATTACCCAACTTCACACATTGCATTATATTATTTAACCGAAATTACTTCAGTTTTTAATGAATGTAGAAACCAATCTATACTTGAAAGTATTGTTCGACCTATGGAAATTAAATTTAATAAATATTTTAAAGATTTTCCATACTTAATATATTTTGCAACTGTTATGGATCCCCGTTGCAAGTTAGATGGACTTGAAATATTAATAGATTTATTTTATACAAATATGTCTTATGAAAATAATGTGAGGGATTTACTTAATGATATTAAAACATATTTAGATATTATGTATAAAACTTATGAAGATATGTATGGTGTGCCAACACAAACTACAAAAGAACCATCTACTAGGGAAATTCGTAATCCAATAATATCATCTCTATTTAACAGAAAAAAGCCAAGACAAAGTAATACATATTTTAATAAATTACATTATTATTTAGAGAGAGCTAGCTATGAAGATAACGCATCTCCTGAAAAGTATGAATCCTTTGATATTTTGGCATGGTGAAAATCACAGGAAAAAACATATTCCGTGCTTTCCAACATGGCCCGTGATCTACTAACTCCTCCAGTGTCTACTGTAGCATCGGAGTCTGCTTTTAGCGCAGGTGGTAGAGTGCTCACGTACTTGAGAATCTCAATGGCGTCGGACACATTGGAGATGTGTGTCTGCTTGAAGGATTGGTACGACGCAGAAGACAGGGAATAAGGCTTGACTAATGAAGAAGATGTACTAGAGATCTTAGGTTTACCGGTAGAAAATGAAGATTGATTAAAAGTATTTAAATTTGTAAGGATATTCATGTATTTTCAATTTTTTTTTTTAACTTATAAATCTCTTAGAAATTATATTAAGAACAAGTTGAGAGTGACGGTTAGGGTCATCTCCCCTCTCTTCGGGCTTGTATAATTTCTAAAGAGATTTATAGAGTAATTAAATAAATGTAATTTGATTATATATAATATAACAAAGGTTTTTATCATATAATATGATATAACTTTCCCTTCCCCCCCCTTTTTTTTTTTTTTTTAAAAAAAAATCGGGCCGGCTCGCTTCGGCCCGGGCACGGCACGGGCCTGCCGTGCCGTGCCGGCGGGCCGAGGCGGGCCGGCCCCACGGCCACCATGCCGTGCCGGTGGCACGGCACGGCCGTGCCGGGCACGGGCCCGGGTCGGGCCGGGCCAGGCCGGGCCCATTAGTCTGCACTAGATACACTTTGGGGATCGAACATCCAAATTAACAAAATAGGCAACAACTTCTTTTTTTACTTTCTTGCTTTTCATATATAAATAATAATCAATTTATGTAAATCTTTCCGCATTGGCAGCAAAATTATCTCCCTCTAATCTTATTATTATTATTTTTTGCAAATAAATTTGATTTTTAACCCTTTTATTTTCATCCAGTACTCTTTAGAACTTTAGGGACCAAAATCTACAGGTTTAGTTTTCCTTTCATCTAGTGGGCATAAGATGTGCTTTATTTACAATAAAACCATTTATTTTTCACCAACTTGATGGAAGGGCAAATAACTCTATAATCTGTGATTTTTAGCTCCATAGAAGCTAAGAGATTATAGATGATCATACGAGGACTATATTATGACTGTGTAATTAAAAATTCTCGTATTTTGCTGTTACAGCAAGAAATGTTCATATCTTAACAGTGCACATTATAAAACCCAAATATAAGATTTATGAACTTGAAATATAATTGCCACAACTGACAAATTACAAAGACCCCTTCCAACTATATAGCAATTTTTACTTTAACTGCATACTGATGAACTGTCAACTATTCGAAGAAGTTCTCATAGAAGTTCATCTTGATGAAAGCCCAAATGTTCTCCCCCTGTGACAATAGTTGAAGGTATTTAATTGCCTACTCTATATGTGACAAAGATAGAATTGAAACTATATGAAAGTCAAAGCAAGATTTTGTGTCGAATCAAATTCTCCTTCGAACTACAGATTTCAGGTTACGTGAATTAACTGGTCTATGTACAAATCACGTATAGTTTGATATTATTACCTGTAATTACTTAAAGCATACATATCCTTCTTCTTCTTGTTCTTCTTCTTCAACAGGTGGGCATTAAATGATACAGCTTCCTCACATTTTGGGTAACTATATGAATTGCCCTAAAACAGATAACAAGTGGGTCATGTGTATAACAACTGACGAAGTTCAATAAGATTAAACAAAATGATATGGTCAGAAACTAATAAACAGTATAAGAAGATAAAAGAATTTTCTACAACAAAATTGCAATTGTGAAATGCATAAATTCAAGTCTCTTTTTAAATGCATAACATTACTTCACATTAATATGGAGTAAAATGAAACGAAGGGACGGTCCTTCGTTCCGTATCAATTTCAATTTCATCATTTTTTTTTTTTTCTTTCTAACTTAAGCATTCATTTTGAGTCGAAACTTGGGTTTCCAAAGACGAAGTTGTGGTAAGGGTTGAAGAGAATAGTTTTATATTATAACACACTCCCACATGTTGAGGTCTCATTTACTTATCGAAATCTAGATTTTATGTAGCAGAATTCAATTTTAAAAAAATCCACAACAAAATATGCGCTTCGGGCAATTTGAAGATAAATTGCTCTAATACCATTTTAAAGTTTCTGCTACTATAACAAAACTCGAAAATTAAACTAACAACCATCATAACTATACGTACCTACAACTTGGAACTAAGTGTTATATTGTCACAAGAAATAGAATCTGAAGCCCTAAACCCAAACCACCGACTACAAACAATAGTATCATCAAACAAACAATCTCTTGCCCACATATAAGAGTAATTTATTACTTAATGAAATACAAAAGGGCTCTACCTCACTACAATGGCTTTAAAAAGAGTAATTTATTAAGCACACAATCACACAATACAATATAAGCTCTCTTGCTTTCCGAACATAAACATGCATGTCTATCAATCGAAATTAAGCTACAAATTTACCAGTCAACCAAATCAATCATTCCCTCAGTCAATCAAATTAAAAACCCCTTTCCAATTTTACAAGAAGAACATAGATTTTGTTGCCTTCCAGAAATTCGAGGAACAGTTCAGCCCATCTAGGCAGCAGGCTCAAGATCATCATCCTATGGGGATCTCGAAGAAAACATCCCGAGTTCTAGCAAGCTGTGGAACCAGCAAAAGTTTGCAACTGCCATTGGATCCTGTAACAACAATAACTGGCGGCACTCCCAAACACTTCGAAGCCAGAGAAGTGTTGTACATGTGACTGTCTCCCACCCATTGGATCCTCCTCATACCGAAACCTCTTCGCATTTCTGTTGGGATCACTTCCAATAGAATCAGAGCACTGGGATGAGAAAAGAGGCGCTGGATCAAAACCCTGAGCCATTTCAGCCAACATTCTGTGTAGCTCCTCCAAGCTCCACTCTTTCTCCCGTCACCAAATATCAACATCCTCATGGTCACACTTATCAACTAGCTTGAATCAAAGCGTGGCACTAGCAAGATTTTGATCTTGTTGTTTAGAGAGCTCAAAACTATATGCGATTTTTCAGATATTAGTAATACTAGTTGTCCATCAGAAAAAGTTTCAGTGCAAGCTGTTCTCAGAAGTTAGACTCTGACTATTTTATGGTAAATTTAAAAAAATAAAATAAAATAGAGTAAGAAAAGACTGCTTTTCTTGTCATGAAAATAAATATTTTTTTTTTTTTGGTCACATAAATTACTGCAAGACACAATATATAATTTCGATTTAGATAGACAGAGAAACACTAAAATTTCAATTTCGATTTAGATAAATAGAGATGTATACTATATTTTGCTATCTTTTGATTTCTACGGATTGTATTATACTTTCGTGGAGAAAGACATACACCTCTGTCTCCTTTTTTTTCTTTTTTTTTTCTTTTTTAATTTTGTATTTATACTTCCATATTCTGTTATTACTCGTTAATGGAACTCATAGGGTCTTAACCCGCAATTTAAGTCACCAAAAAAAAAAAAAGAAAAAAAGAAAAAACAGAAATATATAATTATGACCTTTTTCAATACAATTTCCATTTTGTCCAAGTTTCTACTTTATGTTTTCGGAGACTTCTTTTTGTCATTTTCAAATGTATTTGATAATTGTATTTCCATAGGAAAGAAGTAAACCGATCCTTTGTATTGAGAGGCTAAAAATGTTGTACCTTACTTCTTTTGGAAATAATCGATGAGCTCCCACCCGTGTTTCATTAACGAGATATAATAAAATTAATGGTTCATATTACATATATAATAACCCTGCGTTAATTTGTCAACTCTTTGCAAATAAAAGCTTCTTGATCCACTGGGAAAAGAGAATGTCAACGTCTCTAAAGAACCATTGAGAGAATTGTGCAATCGATTGAATTGATTGGATATGATAAATCACTAGCATTTCAATTCTTCAACTAAAAATTATCACAAATTTATTTGATGTAAAACAAATTTAATTATATCCAGCATTCCCTACGCATAGTATTGCCGTAAGAAAGACAAATAAATAAATAAAATGAAATAAAACTAGATAGGAGAGAGAACGAAGAGTAGCTAACTTCTATCCGACGAACAAGATTGCTAATCAGAAAATAAGCACAAGGGGATCAAGGAAAGCTCTCATGTCGCCCTCCAATTGTAACGTACCATCCCACCACGATTTTTGTACCATAATCTTCTTCAGACTGGGGCAAGATGCAGGTGACTGAAATGGAAGCTTCATAAGCTGTGGACAAGACATCAAATCTAGATACTCCAAGGAGTAGAAAGTTACTGCAGGATCACAAATGCTGCTCAATTTTGGTAGGAACGACAACCTCAGAACTCTGAGGCTGGGAAAGCAAATCTTGCGGCTCTCTTCTACCTCTGTTTCCTGTTCCCAAATCACTAACTGCTCCATACTGTTGCACCTAAACAAATCCACACGCTCAAGACGCGGCAAATTTGCAATCCATGCAACATTCTTCAACTGGTGACACCCGGAAATGAACAAAGAACGAACGTTTGGAAACACTTTCATGGGCTTAACTCCCTTCCATAACATGATTCCCTTCAATCCCCTGCAATGATAGATGACTAGACGATCAAGGGATGTAAGATGGCATTTTTCTTCAATCACCAGTTCCTCAATGCTTTCAGCCAACAATACGATGGCCAATGTCTTCAAGCTGAATTGGATATTATGGCTCCCGAGAAACTTGGGTGACAGGAGCCCAAGGGAAGGGGAGGTCCAATCTTTCATTTGCCGTATACACAGAGCCCTAATGAAGATACCTGGCAGTCGAGTGAGCTTTTGGAAGTCCAATACCGAAGAAACACTTATACCAAGTGAATCCAAGCATCCCTCCTGGATGTTCAAGGGACCTATAATCAAACTGTTAGATACATTTATATCAAACAAATCAAGCTCCCTGAGACTGATAAGGTTGGACAGCAACTTAGCTGGTATAGTAGAGACTCTTGCATCCCGTAACAGCAAGTGCTTTAAGTTTTTGAGGTTCTTTAGCTTTTTAGGAAGTGAACCGATGAATGTAGAAGAGAGGTTTAGATACTCCAATTTGTTGAGGCCACATATCTCAATAGGAAACTTTTTAATACCCGAACAAGAAGACAGGTCTAAGTATTTCAGCGCATTCAAATGTTTCAGGAAGCTCATCTTCTTAACATTAAGCTGCATATTGACATTGATTGTAAGGGTTGTGAGGTTGGGAAAGTTTTGATTCCCGAACGGCCAATTCGAAAGAAGAGGGGCCTTTAGAGTCATTTTCTGCACCTCACTCCATATTTGCTTATCACCGGGTGCCGTCTCCAAATCTCCAGAAAGCACCACCCATTTGTTATCATTGTCCACACCACAACCCCGTAAAATCCACAATGCCATATCCCTAATGACATCGTGAAGCTTCACCCAGTCATTCTTGAGCATGTACTTATCGAGAACTTTAGGGTTCTCCAACAAGCACACCTTCACAAGGCTATCGATTATAGCATGCCCAGTGGTGTATGCGTTCTGTACGCTATCGGACTCGCCTAGCAAGCCATGCCCCAACCAACATTGTATGAGCTGGTCTTTCGAAATGAGATAGTCTTCAGGCCAGAGGGCGCAGTGCAGGAGGCACTCTTTCTCCCAAGGATTTTTCAAGTGATCGTAACTAACTTTCAATAGTGGGAGAGGGTCATCCATACCTGGAATCTTCGAAAGTTTGGACTCCTTCAGCAATCGGAGGGCATTTTGCCACACTTCAACGGTCTCAGTTTCAGCCAGGGCCTTACCAGTGGTGATGAGAGCTATTGGGAGGCCGTCACATTCGTCGGCTACTTCGTCTGCAAGCTTCCCTATCAGAGGATTGGATTTGATCATTGCGGCATCTACACCAGCATTATGACGGAACAGGAGCCGAGCATCCCCGGTGCTCAGGCACTCCATGTTGATGGTATGTCGGGCGCCCATCTTGCTGCACACACGTTGAGACCTCGTGGTCAGGATCAGTTTGCGCTTGAGCTTGTGTTCACCAACAATCCCGAGAGGAAGTGGAACACCGACTTCTTTGAGGTCTGGACCCTCCCAAAGATCATCTAGCAGTAACAAAAAGCTCTTGTTGCACAAGTAGTTGAAGATGGTTTGATCATCACCTCCTTCAGGTAGCCCCAGCTTCTTCATTAAGTCCTTTTGGATCTTCAGGGTGGTGGATTCTCTCGAGGCCGTCACGAAAACCACCTTATCAAATCCAAATGATGACGAATTATTCTCCATTGTATTGTTGATATGTTCGAGAAGAGTGGTCTTGCCCACGCCTCCCATACCCCATATGCCGAGCACACCATGATTGTCATCCCTAAAGAAGTTGAGCGCCTCCTGGAGTCTTGACTCGAACATTTCTCTTCCAAACTCGATGGGGACGGCCGACATCTGCTGCACCGAAGGCGGAGAAACTGCTGTAGTGTATGTTTTGACACCATTTATAAATTTAGCCTCCTCACGAACCATCTTCAACTTGTTGACAGCTCGAGTGCTGATGGAATAGATGTTGGAGAAGTAGCTCCGGTTATTATAATCAGCTTTACTTGACTCCACGGTTGGCTCAAGATCTTTCACCCTCTTCATCCACCATTCCACTTGCTCAGTGGTCTTCTTCATCACCCCACCAGCCATTTGGATCTGAATCTGGTCCTCGACATCCTTCAGCGTTGCCTTAAGGATGTCGAACTCACGGGTTAGGGCTTCCACGTTGGATCCCACAGGAAAAATGTTTTTGAGATGATCCCAGAGGAAGTTCTTGATTTGAAAAGAGAAGAAGGTGAACAAAGCCAGAACAACAAGGTAGAGATGATTCAGCACAAAGATATTATTGATGGGTACAGAGAAGGAGCTGAGCCAGGCCATAGCAAGGTGGAGATGATCCAACACAAAGTAACAGCTGTTGAGGAGGGTTACAGAGAAGAAGCGGAACAAGGCAACAAAGGCACCCCACATGACTGCTAACTTATTATACAAGGGTTGGTTAATCACAAGCAACGATCGATGATGAACAAGGAAACGGAGAGAGATTGAGAAAGAGAGAAGGAGAGATTGAGAAAGAGAGGTGTGAAAAGTTTGGATCCAGGTACAAGAACTCCTACAAGAACTTAGAGACCTATGAAGAGGTTACTTAAACTGCTGAAAGTGTAAAGTAATCGATATAAATTAATAACGCTGTAGGTGTTAACTGATCAGTGTGTTGCCCCAAAAGATCAAATTTAAAATAAAAAAAAAAAAAAAAAAAATGAAAGTTCGTAGAAAATGGGAAGCAGTTATTAGTCCAGTAGCAGCCAACAAAAGCTACAAACAGACGTCCCCATGTTCACGAATATTCGGGGAATATGCCTGGCATTTTTCTACAAGGCAATTAGATTCCAACTTGACGTCCCCATGTTCTTTTTATAAATGAACAAATATTTGTGATATGTGGAGAGTGGTTGATGATAAGAATCCAGCATACTGTTGACCGGAAAGTGACCGCAAAGCAACAACGAAGAAATTCACAGGCAACTGGAAGAAATTATTAAGCATAATGACGCGGAGTGAAAGCGACAGATTAGAATTAGAGATTTGAGAATTAGCTTTTTTTTTTTTTTTTTTTTTAATAATTGGAAAAAAATAATAAAATTTGAAAATACGCCCACACGAATCTACGTCCGCACTCAATAAGTTCATGAAAAGAGATTTTTTCAAATATACGAATCCATGCATGCATCATTTTCTCGAGTTTCAATATTTTATTCATCATTTCTAAAATACATCATACAAATTATTTTATAGCAAAATTCCAGCAATAAAGATTAGGATAAAATATTATCAAAATCAAACAAAATCCTATTAGATTCGTGATTTCTATCACATAATAAGCATGTCAAATGTCTATACATTTTTAATTTGGAAATGAGCAACTCCAGTAGAAGATTCTAAATAATTAGCTTTCACAAGGAAGGAAATTTCATAAGAAAGAAAAGTGTTAGAAGATTCCAAATAATTAGCTTTCACAGGGAAGGAAAATGTCAGAAGATTCCAAATAATTAGCTTTCATAGGGAAGGAAAAATGTTAGAAGATTCCAAATAATTAGAATGTTAGCTGTCATCCATTTTGTATGTGTGAACTATTTAATTTATTTCAGAGAATGGGACAAAACAAAACCTTCTCTCCACAAACCCCAATTATTAGTTAAGGACACAAAACCAACATAATACCTGGACTTTTTATATAGATTAATTATATAAATTACTCTCGTACTATTGGATATGTATGCATCCACGTGCTACTGGACTAATAACTGCTTCCCATTTTCTACGAACTTTCATTTTTTTTTTTTTGGAAAAAAATAACTGCTTCCCAATTCTAAATAATTAGCTTTCACAAGGAAGGAAATTTCATGAGAAAGAAAAGTGTTAGAAGATTCCAAATAATTAGCTTTCACAGGGAAGGAAAATATCAGAAGATTCCAAATAATTAGCTTTCATAGGGAAGGAAAAATGTTAGAAGATTCCAAATAATTAGAATGTTAGCTGTCATCCATTTTGTATGTGTGAACTATTTAATTTATTTCAGAGAATGGGACAAAACAAAACCTTCTCTCCACAAACCCCAATTATTAGTTAAGGACACAAAACCAACATAATACCTGGACTTTTTATATAGATTAATTATATAAATTACTCTCGTACTATTGGATATGTATGCATCATCAATACATTATTATAAAAAAAATATTTTCAGAGAGACTCTTTGATGGAGATATAAGTGTAAGTCCAACCATCTTTGTTATTTGTTGTTCCGCTTGTGCCTTCTATTAAGGGGTCCTTCTGAAAAAAAAATTTCATTGGGTTTCAGTGATACACTCCAATAGTTAAAAAAAGTTATTACAATTAATTATTTTATATAATATTTATAATGTTTAATCTTTATTGTTTTTTATTGCACTTATGTCTGCTATTAAGGAGTCTCTCTGGAAAAAAATTCTAAAAAAAAGAATGATAAGTTAAAAGGTAATTATTACAATTAATCCTTTTATAAAGGAACAAATATTTATAATTTTGTGCATGCAACACAATTAGAGAGAAAAAATATTATAAAGTGGCAGGGTGTTGGCTGTCAGAAGATAAGTTTGTGACATACAAATTTTATTAAGGAGCATATCTTGTGTTCCAGTGGTTGAGCTTTGAATAAGTTTCATTTTGGTTATTTTCTGTGACATAATTAAATTTGTCACTTGTAAGTCTTCTTCTAAATAAACGAAAAGATATTTCACCAGAGAAAACAGAATTAAAGGGAATCAACTTCAAAATTAAATTTACAAAGTTGGTGAGCAAGAGAGAGTGTGCTTCAAGTGGGTAACATACTTTTAGGAGAAATTCTATTTACATACTGCAATTTACTTTTAACGTCTTGAGTGCTCTTTACACCAAATTTCCATTTTGAAATGTCATCAATTTATTTTATGCACCCAAATGTTTTTCCAAGTTTAACCATTCTCCTTCTCTCTATCTCCTTATATCGTCCGATCCCAAATTTTTTGAGTCGAATATTAATTCCCAAACTAAAAATATGTTAGTTGCGTATTAATACCCGACCAAAGAATCGCTTGGTCGGGTATTAAAACCCGACCAGCAGCTGACGTCTCCTTAAAAAAAAATCATAAGTAATAATAAATTACAAATAAATACATATAAAAAACTAAGAATAAATTTAAATTGTAACTTAGATTTGTCCTCCGACACCAATTGCATGTTAAAATTTTCCATTTGAATAAAAAAAAAAAACTCAAACTAAAACTTCAAACTTTAATTTTACTTGTTACAGTGAATTCAAAGAATTTAAAATTTCTCCAGATCTTTTTAGGAATATGAATTTAAAAAATTTAAGAGATTAAGAAATCAAAACCCATATTTAAAAAATTTAAGAGATTAAGAAATCAAATCAATGGGTTTGTGGGAGATGTATTTTTTAAAAAAAATTAATTTCTACTAAAAAATATTTTTAAAGGTTCTAGAGAAAAAATAGAGGCGGAAGACGATGAGTTGTATTTCTAAATTTTAAAAAGTTTTAATTTGTGGTTTAAAAGGGTAACTTAGTCAAAAAAAAATAAATTGTAAACTTGTAATTATTTACAAGCTTTAAAACCGTACATGAAGTGTAAATTTTCTTGTCTAAATAGAATTTCCCTACTTTTAGCGTTGACGGTGACAGTGTTTGATTTGTTGGAACGTAAGAAATTGACATTCCATTAGTGATTGCTTGCAAAAGAAGCAAAAATACATGTCATCATCTTCCTAAGGAGTTTTTATGCTAATAATCCCCTTAATTTTTCCCTAAAAATTGGATAGAAACAAAAATATAAAAGGAAGTAATTTAGAAAATAATATCGGCAGCATAAAGAGCAATTTAAACCTTAATTTTAGGCCAATTATGTTGCAAATTTCTTCCAACGAACGATAGTGGCGGCAATAGATGCTTTATATTAGGGAGTAAAAAGATAAAGAAGAGGATAAATAATTATATAATATATTGTGTAATTGGCAAAACTGTTGTTTAACTATTCCACCGTCACTCTTGTTACGTTTGTGAAATTGGCAACAAGCAAAAGGTTTAAGTTCACTTAGAGTAGTAGCACCACTCCCGAACCATTCCAAATGACACAACAAAGCCCAGCTATAAATGTTACTTTTGCCAGAAATTTCTAAATGAGCACACCACTAGTCTGCTACACATTTTTTCGAGTTGGAATTAATCCTCGGTATTCAAACCATTCAAGATTAGACCCCCAAACAGTTTTAACAGCATTCTAGAATTAATTTCCGACCATGACAAAAAAATTATTACAAAATGAAGTGACAAACTTGTAATTTTTAAATAACTTGAGGAGGTGTGCTCATTTAGAAATTTCTCATTCGCATCACTCAATACCATTTACTAACCAAACTCAAAATGTTTTCCCCAGAAAATAGTTTAAGACCATTTAACATGGGCAGATTCGGAGATCCAAACTAGGAGATGGAGTTATTCGGGAGTTGAGTTGTTATGACAACTCGTCGGTAGTGCGAGCAACCCAAAAAGTTTTCTCTATTATAACAAATATGAATAAAGATGAAATTATAATTTTGCAAGTCAATACATGGACAAAACGTAATTTGTTAAAATTCAAATCCTATCGGCTGATTGAAAAAAAAAAGAGTTTCTAGAAAAAAAAAAAGTTAAAAAAATGAAATATCAGAGGGCTAAAAAACAAGATTTAGTTTTAACTCTTGAAACTTGAAATAAACTGACTTAAAATTTGAGAGTTGCAGCTGTCTACCCTAAGATATGGACTAATCTGCCCCTACATATAGACTCCAAGATCAAAACTTGACTCTAACCAAATCTTTCTAAAATTTTTAATCTCTTCATTTTGAAACTTTATATCGAAGCTATATCGAAACTGGAGCAAAAGTCCTATTTTCAGAAACTAGAGTGTGCATATAAATACAAACTCTATTTTATAAGATGTAAGAAACCATAAACTTTATGACCTACTTTCACCAGATTAAGCAGTCAACAAATGTTACTAATGAGGCAAAAGGCAACGTGTCTTAGCTTCTCTTAGCAAACCTCAAATAATGTACTAAGTTTTTATTATACACAAATTAATCATTTACAATTTAATTTATTTTTCTTTAAATCTTATACTTAACCCGATGACCCAAAATGAGGATTCATGCCATATCTTCTACATGAGGATTCTTTAGCTCACACATGTTAACATACGCGTAATAATATTGTCCCATCCTTATGAACTCTTACAAAATTTAAAAACTTGTAACAAGTCTTAATACATTTTCAAATAGTCAATTTAGACAGCCATGCATTTTTGGTTGTTATCATAGTTCCATAATGTACAATAAATCTATGATAATCTAATTTGGTCACCGCGTTCATAACACTAAAAAGTAGTAGGCAAATTTGATCAAGGGAGGGAAAAAAAAAAGTATGCAATTTAAGTTAAAGAGGAGTAAGAATAGTAAACTGTTGACCAACGAAGTTAGAAATCCATGAACTAAATTAAAAAATTTAAACTTAAAGATTAATAATTTATACTATAGTATATGAATATCACTGCAGTTAAAAAAAAAAAAGAAGTTTTGTTGACTAGATTGGATTATCTTCAGGGAAGTTCAATTATTTGAAGTAAAAAAATATTATGGATTTGGTTAGTGGACGATAGTAATTGATGCGATGGATGATGTTACTTGAATTGAATGGATGCAAAGGTAATGTCTACAGTTGGCCGACGTTTTATTTGGAATCATTTTGAGGGTGGTGTCCCTTCTCTCGGTGAATGTATGTGAACGATTGTACGTTGAACGATCACCGAACGGGACCATAGAAATCAAATAATCCTTTGTCTCGTATTAATATTTTTTAAATAGAAAAATTGTCATTTGACTTTTAACTTTTAGTTTATTGTTTTCTTTTCTTTTTTTTTTAATAAAGCTCTATAAGCAGTTTGTTTATTTGAAGTTTATAAAATTGGATCTTTGATGATTTAATTTGTGAGAATACCTCTAATCAATTTTCTGGAGAGCGAGGAGAACATGTAATATGTCAACTTTTCTTTTTGGTACAAATATCTTTTATTTAAGTGTACAAATAACTTATGGATAATAATGTAGGATATAAAAATTGTACCGTAGTATATGTAAAATTAAAGTGGTTGCAGATTGAAGCATACAGAATTATTTTAGATTAACACAAAATAACAGATTTGTAGTTAACAGAATTGTTACTGTTATCTTACAGGAAATTAATTCTATATATATTTCCAGTTTCGAAGTAGAAGAAGACTGGTTAAAGAAAAACCATCAAACTGTTTTTCTTTATCTAGTATACTATCCTAATTAGAAAATTATGAAACTGGATTAAGAAAAACCTGGTTGCAGGAAGACTGGAAGAAGACTTTACTGACAGGAAGCAGACTGGATGAAGATCGAGGCTAGTGTTGGACACTATCTCCTTAAAATCGATTCGTCCTCCACTGTTCGCTTCTGGATTTCTTGGACGTCGATCTCTCAGGATACAACGATCGATCTGCAGAGGGAAGGAAGCTGCAATCCCTCTGCTCTGGCGAATCTGATAAAGGTTCTCTCTGGTTTATGTTATGCAGGACTGGACTTTATTGAAACTGATGAACATATTTCTTCTGTAGAAAGAAATTCTGGAACTTCTGTCTGCAGAAGAACAAAGAGAAGAGAAAAGAAAAACGTGTAATTTGAAATACTGACCTAGACCCTATTTATAGATTTTCAACAGTCGCAACGGTTGAGATTTCAACAGTCGCAACAGTTGGCCGTTTCAACAGTTGTGACCATTTAACGGCAACCGTTGACGGCGGCCGGTGACTGTTGGACCGCCGAGTGCAAAGTGCGCCTCTAAAGCGCCCATTCGCCCTCGCACATGCGCGTGCGCGTGAGCGTGCGGGCGGTGCATAGCACCACCCGTGGTGCTCAAGGTTTTCCTCTTCTTACATAAGCAAAGTAAAGAAGCAAGCTATCATATTTAAACCCACATCCTTACATTCCCCTATCCCATATGGGACTATCTTTTCATCTTTCATTTTTGTTCCTTTGCTATGTACTCAACTTTTGAAACCTATTTCAATTTACTTAATTCATTTAATTTGAACTAGTGAATTGGCTCAATTTAAGGTTCAAATTAGTGAATGAATTCAACAATCCCCCACATGAATGAAATGGCTTAGACTCTAATGCAAATAACCAAAGAGTGTAATAGAAAGTTACCGCATCGGGAGAGGTGACTTTTGGCTTTGAACCTTCCCTAGTGAAATATTATCGAGTTTACTTGCTAACCAGTGAACACGATGTTTTTGAACTGTTCAGCTTTTGATATAAACTAAGACAATAATATTCACACGATTTCTTTCAACTTTATCAGATTCTATGTTGTGTCCATTTTGGCCTTGGACAACCTGGTAATTCTGTGAGTGCTCTTAGAGAACTTAGCCTTTCTTATTCTCATAGAAGCGGCCCCTTCTCACTCACATAGGTGATCTCTTATCAAGAGTATCCTGCCATACTCCATTTAGATTTCTAAGATATAAGGATCATTAAAAGCTTAGCTTATCCTAACACGTTGCAGATAATCACTATTTTACCATAGAAATGAGATAGGAAATATTTTCCTCAGTGATTCTTTCGAGTTCCCCCACAATTCGGTTGTCCCTTTGAACCTAGATCTTGGGATCTCCAGTCAGCTAGGTTGGGTTGCCATTATGGAGTTACTCTTTAGTAGGCTGTAATCCCATTCCCCTCGACAACTTATATACTTGATCTCTAGTCAAGCCTTTTGTTAATGGATCTGCAATATTATCTTTTGATTTTATATAATCAAGAGATATTATTCCGTTTGTAAGCAGCTGTCTTACAGTTTCATGCCTACGACGTATATGTCGTGACTTTCCATTTCCAATTGCTGATTGATTATCGCAATGGATGCATATTGCTGACACAGGTTTAGGCCACATTGGATTATCTTCTAAAAAGTTTCGAAGCCATTCTGCTTCTTCTCCAGCTTTATCTAAAGCTATAAACTCAGATTCCATAGTGGATCTGGCTATACATGTTTGTTTAGAAGATTTCCAAGAGATGGCTGCTCCTCCAATAGTAAAGATATATCCACTTGTGGATTTGATATCTTTTGAATCGGTAATCCAGTTAGCATCAGTGTATCCTTCAATCACTGCTGGATATCTAATATAGTGCAACCTATAGTTAGTAGTGTACCTCAAATATTTGAGTACTCTAACTATTGCTTTCCAGTGGTTCTCCCCTGGATTACTTGTAAACCTACTCAGTTTGCTTACTGAGTATGCAATATCAGGTCTTGTGCAGTTCATTAAATATATAAGACTGCCAATAATCTGAGAATATTCTAACTGTGATATACTAGCACCTATATTCTTTGTAAGATATAGACTCATATCTACAGGTGTCTTAGCTATATCAGTATTTCCCTTGTCAAATTTTTCGAGTATCTTCTCGATATAATGTGACTGGGATAAGGTATATCCATCAGATGTCTTGGAGATTTTAATTCCAAGAATAATATCTGCAATACCTAAGTCTTTCATATCAAATTTCCGTGTTAACATGATTTTTACTTCCTTAATTAGAGTCACCGTGCTACCGGTGATAATCATGTCATCTACATATAAACATACAATGACATAGTTGTGCATATCCCCTTTTACATATACACATTTATCGCATTCATTGTAGCGAAATCCATTTGACAATATAACTTTGTCAAACTTCTCATGCCATTGTTTAGGTGATTGTTTAAGTCCATAAAGAGACTTAACAAGTCTACACACCTTCTTTTCTTTACCTGGAACTACAAACCCTTCAGGTTGTTCCATGTAGATTTCTTCATCTAATTCACTATTTAAAAATGCTGTTTTTACATCCATTTGATGAAGTTCAAGATTATATAATGCAGCAAAAGCAATTATTAATCTTATGGATGTTATTCTTGTACAGGTGAATAAGTATCAAAATAATCAATACCTTCTTTTTGTCTATAGCCTTTTATTACAAGTCTAGCTTTGTATTTATCTATAGACCCATCAGGTTTTATCTTTCTTTTAAAGATCCATTTATATCCTAATGGTTTACTTCCTGGAGGAAGATCCACAAGTTTCCAGGTGTGATTTTGAATAATTGATTCAATTTCACTATTTACAGCTTCTTTCCAAAAAGGAGCTTCAGGAGTAGACATAGCCTCTTTATAAGTTTGAGATTCTTTTTCTAATATATATGTTAGAAAATCCGGACCAAACGATTTATTAATCCTGACCCTTTTGCTCCGTCTACATTCATCCTCATTAGTTTTATTTCCAGAATCAGACTTTGTTTCTCTTATTATATCATCACAAGTCCTTTTAGAGGAACTTGGATTATATTCTTTACTAGGAAACATATTTTCAAAAAATACTGCATTCCTAGATTCAATAATAGAGTACTTATTTATTTCTGGATGATCAGAGTTAAAAACAAAGAAACGATAAGCACTGCTATTATGCGCATATCCAATGAATATACAATCAATAGTTTTAGGTCCAATTTTAGTTCTTTTCGGAGTAGGAATTGCAACCTTAGCTAGACACCCCCACACTCTTAAGAATTTATAACTAGGTGCTCGTCCTGTCCATAATTCATAAGGTGTTTTCTCAAGTTTCTTTTGGGGTATTTTGTTGAGAATATAATTGGCAGAAAGCAGAGCTTCCCCCCACATGTTCTGGGGTAAACCAGAACTTATTAACATGGCATTCATCATTTCTTTTAAAGTTCTGTTCTTACGCTCAGCAATTCCATTTTGCTGTGGAGTGTAAGGAGTAGTTGTTTGATGTATAATACCATGTTCTGCACAAATTTGTGCAAATGGTGACTCATATTCACCACCTCTATCACTTCTTAACATTTTTATCTTTTTGCTAAGTTGATTCTCAACTTCATTTTTGTATTGTATAAACATTTCAATTGCCTCATCTTTTGTTCTAAGTAGATATACATAACAATATCTAGTACAATCATCTATAAACGTAATAAAGTACTTCTTTCCACCTCTAGTTTGAATAGATTTTAAATCACATACATCTGTATGAATTAATTCTAAAGGTTCAGTACTACGTTCTATAGAGTGAAATGGAAGCTTAGTCATTTTTGATTCAACACATATTTCACATTTATTTTCAAAGTTTATATTGAAATTAGGCAACATATTTAAATTTATTAATCTTTGTAAAGTATAATAATTAACATGTCCTAATCTACCATGCCAAATAAAAGGTGACTCAGTCATATAAACAGAAGAATCAATTTTATTGATAACCTTAGGGACAATGGTCATTACATTTATTTTAAACAGACCATTGGTCATATACCCCTTGCCTACATACACACCATTCTTTGTGAGTATAAACTTATCAGACTCAAACACAAGCCTAAAACCTTTCTTACTCAAGACTGAACCAGAGACCAGATTCTTGCGGACATCTGGTACATGAAGTACATCAGTAAGAGTAAGTTCTTTCCCCGAAGTCATCTTCAGTACAATATTGCCTCGTCCTTCAACCTTGGAGGTTGCAGAGTTACCCATGTAGAGTAGTTCTCCTTCCACAGATTCATATGTGGAGAACATCCACTTGTTGGAGCAGATGTGGCGAGTGGCTCCAGTATCCACCCACCATTCTTTAGAGTTGCCACCAACTAGGTTAACCTCTGAGACAACAGATGTACAATCTATATTTGCACAAAGATTTTCTTCTTCGGCCAAATGTGCATTAGGATGCTTCTTCTTCTTCTTCGAAGAATCTGGTGCCTTTCGCACACGGCAGTCCTTTGCACGATGTCCAGGCTTGTCACAGTTGTAGCACTTGCCATTTAATCTCTTCGAGTTACCACTCTTAGAGTCTTCACCATTGTGCTTTCTCTTCCTGTCATTAGACTTATTGGAATTTTCCATAATATTAGCTTTAGAAACATTGTATGGATTTCCAATTTTCTTTTCAGAAAGGCGGTTATCTTCTTCAATCCTCAATCGTACAATTAGATCTTCAAGTGTCATTTCTTTTCGTTTATGCTTTAGGTAATATCTAAATTCTTTCCAAGATTGTGGCAATTTTTCAATTATTGCAGCCACTTGAAAGGATTCACTGATAGTCATACCTTCAGCATGAATTTCATGAATGATTACTTGAAGATCCTGTACTTGGTTGATTACATTTTTAGAATCAACCATTTTTTAATCCAGAAACTTACCGACTACATATTTCTTAGAGCCGGCATCTTCTGTATTTTATTTCTTGTCTAAGGACTCCCAGAGTTCCTTAGCAGTAGCAACTGAACTATATACATTATACAGTATATTGTCCAAACCATTGAGGATATAGTTCTTACTCAAGAAGTCCGCATGTTTCCATGCTTCAACCGCCTTCACTGATTGTTGATCATCTTCAACAAGAGTAGGCACAGTCTCCTTCAAGTACTTGGCCAGATTCATTGTAGTGAGATAGAACAACATTTTCTGTTGCCATCTCTTAAAATCTGAGCCACTGAACTTCTCTAATTTCTCATACTGGCTTGAAGGCACAGTTGGAGTAACCATGACAGGAGTTATCACAGTGGACATATCAGATGTAGTAGCCATCTACAAATATTAAAATTTATCTATCTTAATGTCTTGTAATAAATTTTAGCTTTCTAATAAAACAACACTCCAAATTACAAAACAGAAATTAACTAGTCTTTTCTAAAAGCAATTAAAATTACTAGTGATTGATTACTAGTATGACAGTATTTTGATCTAAAACAAAATATCAGTTTAAAGATTAAATACTATTATAACAGAGTTCTAATTGATAACAGTACTCTTAATTGATGGTATTGTGACAGAATTCCAAAACTCAGTTTTAAGAATGTTGGTTCTAAACAAAAATGTTTAAACTGTATTCTTAAAAAGTTAATCTAAAACATGCACGAAATTCGATTTTAAGAATGTAGGTTCAAACTAAAAATGTTTAAACTGTATTCTTAAAAAGTTAATCTAAAATATGTAATAATCGATTTTAAGATTGTAGGATATAAAAATTGTACCGTAGTATATGTAAAATTAAAGTGGTTGCAGATTGAAGCATACAGAATTATTTTAGATTAACACAAAATGACAGATTTGTAGTTAACAGAATTGTTACTGTTATCTTACAGGAAATTAATTCTATATATATTTCCAGTTTCGAAGTAGAAGAAGACTGGTTAAAGAAAAACCATCAAACTGTTTTTCTTTATCTAGTATACTATCCTAATTAGAAAATTATGAAACTGGATTAAGAAAAACCTGGTTGCAGGAAGACTAGAAGAAGACTTTACTGACAGGAAGCAGACTGGATGAAGATCGAGACTAGTGTTGGACACTATCTCCTTAAAATCGATTCGTCCTCCACTGTTCGCTTCTGGATTTCTTGGACGTCGATCTCCCAGGATACAACGATCGATCTGCAGAGAGAAGGAAGCTGCAATCCCTCTGCTCTGGCGAATCTGATAAAGGTTCTCTCTGGTTTATGTTATGCAGGACTGGACTTTATTGAAACTGATGAACAGATTTCTTATGTAGACAGAAATTCTGGAACTTCTGTCTGCAGAAGAACAAAGAGAAGAGAAAAGAAAAACGTGTAATTTGAAATACTGACCCAGACCCTATTTATAGATTTTCAACAGTCGCAACGGTTGAGATTTCAACAGTCGCAACAGTTGGCCGTTTCAATAGTTGTGACCGTTTAACGTACGTGCGAAGTGCAAAGTGCGCCTCTAAAGCGCCCAATGCGCCCTAAATGCCCATTCGCCCTCGCGCGTGCGCGTGCGCGTGCGCGTGCGTAGCACCACCCGTAGTGCTCAAGGTTTTCCTCTTCTTACATAAGCAAAGTAAAGGAGCAAGCTATCATATTTAAACCCACATTCTTACATTCCCCTATCCCATGTGGGACTATCTTTTCATCTTCCATTTTTGTTCCTTTGCTATGTACTCAACTTTTGAAGCCTATTTCAATTCACTTAATTCATTTAATTTGAACTAGTGAATTGGCTCAATTTAAGGTTCAAATTAGTGAATGAATTCAACAAATAATTCGTATAAAAACTATCATATGATCTTATAAATTTTATGTGTATTGAATTTAGTCCAACTAAATTGAACACAACAAAATAGTGCCTAGCTAAAAATTATTTTAATTATCATCTAATGAGCCTGATATTAATTTGAATATTAAGTTGAGCGGAACTAATTTGACAATTCTATTTATGTCTAAATTGTAATCCAAGATTAATTTGCATGATAGCACCAAATTAATAGGATTGCATAATGGCTCAAAATTATAGAATATAAAAGTTACACGACATGACCAATGGCTCATAGTGTACAAGAAATATAAATAATTTGTGATTTTTCAATATGCAACTCAGTACGTTTCGCAAATCTGTTTGAGTTTATACTATTTGAATTTATTATAAGTGTTGATCCAAATAAGTTTATATGAAACCTATTTAAGTTTCTTTTAATTATTTCTTTTATATTCTAGCAGATCCGATGTGGACACATACATAATTACCAATAATATCAAGTTGCCTTCTCTCCCTTTACAATTTTAACGTTATTGTTGGGCTTTTAGTTTGAGAAAACAATCTCGCTCCCAAATTTCAGCAACAGGAACAGGCTCCACGGGCCTGGGCCTTATTTAGCCGGTCCAATAACTAACGAAACGCAGAGGCACTTGAGATGGGCCACTTGTCACCCGAACCCATGATACCCATCTACCTGTAAAATAGTAATAATAATAATAATAATAATAATAATAATAATAATAATAGAGTAAACAGAAATTTTATGAAGCACTTTACCGCCACTTAGTTGGCCCAATAAAAATATTACACATGATGCCACTCAAAGAATAGTTAATAGAGTTTTTTTATTTGTTAACTTGAGTGGCGCTACGTGTAATAATTTAATTGGACAACTTAAACAACAGTATAAAAAACTCCCTTTACCATCTGTAAATTTTCTGCTTTCTCATAATAATAATAATAATTTTCCTGCTCTCTCTCTCTCATCTTCTATTGGGAAATCAATCAATAATAGGTTGTGCCTCGTCGAAGGAGTCCCTGATGTGACCTCGCAAACCACATAAGCGACAGTGAAAAAACTTCTTTTACCTTCGGTAAATATATATATATATATATATATATATATATATATATATATATATATATATATATATATATATATATATATATATATATATATATATATATATATATATATATATTACAAGTGAGAGCATGCTAATGGATAGCAATCACATCATATATATATCTATATATATATATATATATATATATACATATATATATATATACATATATATATATATATATATATATATATATATATATATATATATATATATATATATATATATATATATATATATATATATATATATATATATATATATATATATATATATATATATATATATATATATGTGTGTATATATATATATATATAGATATATATATGATGTGATTGCTATCCATTAGCATGCTCTCACTTGTATTACGCCTTATATTTTTGTAGTCGACATGTCGAGTGCAAGTAGTAATATAGTTTCCACAGGGCGGAGACTTTAAAAGCAAGAGTCTTGCTTGTTGGATTTGATGGTTTGATCCCCTTGAAATAAGTTCTCTTCCATCTTTTTTTATTATACTTCTGTTTTTATTTGTTCAATATATCTCTAATGGTGGTCTTAACCTAATATCTTTAGATTAAAAAAATATTAGCTCTATAATTATGTATTGTAGCCTAATGCATGGAATCTAAAATCCAAGGTCACTAAGGCCCTGTTTGGTTTTTAGAAGTGAGAGAAATAGAGAAGAAAATTAGAAATAGCTTTCAAGATGAAAGGTTAGGAAGAGAGTTGTTCAATATAGTTCAAGTATTTGTAAGCTCATTTTTGAAAGTAAGAAGTGAAATATAAAAAATATTATTTTATTGTCAAATTAAATAAAAATTAATACTAATATATTTGTTAATTGAGTAGAATTGAAAAGTAATAATGAGAAACTAATAAAAAATAATATATTATCTTGTTCCTTAAACTTCAAGAGCACTTCTACTCAAAAATGAAGGGAAAAGAAAATGAGAAATTGGGATGCCACATGGGATCCAAATCATCCTAGTGGAAATAACTTCAAATTCTCTTCTTGGCCAAACAAACAAGTGAAATAGTAAAAGTAGCCTTACTTTCACTACTTTCATTCTATTTCTATGCAAACAAACACACCCTAAGATGAATGATTGTCATTTTTCTTACTAATATCGTTTCTAGAACCAAACATCTAAAGACTGGAGCGTTAAAGGACAGCTAGAATGCAAAGCTACTTGAAAATCTTTGATATGAGTAGACTTCCTTGCCTTGGGATAAAAGGCTTCGTTCGTTGTTGTTGTTGAGGTCTACATTTGATCATGCAGGGCATAGACCATTTTAGTATCTGTGCAAACTGAGACATAATACGACATTAAGACTGTGTTTGGTTTGAGAGAAAATAGAAGAAAGAAAGAGAAAGAGAAAAGGGAAGAGGAAAAGGAAAACAAAAAGAAGAAGTTAAAAATTGGATTTTCTTTGATGTTTGGCAATTTGATGTTTGGCAAGTAAGAAAATATATATATATATTTTTTGAATTCTCTCAAACCAAATGATAGAAAACTTTTTTTTTTTTTTTTTTTTCCCTTATTTCCTTTTCTTTCATTTTCCCTCAAACCAAATTGAGCCTTATTGTTCAGCGTTGCGTCTATGCATGATTTTTGCTTCTTACTTTTTTTTTTTTTTTTTGCTTTTCTTATTTCTTTTTTGGGTGCAGGCAGAGGTTTTTTTTTAACTATTTTGTATTCCTTCTTATTTTCTTTTCTATGTACCCTCTGTAGTGAACGTGACGTTATCCTGTTAGAAGCTTAGTAATAATGTAAGAATACAAAAAATTATATTTTCAATATTAACTACAATCATGGAGTCGGACAAGAAGGGAGGAACTCAATGCAAAGGGACGAATTAGGAGCGGGGGCCAAATAGAAGTGGAGGAGATTATCATAAACATAAAGCTGATGGGAGAAAAGGAAGGGGAGGAGATCACCATAAATAGAAAACAAATGGTGGTGGAGTCCGCGGGTAAAGGTAAGATTCTAATAGACATGGGGGTGAGGAGTATCAGAAGAGGGGAGAAGTGGGGAAGATGCTCGGGGGACTAGGAGCTGAATTTATGCAAAGAGCTTTGGAGAAGGCATTGGACAGGGTAGTTCAAGAGAAAATAGGGACACTACTAATTAGAAGGCAGAAAACAAAAAAAATAAAAACAATGAAAACAAAAGTCAGAAAACAAGATAGAGAAGGTACATTACAGGAGGAGCTGATACGAATTTTGGTTCAATCTCGGATGGAGATATGGAGAACGATGACCTTGCTGAAATACCAAGGCACAAGGGGAATCAGGGCATGGGGACAGGAGAGTAAATGCGGATTGTATCGTTCAAAGAGACAAGAAGCTCTGTCAATAGGGATACACCCAACAGGGAGATCAGAGACATGATGATGCAGAGGAGAGGCAAGAAGGTGAAAACAGGACCCATAGCGATAAAGGCAGCCATATAGAAGGTCAATTTATCGAACCCACATGCAGAAAAGGAGCAGCATAAGCAAGACTTTGCACAAGGAGGAGGATAACAAAGGTGCGACCTTCGAAGAAGGCTGGCCTTGCTGATTCTCAGAATGCAAGAGATGATCATATGGGATGCGACCTTCAGGAAGACATATGCCAGAGAGAGAAGGAAAGGGATAGTGTAGTACCCGGAATAGTTAATTAATCTATTAACCGAAATTTAATAATTTTATTTTTTTAGTTATTAAAAAATAAAATAAATAACAATAATAAGAAATATATAAAAAAAAATAGTAGATATATTCTAATATACAAATATAAAATGGTTATGTATATACATGTAATTTGTGAGATGCAACATGTAAATGGAAATTTCATATGAGCTTATGTGATAATGTCCATAAAAATCTTTTAGAATGGTTTTCCTTGGTAACTAAGGACATATGTTATGATTGCACAAAACAAAGTACAGCCATCAATATTGATTATCAACGGAGCATATTATATGTACAGCTACTCACAAATGCAAACAGATTTATAATCTTGAACTCGAGAATTGTATCATAATTTTAGGATATTAAGTTTTTATTAACAGGTTTGTAATTGTGACAAATTAAGCAAGACCCCTTCCAACTATATAGCAAATTATCACTTTAGCAGCATACTGGTTTTTTCAACAAAATATCTATCTACTGCATGTATTTATTATTATATTAATAATACTATTGATTTGTAGACATGATATGAACAAATTGTTTAGGAAAAACCAGAGAGCAACAGACAATGAAGAAGGAATCTAAGAAGAAGGTTAAATCTGATTAGCCTGGCAGGTCAGAAAGACGGGGAGAGATAGGAGGATAGCATTCAATAATGGCAAGCAGCAAAAGAGGAGAGACCACTCTTGTTGAAAAGTAGCAGAAGAGGAGAGACCACTCTAAATAAGAAGTAGAGAAAAAACAAGAGGGAGTAATCATTTGTCGATAAGAAATATGTAGCAGTATTAATTTGTAATCTAAACTTAATAAACTCGGTATCTTCACAGTCTCGAATATTAGAGGCTTGCTAAGACTATCTATTATGTATTAGCACATTTCGTTAAAGACTATTTAATGGAATAGTGGGGATATAACTACCGTTTTTGCTAAAAAAAAAAAAAAAAATGGCATATTGGTAAACCACTAACTATTTCAATAAGTTCTAATAAAAATTCTTCCTCATGAAAGCCCAAATCTATGTTGTTACCTTAATCTTTTCTGAGATTCAAAATATGAATACTTCAAAATCAGTTTGCAACTATGCAATTTATTAGATTGGAATTAGTGTGTGAATTATATATGAACGATTAATTCGAGTAATTAGATAATATTAACTTAGTATGAATAAGTTACCAGTAATGATACCATGAGAATTATTGTTACAATTGGTAGTATTTTCAAGAGTCCAAATGTAGTGCATTTTTTTCACTCAGCTCACTCTAGAGTTGGATGTCAAATTCGTCCCCCTCTTGAAGTCAGCATACACGAGATATTCTTTAAATTTTATAAAGGCTACAGTATAATAAATCCCGACAAAGTATCGTATTTTTTCAATAAACTCATGAACTACTTTATATTATATAAGTTCTCGTTAGGTTTCAAATTTCATACAAATTTCCAAACGGTGTTAGCAGAAGATTAATGATAAATTTTAAAATGTAGTAAAAACTACTATCCAACCTTTTTAAATATCCATATATTGATTTAGTACATTCAACTCAAAAAATATATATTTGAAATTATCGAAGAGTGAAAATTTGACGTGTTTTTAAATCGATCAATTAATCTTTCGATTACGTTATTTATGAAACTTGATACTCGTGAGGGTTTACATAATATATCTGAAATTATTGGAGGTGTTTATGAAATTATTGGAGGTGGATATATATCGGATGTACTTATAAAATTTGAAATTCTGTGAAGGTTTACATAATATAAAAAATTTATAGGGGGTTTCCAAAAAAAATTTGATACTTCGTGGGGGTTTTCTCTATATTAGCCATTTATAAAATACAAACTCTAGTTTTTAAAAACTGAAATTTCAATCAATTTGGATGTTCGAAAATAAAGATAGTAAAAATTACAGAAAGCATGATTAGAATGGAGTTATGAGGAGTTTATATGCTGGGCCGGACCCATCCATATCCTAAGATGGGAAGCCCTCACGTTTTTTTTAAAAAAACTTATTATATATAAGGGGTTTTTACATATCTGTCCCTTACATCTTTAAAAATTAGAATTTAGTCCCCCAAATCTTCATATTTATAATTTAGTCCCTTAAATCCTTAAAGTTACCTCATTTTAGTCCCCCAGCCATATTTTTGGCCGGTTTCCCATTATACCTCTTAGTTACTTCACTTTAATTATTTCTTCTCTCTTGATCCTCTTATTGGATTCCTCTCTCCATTCTTCTCCTCTTTCTCTCTTCCCTCTTCTTATTGGATTTCCCTGAGTCACTTCACTTTAGAGATTAACTGGGAGGGAAGAGAGAAGAGAAGAATAGAGAGAGAAACCCAATAAGAAGAGGAAGAGAGGAGAAAGAGAAAATGGATGACTAAAGTGAAGTAATTCAGGGGTATAACAGGAAATTCGACAAAAAATATAGCTGGATATTAAAGTGAAGTAATTTAAAGGATTTTGGAACTAACTTATAAATATGAAGATTTTGGGAACTAAATTCTAATTTTTAAAGATGTAAGAGACAGATATGTAAAAATCCCTATATATAATTTTTATGAGTGTGCTTTCTTTCAAAATTTAAGCTTGTTCCTCATTTTTCCAACTTGCTCTCTACAATCTTTTTTTTAATCAGCCAGCAGCATTTGATTTTTATCAAATTACATTGTGCTTATGTGTTGACTTACAAAATTATGGTTCTGTTGTAGAACTCGTATTGCGATATATAAAATTGGATCAGTTATTTTGATAGCTCAAATTCTGAGTAACTCTGCTCTCCCCTCTCTAACCCCATCCCTAGCCGTTTGGATGTCTATATTCGATCCTATTTATATAGTTTTAAACTATTTTCAATTGAGCTTAGAATTTTCATTTTACGTACCTGGGATAAACTATGTAAAATCTCAAATCATCTTAAGTGAAACACTGCCAAATTAGGATTTAGTAGTTGGATTATCTGTTGTTGCAAGTAGAAAAAGGGAGGAAAAAAAAGCAAAAAAAAGGAGGTTTGTTGACTAAATTGGGTTATTATTAGGGAAGTTCCATTTTTGGGGAAAACATTTTGAGTTTTGTTGGTGGATGGTAGTGATTGATGCAACGTGATGATATTAATTGAGGTGAATGAGGCGAAAGTAGCGTCTAGAGTTGGGCGTTGTTGTGTTATTTGGAATGGTTTGGGGGGTGGTGCCACTACTCTCGGTAAATGTATGTGAGCGATCACCGAAGGAAGACCGTGGAAATCAAATAATCTTTGTGTTGTATTATTTTTTTTTAATAGGAAATTTCTCTCTAGGCTTGAAGTTTCTTGTTTTTTGTTTCCATTTCTTGTTTTTTGTTTTTTTTTTCTTTTAGTAAAGCTCTGTAAGCGGTTTGTTTATTTGAATTTTATGAAATTGGATCTTTGATTTAGTTTGTGCCAAATACTTCTAATCAATTCTCTGGAGAACAAGAAAACATATATTATGCCAACTTTTCTTT
The DNA here is from genome assembly GCA_036321105.1 of Dracaena cambodiana. NCBI lineage: Eukaryota > Viridiplantae > Streptophyta > Magnoliopsida > Asparagales > Asparagaceae > Dracaena > Dracaena cambodiana. Next base: position 50,342,828 of record JAYEPQ010000008.1, read on the forward strand.
TGTTAGGAGTTCATATTCAAATATACTCTCACATCGGATATGATAAGAAATATTTATGTATTTAAATACAAAGTTAAAGGCTCTATTTATCAACTTAAGTTTTTGGGTCAGATTAGTTATCAGTTTTGTGTTTAAAGCCCATTATACTCAATGGTTTATATGTGAGTTAAAATTGGGGTTTTTACCTATCAGTTTAAACTTTTTGATCAGATTGGTTTTCGGCATGCTCCTGGATTTCCTAGGTTGTGGTTTATGGGGAGTGAAGTCGGATTGGTTCTCGGCATGTTCCTGGGAGGCCCAGGCTGTGGCCGATGGAGTGAAGCTGGTGTGAAACCCGAAGTGGTCGAGTGTGAATTTAGATCTGATTTCCCACTATTCAACACATCTTTTTGGTACACATATCTTGTGTTTTAGTGTACAAGTAATTATGAATAATATTTCGTATAAAAAACTATCATATGATCTTATAAATTCACTAATACAATTGTGTGTATTGAGTTAGTCTAAGTAAATTGAGCGCCAATAAAAATATGCTTAGCTAAAAATCGTTTCATTTATCATCTAATGAGTCTGAACATTGAGCTGATCATATACCGTTTCTAAATTACGAGCTAATTTGACAATTCTTTTTTATGTTTAAATTGTAATTAAATATTAATTTCTGTATTGTTACTTTTTTGGTAGAAATATACCTCCAAGTTCTCTTTCAACAAGTGATGAATACTTTCGATTTATGTCTTTTTATCTTTTTTCCCCTTTATATATATATATACATTTTTCACTTTTGCTTTCTTTCTTTTTAGAATGAAGTATTTGTTGTCCATATTGTGTTTGTCCTCGGAAGAATGTTTGTCCTCGGAAGAACTTAGCAATTTAATCCGCCCAAAAAGTTTAAATTGATCCTTATGTCGCCAACTATTTTCTAATAAATATTTTAGTGTATCTTTGATTTGATTGGTTCATAATTAATCGACCAGTGAAATGTCAATCTCTCAACTTCCAACAAATCAAACATTGACACTATCAACGTTAAAAATATGTTGCCCACTGGAAGTAGACCCTTCCTCTTACTCACCAACTCTATAAATTTATTTTTGAAGTTGATTTATTTCTTTTTTTTTTCTCTAGTAATATATCATTTTTTTTTCTCTTTCTATATTACTTTTGGCGAATTGAATCAATGAGAAGAATGAGAATGCTTGGTTTTGATTTAGAAGATCATGAAAAGGAATTTCTTGTTTATTGGTGTATAGGATTTATTTCGTTATTCGCTTTTTAATGAAATGCAAGGAAATATATCTACAATTATTGCTACAAAGAAAAAGATTCATTGGGCAATATGAACCGGCTAAATTGTTAGATTTCACCAATGGGCAAGAGCAAAAATATTTCTTCGCTATAGAAGTGCAAACAAGAAGAAATTACGCCAAATAAAATTATATATTCTCAACTCTAAATCAGAAAACAGGAACTGGGCAGATTCATACATAGGAGAACCCTAAGTCAATCTTTTGGGAAAAAAAATGATGATATATTCTAAGTTAATCTTCTTGAATCAATTCAAAGTTTACAAGTTTAATATGTGTTATTTTATAAGTTAAATACAATTTGCAATACTTTTAAAAACACAAGGAAAAGTTTAAATTTGGGGAAAACTCTCTATTCCGATGCAAATGTAATCGAACCAATTTTTAAATCTTGTATGAAAACTTCCCACAAAAATTCAATTCTCTTATGTCATTTTCAAATGTATTTGATAATTATATTTCCACAGGAAAGAAGTAAACTGACCCTTCGTGTTCGCGAGGCTAAAAACATTGCACCTTACTTCTTTTTTTTTTTTTTCCTGAAATAATCTGTGGGCTACCTCCCGTGTTTCATTAATAAGATATAATAAAATTAGAGGTTCATATTATATATATAATAAACCCCCCTAAATAGAGAGTTGTACCTAACTTACTAAGGTTAATCCGTCAACTCTTTGCAAATATAACAATTGGTTCTTGAACCACTGAGGTTATTATATGGAAAAGAGAATGTCAATATCCCCAAAAGAATATCTAGGAGAATTGTGCAATCGATTGAATTGATTGGATATGATAAATCACTAGCATTTCAATTCTTCAACTAAAAATTATCACAAATTTATTTGATGTAAAACAAATTTAATTATATCTAGCACTCCCAACGCATAGTATTACTGTAAGAAAGACAAATAAATAAAAATAATAAAATAAAACTAGATAGGAGAGAGAGAAGAGTAGCTAATTTCTATCTGATGAAAAAGATTGTTTGTGATTCAAGATAACTGCACAAGGGGATCAAGGAAAGCTCTCATGTCGCCCTCCAATTGTAACGTACCATCCCACCATGATTTTTTGGCCACAATCTTCTTCAGACTGGGAAAAGATGCAGATGACTGAAATGGAAGCTTCATAAGCTGTGGACAAGACATCAAACTTAGATACTCTAAGGAGTTGAAAGTTACTGCATGATCACAAATGCTGCTCAACTTTGATAGGTCCCACAACTTCAGAATTCTGAGGCTGGGAAAGAAGATCTTGCCGCTCTCTTCTATCTCCGTTCCCTGTTCCCAAATCACTAACTGCTCCATGCCGTTGCACCTTTGCAAATCCACACGCTCAAGACACGACAAATTTGCAATCCATGCAACATTCTTCAACTGGTCACAGTCGGAAATGAACAAAAAACGAAGGTTTGGAAACACTTCCATGGGCTCAACTCCCTTCCATAACATGATTCCCTTCAATCCCCTGCAATAAGAGATGTTTAGACAATCAAGGGATGCAAGACAGCATTTTTCTTCAATCACCAGTTGCTTAATGCTTTTAGCCAACCATACGATGGCCAATGTCTTCAAGCTGAATTGGATATTATGGCTCCCGAGAAACTTGGTTGACAGGAGCCCAAGGGAAGGGGAGGTCCAATCTTCCATTTCCCGTATACAGAGAGCCCTAATGAAGATACTTGGCAGTTGAGTGAGCTTTTGGAAGTCCAATACCGAAGAAACACCGATACCAAGTGAATCCAAGCATCCCTCCTGGAAGTCCAAGCGACCTATAATCAAACTTTTAGATGCATTTATATCAAACAAATCAAGTTCCCTGAGACTGACAAGGTTGGATAGCAACTCAGCTGGTACAATAGAGACTATTGCATCCCGTAACAGCAAGTGCTTTAAGTTGTTAAGGTTTTTTAGCTCTTCAGGAAGTGAACCGATGAACGTAGAAGAGAGGTTTAGATACTCCAATTTGTTGAGGCCACATATCTCAATAGGAAACTTCTTAATACCAGAACAAGAAGACAGGTCTAAGTATTTAAGCGCATTCAAATGTTTCAGGAAACTCATCTTCTTAACACTAAGCTGCATATTGACATTGATTATAAGGGTTGTGAGGTTGGGAAAGTTTTGATTCCCGAACGGCCAAATCGAAAGACGAGGGGCCTTTAGAGTCATTTTCTGCACCTCACTCCATGTTCGTTTTTCACGGAGTGCCGTCTCCCAACTTCCAGAAAGCACCACCCATTTGTTATCATTGTCCACACCACAACCCCGTAAAATCCACAATGCCATATCCCTAATGACATCGTGAAGCTTCACCCAGTCATTCTTGAACATGAACCTATCGAGAACTTTAGGGTTCTCCAACAAGCATACCTTCACAAGGCTATCGATTATAGCATGCCCAGTTTCGTACGCCTTCTGTACGCTATCGGACTCGCCTAGCAAGCCATGCCCCATCCAAAATTGTATGAGCTTGTCTTTCAGAATGAGATCGTCTTCAGGCCAGAGTGCGCAGTGCAGGAGGCACTCTTTCTCCCTGGGATCTTTCAAGCGATCGTAACTAACTTTCATTAGTGAGAGAGGGACATCCATACCTGGGATCTTCGAAAGTTTGGACTCCTTCAGCAATCGGAGGTCATTTTTCCACACTTCGACGGTCTCGGTTTTATCCAGGGCCCGGCCGGTGGTGATGAGAGCAATTGGGAGGCCGTCACATTCGTCGGCTACATCGTCTGCAAGCTTCCCTATCCAAGGATTGGATTCGATCATTGCGACATCTACACCAGCATTACAACGGAACAGGAGCCGAGCATCCTCGGTGCCCAGGCACTCCACGTTGATGGTATGTCGGGCACCCATATTGCTGCACACACGGAGAGACCTCGTGGTCAGGATCAGTTTGCGCTTGAGCTTGTGTTCACCAACAATCCCGAGAGGAAGTGGAACACCGACTTCTTTGAGGTCTTGACCCTCCCAAAGGTCATCTAGCAATATCGCAAAGTTCTTGTTGCGCAGGTAGTTGAAGACATTGATTTGATCATCACGTCCTTCAGGTAGCCCGAGCTTCTTCACCAACTCCGTTTGGATCTCCACGGTGCTGGATACTCTCGAAGCCGTCACAAAAACCACCTTATCAAATCCAAATGATGACGGATTCTTCTCAATTGTATTGTTGATATGTTCGAGAAGAGTGGTCTTGCCCACGCCTCCCATACCCCATATGCCGAGCACACCATGATTGTCATCCCTAAAGAAGTTGAGCGCCTCCTGGAGTCTTGACTCGAACATTTCTCTTCCAAACTCGATGGGGACGGCCGACATCTGCTGCACCGAAGGCGGAGAAACTGCTGTAGTGTATGTTTTGACACCATTTATAAATTTAGCCTCCTCACGAACCATCTTCAACTTGTTGACAGCTCGAGTGCTGATGGAATAGATGTTGGAGAAGTAGCTCCGGTTATTATAATCAGCTTTACTTGACTCCACGGTTGGCTCAAGATCTTTCACCCTCTTCATCCACCATTCCACTTGCTCAGTGGTCTTCTTCATCACCCCACCAGCCATTTGGATCTGAATCT